>WPIO01000011.1:7067500-7522500 GCA_009760855.2 Cristatella mucedo | reverse complement strand
CAAAAGCCAGACGACAAGTTCCAGACTTTCGGTGCTGAAGACCCGATCACCAAAAACAGATTTCAATGTCGTGCAAGGAATGGTGTGCTGATATGAAGTCGAGGAGTCTGTAGTGTAACAACCACTAGTAAAGCAAAGAGGTGGAATTGGTAGGCTTGTCTACTCATTGGATACTCTGTGTGCTGTGACCCACTTTCTGCACGGCAAGTGCATGCCGTTATCAGAAATTTCCTTTTGAGGACTTACTCACAAATCCTCGTTCCCTTGCCATTAGCTATGTCATTTCTGCATATATCAACACAGTGAATTTTTGTATTTATCACTACCGGTGTTAATCCTGTTTCAGTACCTGTCCTAAGGTAGGCCACTTATAGGTTAACTTTGTAGATCTCAACCCAGATTATGATAGATTTCAGATTCACTTTCCTATCCCCCACAGAGCCACCCCAATGACTCAAGTATTTCAAATCTGGCTGTGGGAAGGAAACTACACCTACATTTGGACGTCAACACATAATTTTCGTCCTTTGATCTGGTATCCTTATAGATAATAGCAGATCGGAATTCTACCGATCTTATGGCAAAAAAGATGGCGGTGCAAAGGTGTCGGCCATAGGGAGAACACTGCGGAAGAAATGCCCCCACGCTCAACATAGCTTAGAAACTACCAAAACCGCGTTTTTTTCTTGTCAAAGAACAAATGCAGCTGCCAATCAGCAATCCGCTGTTTCATTAGGAAATGTCGGTTTTTGCACATTAATCGACACAGATTATTCTAATCCTGACTGAATTTGTCTTCACGAGGACAGTGGGTAAGACAGTAAGGTGCCTAAATATAATCAAACGAAACACAACTTTGCATAAACCTATACGAAGCGCACACCTTGGCACTTTGGAAAGGTCAGGATGGTAGCTATTCGTGCTGCATTCTGAGGTTCGAGTGTCGATTGGGAAAATAATAATAATAATGCACTTGATAGAGCGCCCTCAGAGAACTCAATCTTTCTCTAGGCACTATACATTTCCTGCAAAGGGAAATGCAATTGAATTGTGAGTAATATCATGCTTGATAAACAAACAAAATGAATAACACGGTTAGGGGTGACATGCACAGGGTCAGCATGCAAATGTGGTTAGTGGCAGCATGCACAGTGTCAGCACATCAAGGACGAATCACAGGGACCCACTAAATGCTGTCCTAAATAGGTGTGTTTTTAAGTTCTTTTTAAATGTTGGTCAGGGCAGGGGATGTTCTGATGCAGGTCGGGAGGGAGTTCCAGGCTTTGGGAGCATACGAACTAAATGCACGATCTCCAAAGGATTTGAGGTTTGTGCGAGTTATTAGCAGACTGTTGGATTCCGAAAAGCAGGTGGTACGATACTTGGCCTGATGGGGGAGTATATCTGAGAGATAAGCTGGAGCCAAAGAATGAAGTGACCTAAAAGTGAGCGACAAAACCTTGAAGTCGATCCGTTGCTTGACTGGTAGCCAGTGCAGGTCGGCGAGAAGTGGTGTAATATGGCAACTGCGACGATCACAACAGACAAGCCAAGCTGCAGAGTTTTGCACCAGCTGCAATCGCCTGATCGCACAAACCCGTAGGCCAGTAAGCAGTGAGTTGCAGAAGTCGAGACAGGATGTCAAAAATGCATGGACCAACTTAGACGTGGTATCCTTATCTAAACAAGCCCGAATTCTAGCAATGTCATGAAACTGAAAATAGGCAGATTTGATTGTGGAGCTGATATGGTCGTCGAACGAGAGGTCGCTTTGGAACATGACACCTAGATTTCGAGCCGATTCAACTGGAGATATGCTGGCAGAGCCAATTTTGAAAGTCAGCCTTTCCAATTTGTGAATCGAACTGGGTTTGCCAATAACTAGTAAGTTAGTTTTATTATCGTTTAGTTTAAAAAAATGTTCTGCCATCTATGTGCAGATGTCATGAATACATGCAGCTAGTAAGTTCAGAGAATTTGAGGTGCTCGAAGGCTGGGAGGGATCAAAGCAAAGGTACAACTGAGTGTCATCTGCATAGAAGTGAAAGCCTAGATTGTGCTTAGCAATCACATCAGCAAGAGGGAGAGTATAAACCGTGAAAAGAACCGGACCTAGCACGGAGCCCTGAGGTACTCCATATTTCAGAGGTACTTCAGATGATCTTTGTCCATTCACGTCAATACTCTGGAGTCTCCCACTGAGATAGGACCTGAACCACTGCAGAGCAGTGCCAGTGATGCCCAGGCGAGATAAGAGATTTATCTGTGGTTTATAGCCCCTTGTTTTCGCCTTCCTTTTATTTAAGAGTTTCTCGGCGATAAACGAGTGCATGAGCATGATGGGATTGCATACCATGGTAGAAGGGAGACTGGGCGGTAGTTGCTTAAGTTCTCTTGGTCTAGTGTCGCTTTCTTGAGAAGTGGCCTGACTACAGCTTTTTTGAAAGGTGCTGGGACATGACCTGAGGCTAATGACATATTAATGATGTTAGTTATGCATGGCAGCAGCAGATCAATGCAACGTAGGAGCAGGACAGTGGGAATAGGGTCCAGAGGACTTGTTGTCTTCTTTGATTGAAATGCATAACTCTCCTCTCCTCTGCCCTTACGATAGCCCTAGGAAACCAGCGGAATGCGCCTTTGATTAGCAACAATCTAGGCACCGGGCCTATAGGGCTTATAAGGGCAGAACAGTGCCGCCCGGAAGCTTACCTCCTCATCTCGGTGCCACTGCAGTCATCAATCAATCAGTCACGACAAGTCTCGATTGCTCCGAAAAAAATAGTAGCGAGAATGAAACCCAGTTGAGGCTAGAACTCATGTGCTTCCGGTCGTCCAACCAATGCCAACATACTGGTGAGCCCTGATAGCACATACATTTGATGGACCTTGGCAACTGAGTGGCTTCCTGGTATGCAATCCCATCATGCTCATGCACTCGTTTATCGCCGAGAAACTCTTAAATAAAAGGAAGGCGAAAACAAGGGGCTATATACCACAGATAAAGCTCTTATCTCGCCTGGGCATCACTGGCACTGTTCTGCAGTGGTTCAGGTCCTATCTCAGTGGAAGACTCCAGAGTATTAGTGTGAATGGACAAGGATCATCCAGCGAACCTCTGAAGTATGGGGTACCTGAGGGGGTCTGTGCTTAGTCCCATTCTTTTCACGGCTAATACTCTCCCTGTTGCCGATGTGATTGTTAAGCACAATCGAGGCTTTCATTTCTATGCGGATGACACTCAGTTGTACCTTTGCTTTGATTCCTCCCAGAACTCCAGCATGTCAAGTTTTCCCAACTCCTTTGCTGCATGTATTGATGACATCCTCATCTGTATGGCAGCAAACTTTCATAAATTAAATGATGATAAAACCAACTTACTAGTTAGGGGCAAACCAAGTGTGATTCACAAATTGAAAAGGCTTATAATCGGCTCTGCCAGCGTATCTCCTGCTGAATTTGCACTAAATCTAGGTTCCAAAGTGACATTTCATTTTTTCATCGTTCCAAAGTGACCTTTCATTAGACGACCACATAAGATTCACATTCAAGTCTGCCTACTTTCAGCTGCCTAACATTGCTAAAATTCGGGCTTGTTTAGACAGGGGCACCAAATCTAAATTATTCCATGCATTTCTGACATCCCTTCACGACTTCTATAACTCACTGCTTGATGGTCAACTGGCCTGTGCAATCAGGCGCTTACAGCTGGTGCAAAACTTTGCAGCTAGGCTTGTCTGTCGTGAGTGTCGCCGTTGCCACATCACGCCACTGCTCGCCGACCTGCACTGGCTCCCAGTCAAGCAAGGCATCGACTTTAATGTTCTATCACTCACTTTTAGGTCCTTTTAGGTTCATTCTTTGGCTCCAACCTAACTAGCTGATCTACTCCATCATCAGGCTAAGCATCGTACCACCTGCTTTTCGGAATCAAATCGTTTACCTATACCTCGAACGAACCTCAAATCCTTTGGAGACCGTGCCTTTACTTCGTATGCTCCCATAGCCAGGAACTTACTTTCGACTGGGGTCAAGACAACCGCTGACGTGACCAAATTTAAAAAGAAACTAAAAACGCTTCTATTTATCACAGCATTTAGTGGGTCCATGTGATTCGTCCTCTGTGTGCTCATGTGTACTGACACTGTGCATGCTCCTACTAACCATATTTGCATGCTGACCCGGTGCATGTCACCTTTAACCACGTTATGCTTGCTATCATTGAGCATGCCACCACTAACCATTCGACCATGCTTCCTTTGCAGCAAATGTCCGGTGTCTAGAAAGAGAGCGAGTTCTCCGACGGCGCTATACCAAAAGTATTATTATTATCACTCTTATAAATCCGAATGGCAGCTTATTTGTTAGCTGGTCTTATGGCAAAAATATTTCACGACAATGTTCACTCTGCTATGAATTAGAGCCTAGCAACAGATCCTACCAGACATTAATTGAAATTCACCAAAGGAATAGGATGCATGTCAAAGCATGATCCCCCCCCCCCAATCAACGGGTAGGTGTTGATCACTGGCAGCAGGTTTTCCACTAGCTGGCTGTGGGCAGCTATTGGAAGACCTTGCTATGGTTGCTGTGGGGGTGGGGAAATGCTGTGGCTTCGGATGGGGAACACACAGGTTGGAATGAGGAGAGAGACCCATTGGCTTTAATTCTTTGGATCACAGCTCAACAGAATCGAGCCAGCATGACTAAAGAAGTATCTGTAGGTGTACTGCATTTGAAGTTAGGAGGGACATACATGTGACATCTACTGGCTTTCAGCAAAGGAAAAGCCACCACGAGAGAGACAGGAGAGACAGGAGAGAGAGAGAGAGAGAGAGAGAGAGAGAGAGAGAGAGAGAGAGAGAGAGAGAGAGAGAGAGAGAAAGAGGCCTGCGCCAGTAGTATTTTTGTATAACATTAATCGATCGAAGCTACTAGAAATTGTGACAAATGCTGCTTCACTCACAGGGGGTGCATCCCACCGACCCATGCCTGGCCTGACCGGACAATTACTGGGGTACCACTTGCGTACCCTACTGGCCCTTATGGTAACTTCAAAGCTTGGTCATATCTAACGAGAAACCCGCCACACATGCCACGAGCATACTAAAACTTGTCCTTGGAAATGCAATTCAATAAAATATAATATACACGGTGACTCTGCACCAGTTCTATGCAGGTCTGCATATTAGCAATACGGACCAGTGCTTTACCACGAAGGTCTTCTGTCCGAGATTCTGTTCGAAGCTGCTCTGACACGCATGCCGATCCACATCTCACGAACATCCCACTTCTGCGGCAGCGGCAGCAGCCAGAGACACGACGCTCACTTACTGTGGCTGGTCCCACTGGGCATCTCCATTCGCAAAGCGGAAATGCTGCTCTGCTGTCATGTGCTGTAGGAGCCTCGCATGATCCTCACATTTCGCAAAGCAGCATATGCAAACACATAGGTGAACCTGTCAAGAACGAACGAGGATGTTAAGTGGGACCAACTTCATCGGGGTCTCTGCAAGCAAGCAGAGAGCAACCGAGACTGCTCCGCGAAGCAGGGGCAGGCGCCGAGAGCACCGCATGCAAGCTCCTCTCATCTCATCTGCACGTGCAGTGTGTATGTGGGATTTCACATCGAGTAGTGATGGCTAAAAGGCTCGGCTGGTCAAGCTCAGCTTAAGAGCACAGTTAACCCAACAGCGCAGGACATATGCACGAAATATTGAATAAAAAATACAATTCCTTCGTATAGCGCCCTAAGGGAACCGAATCCCTATTCAGGTACTTCAAATATGCCGCGGAACTCGAGCACACGACCTCGGTCGTCCAAGGCGAGCACATTGACCTCGGTCATCAAAGGTGAGCAGCTTAAACTTGGGCCAACCAGGACAGCATAGCACTCGTTAACGCTAGAGCACAACTAGCTTCAGTGGCAGCACCTGGGTCCAGTAAAAACAGCAGTACTCGCACAACCTGGCCCTGTTTGATCGAGGGGGAAACAGCGATCGTCTTCGAATGCTACATCTAGCCGCAGCGAAAAGCAAACAAGTCAGCTCACACAAATGCCAAATGAAATCAACAAACAACAATCAAAGTCACTGCCAACAATACGTCCTATCAATCCGTCAGCCCGAGGTGGTGCCAACTGCAATCTGGCAAACACTGAGTGGACGGATAAACAAATCGGTAAAGGCGCCATCCTAAGTAACCAAACGAAAATCCCCACAGTTTACACACAATGGCACGACCAAGCATTGACCTGCCGCCTGGATATTAGCAGCACGACAAAGGAGCAAACCATCCCCGAGACGACTGAAGCCACCTACAGCAGCCACAGCCAGAGACCACAGCAGTGGTCGTGACAGTGGTAGCAGCCGACGCTAATCTCCGCTGGCCATGTGGCACACTCCTAACAAAGTGGGGGCAGTCAGCGCGTGCCGGCGCTGGCTGCGTTGTCGGCTGCCGCTGATGCCAGGTCATCCGATCGCTGCAGGACATGCTCGGCTTTGCTGGAAGTGAGAGAGGCCACTACCGAAGACGAAGACAGATGAATCGCTAAGAACAGCAGCGTACAAATGCAATAAAACGAGGTTGGAGAAAAGGACTCGCTCAATGCAATGGCACTGGCACTCTAGCTGGGATCGGCCAGCACAGGCTCACAGGGAGGCCTTGCACTTTACAGGCCTGGCACTTTACTCGAGAGCAGCTGCCGAGTGGAAGAAGTGGCGCCGCTGTGACGTAGGCACCGAGTCTATCGCCAGCTGCTAGCAAAAAAGAAAAAACGTCGAGCCAAGAGTGGCCAGTCAGTGGTAGTAACCTCCGGGAAAAGCACAGCTTCAGACACTGCAAAGGGTCATGTCCCATGATGACGGGTGAGTGTGCTGGTGAGGGCATCACGCCAGGCAACTGCTAATAATAATAACACACTTGATAAAGCACCCTCAGAGAACTCAATCTCTTTCTAGGCGCTTTGCATTTGCTGCAAAGGAAACACGATCGACTGGTTGGCATTAAAAGCAGGCACACGAGCCCTCCTCACTTTTAACCCCAGCTTGCCAGTTCAGGGCCAGCCCAAGGGGGGGGGGTGTAAGGCGAGAAAGGGGGGCTGCACAGCAGAACTGGCTAACAATCCCCCACTTTGCACAAACTGCAGCTGCACAGTAATGAATCCATCTGAAACAATAACGCTGACAAGCTCCACATTACTCCGGCTCTGCGCAAATGAGGAGTAATATTTAAATTCAGTTACAGAAATCCAGAAAGCGAGTTCCAGAATCCATTCGTCTGGCTGCCGCCAATCGCTGCAGTCCTATTACCACGAACGCCCACAAAAGGGAAGCCACTTGGGCACCTGAGGCCTTGGGATCTTGGGTCTGGAATGAATACGGTGCATGCTCGCTCCCCCAACTGCCAGGAATCGGCAGCGCGCAAAGTCTAGCACACGGCTACTCTTCAGCAGAACACCACGCAGGCAAGGGCACGCATATTTGTCACCTACACCTCTAAAACGTTGGTGAGCGCCACCGTCGTCGACTGGACTGCTCAGCGTCACAGGCACGCGAGGGCTACTGCCAGATCGCTACTGCCTCATCACGAGTGTGCGATGAGTCTATCTACGGCGACTCCCTGCCAACGATCGGCTTCGACATCGGCAGCTTCGGGGCAAATCGCCCCAAAAGCGTAGCAGCTCTAGGCCAAGACTGGCACGCCGAAAGTCTGCGGCACACAAGTATGACCAGCAGAGCTGGTCTTCGTTGTCAGATCACCCGGCAGCTGTTGCCGGCACTTACAGCAAGTCACGCACAGATGAGCCGAACCGGCAATTCGACCGGCTGGGACTGTATAGTGCAATGGCGGAAAATTCGAGTCTGATGTCTAGCACTGCGCGCTGCTGCGCGCCGGCGCTTTGCCACACCTACAGTGCTGGCACTGATCCAACCCGCTGCTACCGCTCAGCTGCAATCAGCTGCATGCATCGACGGCGCGGATTCAAGTCAGCACAAGCATTTGCAGGTATTATCGCGAGTCTCTCGGCCTCCTTTGCCGAACTTCGAGCAGGCAGTCAGGCAGCACATGCAGAGTGCCTGCATGCGAGGTATGCGGCACAACGGAGACAGATCAGCAGACGAATCGCTAGCACAGACCAGCAACAAAGGCTAGTCCCAGTGACTCAAGACAAAAAGCAGTGCTAAGCGGTTGATTGGCTCACCTGTCGTCGGATGTAGTTTATCAGCTTCACCTGATGGTAGAAGTTTAGGCACCGCCCATCAGTCGAAAAGCTCACATCAAATTCATGAACTGTCTGCACAGGAAAAAAGCAGATAACACAACTACGTACCAAGAGTAAAGAATACATCAAATACAATCCAATGCAGAGAATTAAGGCTTTTTCTGATATCTAGAAAACACATTGATGCAAAAGGAAAACACGAGGGCAAATATACCAACGACTCGAGCGACACTGCCAGGCAAACGACATTGTGAGCTTCTGCCAAGTTGGACCCACTTCACATAAGGATCTCAGTAAGATTCTGGTAAAAGACCATTCGTGGAAGCAGCAAAAGATAGCAAAGAGGGAAAGAGATGGAAAAAAGAGAAGTCAGAGGTGTAAATGAGCGAGTGAGACAGTGATCGAGAGATGCATGCAGAGAAAGAGACAGTGGACAGTGATGGAAGAGAGAGAGAGAGAGAGAGAGAGAGAGAGAGAGAGAGAGAGAGAGAGAGAGAGAGAGAGAGAGAGAGAGAGAGAGAGAGAGCAAGACAGAGCAAACATAGTGAGGGCAAGCATGAAAGGTATCATCATAGTTGACGGTTTAGCACAAAGAGAATTATAGGCAGGTTCTTACCTTCATATGCTCAAAAACCAAGTCAGCATCAGAAGACGAAAAGCGGCAAAACAGGCAGAATGCAGCAGCACCGACGGCTGCCACCTCGGCAGAAGTGGAGCTACACGTTGTGGCAGAGCACTCCTCCCAGTCAGTCCAATCAGACAGCGCCCCGCAGTACCTGCAACAAGGACAAAAACCTATCGTACACGCAGGCAGGTCGAGAAGAGCTCGGCATCAAGCGACGTGGCAGGTTGGCAGTGGCGGGCGGGAGGGGGGCTGCTACTTCGGACGTGCCATGTCGAGCACAAGCAGCAGAAAAGGGGTTCCCCTCGGGCAGGTGTAAGCTGCAGCCAGTAGTACATGGAGCTACACAAGCGAGAGCATGCACAGCTTAGAAGAAAGAAGCGTGCATGCGTGACAGAAGCTCGCCTGCTCGCGTGCAGTCGGCTGCAAGCCGGTGGCCACTACGACAAGAGCGCAGCCGGCCCGAGTGCTACCTGCCATGGCTTTCTTCACTGCGATCAGGTGATGGCTGCCCCACCAAGCAGGGATCATCGGGCAAGCCATCTTCATCGTCATCGCACTCGTCGTCGTTGAGAATGGCCTGCCATGTTTTGCCCAGCTCCTGCAGGCGAAACAGTCAAGAGCAAGACAGTCAAGAGCGCTTTGCAAAGCACGACAGAGCAGCTGAGCACTTAGAAGGAAGCAACGCCCCAGCTGTAAAATACAAGGTTCAAAAACCGAGGGCCGAATTTGAGTCAAGCAGCCAGAGCACAATGTTAGCTTCCATGCAAAAAAGACCGGTGGGGGGGGTCGAACGGTTGGCATCTATAGGTCCAGGCTGTAGGTGAAAACGTGCTGCAACTAGCAGTGAGCAACGAACATAATGCATAACGAGCAAGGAACAACAGGACGAAGTTGCCTCTCAGAGTATTCGTAGCTGACTTTGCATCATGGAGCTAGGATCATAACCAAGCCAGTAATCGTCGTGCGAATTTCTGATAGATGGTAGGGTCACGGCTACCATGGTAAGTCAATCGAAATGTCCAGTCGACATATGAGTTGTCACCACACAAGTGTTGCCCTGGTCTACCTATCAAAAGCAAGCATCCACACTGCCGTGCAGCTGCTGCTGGTTCTTGTGCTGAGAGCACTAATCGGCTACAGCAAGATGTGCCACTAAAGCGACAGGGCAATTTTGGACACAAATTGCGCTCTGCACGCCATCTTAGGCTGTAGAGGAAGCCAGGACCGGCCACGATTACTGCGGTTGGAGCGGTTCATGACAAATGATGGGTTTACAGTCGAGTTACTTCGAAGCTGGTTCTACACCGAGCTCGTCAGTGGTTTGCCCCCCCCCCCAAGAGGCCACTGGAGGGACTCTGCACAACACGTGTGGCCACGTCAGGCATGCCGAAGCACCGGCTGCAAACATGTGAGCCTTGCATAATCATGCCAAGAGGATCTGTGAAACAACAAGACAGAGTGAGGAATGGAGAGAAGCAAGCAGGAGAGAGAGAGAGAGAGAGAGAGAGAGAGAGAGAGAGAGAGAGAGAGAGAGAGAAGGATGTGTGTGTGCTCGTGCACGCATGTGAGGGAGGGAGATGGAAGAAGAAGAAAGGGGTGGAGAGGAAGAAGTAGAGAATGAGGGTCAACAAAAGAGGGACTATACAAAAGAAAAGGGGAACTGCATAGAGGATGAAGGGGAGCGAGAAGATGAGAGTGAGAGACAAAGACAAAGACAGAGCGAGATGAATCCGTGTGCGTGAGAGAAGTAATAGTTCAAGGAAATCCTGAGCCCATGCTGCCAACCAGACTGGAGGCTCCTGAGATGACAAATCCCAAGTGGTGACGATGCCAATAAGTAGTAGGTGACACCTCCTGGGCAGTGACAGAAAGCACTAGTGCTTTCACAGCAGATCTTAGTGCAAATCAGCCGAATATGTCATTGACTTAATGCCTACTGAATAGACAAGCCTTTGCTTGACGTCTGCACAACAGCCCACTAGTATTGCACTCCACGGCCAGTAAAGCAATTCCTTCATAGCTGCATCCTGAGCTAACGATACCATTCAATGCTGCTTCTGTCAGGAACATTATATTGCTTGGTCAAAACATTGAACGCCCTCTGAGCAACAACATGGAGGGTCTCACGGGTAGCCAAAGCTGGAAGTATAATTGATTATTATACAAAGACAGCCCATTAAACTCTGTATTCAGCATAGAAAAGAAAAAGTAAAATAAAAGTGAAGGTTAGCTGGATCAAACAGACTCATTTAATCAATGCCAGAAGAGTCTTAGAGACTAGCACTCTGCTTGCATAGGGCGATCGCAGATTGCCTGCTGCAGGACTTGAACCCACGACCTGGCCCGTGAAGAAGGAGCCCCTTACCCTGGGACAAGGCCATGTGCTGCATACATGACCGACGATCAAGGAGACTTTGGCATCATGGTGTCTGATTTTTAAAAACCGGTATAGACACCGTCATTATGGTAGATCGACTGCATCTCAGCTCAAAAGACAACTACTCTCCTGCTGCCGACTATGGCTCATCCTTTTCAGCGATCCTGAGCTGCTACTTCCATGCTACTCACTACCTCAACTGCTCTCCTGACTCTGCTATGCTTCCCACTTTCTCTTTGTTGCCTGAGACAAAGTCTGTTGGCTACCGAATGCGTACCGAAAGCCGGCGCTTGAGCTGCGAGTGCGCTATACAAAACTCTCATTCGTAACACCCACATAGTCTTTATGACTTTGTGGAGTTACAGACGGAGATACATTACATTACAAGGGGCTGGCTGCTGAATCAGAACCGAGAGCTTATAAAATAGCCACGATAAGCCGAGACTTATCAGCGGCATGATGTATACTTATGTACAAAAGTGATTATTGCCTTACCCATGACCTGACTGTTACATGTGGCACGAGGTTGACAGCAGTCGCTCTCTCTTCGAGCAACGGCCAGCTCGTCGAGGAGTCCTGGCGCTGAGCGAAGGCTGCTGTAAGCCTACTAGCGAGTGGGCTGGAAGTCACCTGTCGTAGCAGCCGTAGTAGAAAGGCTACTGCTGTGCTTTTCCCAATCGATTGTCGTCGTTAGCACTGCATGCAGAGTAGCGAGAGCTGAGCTGCTGTCTACGGGGCATCGATAGGTTTAGGGGTCTTTGCACGCTGCATGCACCGTGCTGCCACCCAAACTAGTGAGGGTCGAGCGGGAAAACAGCGTATTCCTAGGTAACCACTAGGGTGAACCGATGAAAAGCAAAGCTTTAGGCTTTCCCTTTCAGCAACACGACGTCTCATACTCAAAGCCTACAGGCTGCTGCTGGAAGGCTAGTTGGCAAGATACAATCAGGCGTCAACTAGATAAACCAGATTTGTTTGCTTGAAATGCAAAAAAGAGAAGCCACTTTCAGCCCGTTGTGCAGAAATTTGTGGCTCATTTGGAGTGGCCTAGGGCAATAGTGTCCTGGGCCCACAAAGACTGGAGCAAATCAAAAAGGGTGATCAAATTGAATTCGCCAGTTTTTGTTATTTGAAAATGCACGCATGCGCAGTTGTCCAGTGAATGTTGCAATAATAACTGCCTCCCGTAGACAACTATTCAGAGAAGAACTTTGGCGGCAGATAGGTCAAGGCCTAGGCTTGCTCCTGTAATGGAGGAGACCTGACATCCTGCTGCAAGACGTTTAGTTAGAACTACTTCATAACGTTGCAGCACCTAGCACAACAAGCTTTCACGGAGGTTTTTTCCTTTCTTTTCAAACAGGCAGACGAGTCTAAGCATGTGGCTTCGGGCGTTCAATATTTCTTCTGCAACACTACCGAACTTATTGTATGACTATTATGCTAGCAGAGCTCAGGTGGACCGTATCAAATTTACAGAATCGCCTTTCTCACGTCTACCGGAGTTTGGAGAACAACAAGGCCAACATTTTGCTAAGGCTTAGTTTGCTCTATGCCGGAGCGGCTGAGACAGGCTATTGCTTATCACAGTGGTGTGACTTCATTTTACTACTAACAATTAATCTACCATGTAATAAAACTTTGCTAAATATTACGTAAGCTTATTTTATATCATGCACATGATTACAGCCGTGTGCAATAACGTGTTTTATACCAGTCGGAACTTTTTGGGTGGTTTTGCCGACACTTCTGCACTTGAGTGTATGCAAACATTCGGGTATTTACATCACGTTTTAAAACTTGAGAGAGTAGTCTCTTATCAGACTGCAAGTCTAAGCAGCTTTTAGGGCACACTCAGTGGCCGAAGGTCACTACTTCTTGCAGCAAGGAGAAAGGAAGAAGCCTGGCAGAGTCGGGCAGTTAAATAAGTATGAAGAATAGTGGCAGGAGCACAGGAGCCGGAAAGGAGGTGCCCAAATCGGCAGGAGGAGAAGACTGTCAATATGCAAAGCTCGTAGAAGTGAGCTCTACAGTCCAAGAACCAATGAGCAAAAGCTTTTGTCATTAGCATTCTGCACGCAAGCAAGACGATTGGAGGGCATTGAAAGGACACTGAAACTGTTGCACCCGCTCAGCTACATGAGAATGAGCAAAGCAGTGGTAGGTCTCGAAAGTAAAATTAAGAGTTTTATTTTTCGTCAGGTGCATGCTGCACCTAACGTGCGATCGCTGCCCCCAAAGCAGATGCTACAGCTGGCTCGTACAATATAAATTGCTATAATTGAGCTACAAACTGACGAGTCCAGATGTGTGACAGTCTCTTTACGGTCGATGCATGCGATGCTCCTGTTTCTTGACAGGTGGAAAATTATCAACATGCCGAAGCCGGAAGGGCAGAAAGGAGGAATTCGAACAGATCAAACAGCTATGGCGACCCCTTAATGACGACGCCACCGATCAAAGACAAAAATTCCATGTAGACTCGTCTGTCCCACCTCTGCTGCTGCTGCGAAGAAGCGCTGCCGTGCACACTTACTTTCTAGGAAGCTGCCTCCGGAATCGTGCTGCTCGAGGCCAAGGCAAGCCACGGCTGACTAGGGAGAGGAACGTGTGGGCATACGCGGCACGCCAATACTCGGCCAGGAGGCATAACTGCACCCGAAGCACAGCCTGACTGACTGTGTTCTATACGAAAAACCAATGGTGACGACACCAGTGGATGATCAATGATGATCAATGATGACCGGTGGATGATCAATGATGATGCCCCTGTTTCTAAATGACGGCTAGCTAGATTGGCTGCATCTGCTCCGAAGTCAAGCCTGCCGTTCACCAATGAAGTACTGAAACTATTGGGGTAAACTTAAGGCATCGATGCCAAGTTTACCCTTACACTTGCAACGAGTCAAGACTTCTGAAATTCACTCCTAGCAGGTCTTCCTGACCGGGCAGTAGGACGCCCACGGTTGTTGCAAAACTCGGCTGCTAGGCTTGTCTGCTGAAAAAATTGCAACTGCCACATTGGAGCACTTCTCTCCTACCTGCACTGATTCCCGATCAGGCACCTCATCGACTTCAGCATCTTGTCACTTAAGCTTTGAGGTCCCTCGGTTCACTTGCTGCAGTTTATCTATCTGAAATATATAGTTCGCAATCCTCCACTACAACCACACGGTCATCTTTACTTAGTGGTCGCTTAGCCGTTCCAATTTCAATTTGCTCTAACAAATTTCCCATGCTTAGGAGACAAGACCGTGCCTCCAGTGCACACACACAGAAAAGCCCGAAACTCTCCATCGACCGACATCACAACGCCTCTGGCTTGACATCTTATAGGCAGCTAAAACCTATCAGTTCATCGAAGCATCTTCCTCTACCTGCTCAAAAGTGCTACATTTGTATATTTTATCAGGTTGGTTTGTATGCATCTTTTCTGGCCCATTCAAGTGCCTTGAAAGAGATTTAGTTCTATCGGGGCACTGTGCAAATATAATTGCATCCTACACTCGCTCATCGTCGACATATAGAGCCTAAACGTTGAAGAGTAAATATTTGGTATGGGAATTACTTATGGCAGGATGTGCTCATTCCAATTAAATCGCTGATGTTTAAAAACAATTCTAGCTGATTCAAAAGCCCCTTTTGTTTAACGACCGAAGAGCCATTACGGCTATCACCACCACTTGCGATAAAAGGATCACCCACAGAAGGATTCGAACCCAGGACCTCAGAATCGAGGTCGTGAAAAGCAATCACCTTACCTAGAGTGCCATCACGGCTCACCGAGTGTACTCACATAAGTGCAAATAATCAAAAATAAATGCAGCTTTGGCTTAACACAGTAACAGTCAAAAGTTAAATGAACTGCCGCTTGTGGACCGATTGTCTGATGCGAGGGCAACATCCAGCATTCAGCCCACCTAATAGAGCTTATATCTCGGCGGAGCAAATACTATGCGGTAAGAATTTTCAAACGGCTACAAAGGAAGATGAAAGCTCAATACTTTGCAAAAGCTCACGAGATTGTGGCGCCATCACTGATAATGACACCGGTTGCTTGCTGCAAACACTGAGAGGATATATTTTGCCCCACATAAATTCGCTCAATTATCTCGATCTAAGGCCTCCCGACTCGTTACGATCTGTAAACAACAAAGCTTGCAGCAGATACATTGAACAAGAGCTGCTGCCGAAGCAGAAGCAGACGCCAGCCTACTTTCGCATTCAGTAACAGTTCCAAAGGCAGTCGATTGTAGGGATTCTTCCCTGCCGAGTGGGCGCAGCCTACCCAACAATACAGCAGCATCTATGTATAGCGCCAGCTCACTTTCTGCTATGCCACAATGCCCATAGCAGACCGTTAAACGTGGTCACCAGCCGGCTGTTTATAATTATGTTAAATAAACACATTTTCATATATAGGTTAGGGATCAGGATTTTGGGTGCAGTGCTTAGAGGTCTCTGATCCGGTAACCGGCTCGAAGGCAGTCGATTGTAGGCGGTCGCTCCCTGCAGAGGAATCGCGGCCAGCCGGTGCAGCAAGGTCGGTGCTGCCACTAGCAGCGGCAGCGCCGATCTCGCTGCAGGCGCATGAGCACGTGGGCTGGGCTGGAAGCTCGGCCGGTGAGCTCCTCAGTCATCCGGTAAGATGCATCGAACGTGCTCTGCTTCCAACTCAAGCTCAGCTTAATAGTAATAATAACAACTCGCTGCTTCCTGCTTCGGACAAGCCCTGCATCGAACAAGTAATAATAACACACTTGATAAAGCATCCTCAGAGAACTCAATCTCTTTCTAGGCACTTTACATTTTCTGCAAATGAAACACAATCGAATGGTGAGTGTTAGCATGTTTGATAAGCAACAAGAATAACACGGTCAGGAGTGACATGCACAGGGTCAGCATGAAAGTGTGGTTAGTGGCAGCATGCTACAGTGTCAGCACCCATAAGCACGTGAAGGACCAATGACTGGGAACCACTAAATACTGTCACAAATAGGCGCGTTTAAGTTCTTTTTAAATGTGGTCAAGTCAGGGGATACCGCGACTCAAGTCGGGAGTGAGTTCCAGGTTTTGGGAGCATACAAACTAAATGCACGGTCTCCAAAGGATTTGAGGTTTGTAGGAGGTATAGGTAAACAGCTAGTTTCCGAAAAGCAGGTGGTATGATGCTTGATGTGACCTCTCGTTAGACGACCACATCAGCTCCACAATCAAGTCTGCCTACTTTCAGCAGCATAACATTGCTAAAATTCGGCCTTGCTTATACAGGTATACCACATCTAAGTTGGTCCCTGCATTTGTGATATCCCGTCTTGACTTCTGTAACTCACTGCTTGCTTGCCTACCGGCCTGTGAAATCAGGCGATTACAGCTGGTGCAAAACTCTGCAGCTAGGCTTGTCTGTCGTGAGCAGCGCAGTTGCCACATCACACCACTTCTCGACGACCTGGACTGGCTACCAGTCAAGCAACGGATCGACTTCAAGGTTTTGTCACTCACTTTTAGGTCACTTCATTCTTTGGCTCTAGCCTGCCTATCAGTTCTACTCCCCCACCCGGCCAAGCATCGCACCACCTGCTTTTCCAAGTCTAACTATTTGCTTATACCTCGTACAAACATAAAATCCTTTGAAGACCGTGCATTTAGTTCGTATGCTCCCAAAGCCTGGAACTCACTCCCGATTTGCATCAGAACATTCCCTGACTTTACCACATTTAAAAAGAACTTAAAATGCACATATTTAGGACAGCATTTAGTGGGTCCCTGTGATTCGTCCTTCATGTGCTTATGGGTGCTGACACTGTTGCATGCTACCACTAAGCAAACTTTCATGCTGACCCTGTGCATATCACCCCTAACCATGCTATTCATGTTGTTTATCAAGCATGATATTACTCACCATTCAATCGCGTTTCCCTTTCCAGCAAATGTAAAGCGCCTAGAAAGAGATTGAGTTCTCTCAGGGTGCTTTACCAAGTGCATTATTATAATCATTATAACCATTGCAGAGCAGTGCCAGTGATGCCCAAGCTGTGCACGAACCCTTGCAGGGCTGAAATGATGCCTTAAGCTTCATTTGTTATCGGTGGGTCCTGGCAGTGTAGTGACATTCCGGCGTCCGGGTCGTTTTGCATTTTCCATGATACTCATCATAGTCATCTTCGTCAGGTTGTACCTCATCAAAGTCTCAACGATTCACAATTGCAAAGCAATCGCAACATTGCTAATATTGCCCTGTTTAGTGCAAAATCCACATTTGGTCCTTTGCATAGTCAGTCATCTAAATGGTCTTATGCATGCCGATTGGCGATAGAATGTGGCTAGAAAATGAGCATAGCCAATGCATTCGCACAGATTGGCTATTTTGGCTATTAGCCATTACCCTGCTGCTTGAAGCCGACCGGGCAGATAGCCTAAGCCTTATCAATAGGCTCGCATTCTCAGACCTTAAAATATCGACCAATGTAACTAATGGATGCATTTAACATGCACCAAGAGCCCGTTGGATATTGGAAACGAACTAAGCCCAAGGATGGGTCGAATACCCCCCTCCCGGAAATCGACGAAGGGGCAAAGTGTTGTTGGTCCAGTTGGGGGTCCAGGAGCATGGAGAAGTCCTCCATCCTCGCCGAGATGCTACTAGGCTCTCCAGTAGAGTTGGCATGATTCATTCATAAACCCGAGCTATGTTGAATGCAGTTCGAGACATTAGCCAGCCTTGCACTATCCCACGTCAGTGGTGGCAGTAGATGAACCTGGCAGATGGTGACTACCCCATGCCGTCTGGCTGCATGATAACCAAAGTGATAAGAGAGTCCTGCCAACGAGGATCCAAAAAGTTAGGATAGAGGCAGGTCACCATGGGTAGCTGTGCATTTTGAAACTACTACCTTCCCTGCCAGGAAAGAGTGCACTCACATATTCGGCCATTCACTGGTCGTCAAGGACACATTGGTGGACTTCTCGTTCGAATTCCCTAACTGGCACGGAATACGTGGGTAGTGCAGTGGAAACATGTCATAGGTGCCGTCAAGGGCACACATTCGTTGCTTTGAAAGGCATAGCAGACGACATAACCGTTCCATAAGAGTCCTCGTTTATTGGATACTAACAGATCTTCATATAGGAATCACATCACGAGGTTACAGGCGATGGAGATTATCGTAGAAAGGTTTACATTCATCTGGAGGAGCATCAGAGGGAGCAGCATCGCAGCGTAGGTGGGCATTTCCTACCTCTCTAATAAAAGAAATTTTCCAATGGCCACTCTGGGGATGGATATAGCACGCGGCTACAAGCAGTCAAGAAGGAAGGCAAACAGACTGTTCAAACTTCCTACAAGAAGGAAGATCGAAGCAGGGCCAAAGCAAGACAGAAGCGAGACGACCCTCGAATTTATGCTTCTCAATGGTTACACTGGGTGCCAAAATTTGCAATTATACAAGTACACACTCATTCGAGCAGTGCATCGGGATTCGGCTGGAGCACGTGAGAGGCAGTGGGCTTATGCTACAGTCTAGAGAGGTCTCAGCCGACACTCAACCTCCCATCTCCCTCCCCCCACTCTTCGGTCGTTCAGTGGCTGTGCTGCCACGACCACTCAAGGTTTGCTTTCTTTGTGGGCTGAAACAGACAGCGATTTCGATGCTTCCTGCCGTGCTTCCTTTGCCGCTGCTGCAAGCCCTCGTGCTGGCTGGCCTTTGCTGCTGCTGCTGCGGAGCACCGTCTGCGATCGCTGCGGATCGAGCCTCGATGTGCGAGCTCGAGTGTGCTGGCATGGACTCAATCAAGGGGGCATATGGACCTTCAGGGGCTCCACTTTCATGACCGTATCACACCCCCTCTCCCAGGTAGAAGCCCAAGGGCGTCCATATGCAGGCTGGTTCTTCAACGTCCCTAACACAGACACTTTCCGAAAGTTATATCCAAAAGCTTTCTCATTTATCCTCAGCTTCCGCGCAGTCACTCGGTTTGCTAGCCTTTCTGAGTAAGTAAGCCTACAGCTGACCCCCACACAATCTGTAAGGTGACCTTCCTTAGCTATAGCTGCTTCAACTGCACGATAGGGTCGATACGGTCTGCAGCTGCAGTCAAGGTCACTGGGTTTCTACCCAATTTCCCTAGTGTGCTAGCGCATCAAGATGTCGCACCGTCTATTAGACGAAGAACGTCTGCAAATGCGAGTCAGGGATGTCGGCGTCGTTTAAAGGTACTACAACACAACCATATTGGCTCGGCCAGCAAATGTTTCTAGCATTTATTATAATGTAGCATGCCAGTGAGTGAGCGGACTAATACCTGCAGCTCAGTCACCAAAATTCCGAACCACAGCCGGCCGTCAGTAATAATCAGTCAAGAGTTATCAGGTTGCAATTGGTGTATCAGCAGGTATGCATACTTCTGGGTTTCACTGGTTCAGTGCTCAAAAGTTTTCCTGAGCAATCAGTAATTGACCGAAACTTCACTTCTTAATAGGCAATGAAAGAAAACCCTTTGCTTCGTTTGTACACAAAATGTACAGTAGTTCCAAAAGCTACTGGCTGAGATACATTGAACTTACAGGAGGGCAAGTGCTGCAAAACGTATAGACACTAGTGTACATACCTGTACATATGTTGTATGTACATAAGTTGCATTTATATATGCGAGCACAGCACGTGCCTCGTTCATAAATGCACAAGTTTTTCTGCATGTGAGTGTATGGAGGAAGAGTTGAGAGAGTGCAATAATAAAAATAATAATGCACTTGATAAAGTGCCCTCAGAGAACTAAATCGATGAGATAAGAGTGAGAGAGGCAGTGGAGGAAAGAGGAAGGAAAGGCAGACAGAGAGGCAAAACTGTATATGGAGAATGAGGCAGAGAGAGAGAGAAAGAGAGAAAGAGAGAGAGAGAGAGAGAGAGAGAGAGAGAGAGAGAGAGAGAGAGAGAGAGAGAGAGAGAGAGAGAGAGAGAGAGAGAGACAGAGAGACAGAGAGACAGAGAGACAGAGAGACAGAGATAAAGACGCAGAGAGAGAGAGAGAGAGAGAGAGAGAGAGAGAGAGAGAGAGAGAGAGACGCAGAGAGGGAGACAGAGAGAGAGAGAGAGAGAGAGAAGGAGAGAGAGAGAGAGAGAGAGAGAGAGAGAGAGAGAGAGAGAGAGAGAGAGAGAGAGAGAGAGAGAGAGAGAGAGAGAGAGAGAGAGAGAGAGAGAGCCACAGGAACAGATCAGAAGGCTGCACGTCAAGTGTGTGAAAACGCTTGACCAGACCTCACAGTTACTGGTTGCCACCGTTCGGATTCTCTCAAACAGGCGACACCCGCAAAAATCACCAGATAACCTAGCAGTCTACAGCTGCATTAGCTTGCAGGTTACGAGCAGATAACCCATCAGTAGGCATCTGGGAGGGGGATGAGTCACACGAGGGGGCTCCACATTGTAAGTGGTCAGCTGTCACACAAACCCTTGTCAAGTGAAATGAATGCCCGACAGAAGGTGGCTACAAAGCAAACTTGGAGGATAATGTAAACGATTATTGGCTCAGACTAAAAAATGCACTATCTTACGGGATCAGCAGTCTGCCGAGGTGGCACTAGGAGCTGCTTAATAATGCCAATAAATCTACTTGGTCAGCAGCTGGCTCCACGATGCCAATAAAGCGCTTTCTTCGACAGGCTTATCAGGAAGAAAACACGTTTTATATTTTCTCGGATCTGCAAACACGAGAGAGCTAACGGATTGGTTAAAACGCAGTAAAACACAGAGTCGACTTTACACGAGGGTCAACTGCTCACAGTGGCACTGCTTTGGTAACGACCTGCCAGGCAGTACAACTCGTTCTTTTTTTAGTTGCCCTTGTCACAAGATTTATCCTATTCTTGACTGATAATGCTTGATCGGCCCCTCGGGTGGAGATTATAGACAGATTTATGGCCGGGTTAAATCACTCGTGGCACCACAACCCTTATAATAGTGATTATTTGTCTGATGCCCTGCCTCATCAGCCTGAGACCAGCCTTGGGTCAGTGGACTATCCACTGGTGGAAGTCCACTATAAGCATCAGTAGCAGATATTGGCAGTGGTTGGTCTACACCGCACCGATCAGTTTGCACCACTGCAAATGACAAGGCATTCCAAATCCAACCTCAAACACCTAGAATGATCAAGCTGGGCACTCATCTCGAGTATGGTATTCACATGAGGCTCACGGGATTCCATTGCAGACGATCAGCTCACCTGAGCAGGATCATGCCACCTTCAGCCTCATTCTCTCTTTCATTTAAGGAGGGATTATCCAAACTGCAGAGAGAACCATCTGCCTCTGAGGAGGGTGTCATTGCAGCGACTCATATCTTCCACATACTCAGCTAGGCAGCAAAGTGTGTAAACAACCACGAATGCTGTGAATTTGTCGAGGCGCCAAGGAGCTTTGGCCGACTACATTTAAGTAAGATTGACTGTAAGCCTCCGTAAAGCCATCGGCTGTGGCTGCAGACTGTTTCGAAAAGACACGTTCATCCTTTTTTCTCTCGGAGCGCTTCGATAACGGCATCAAGGCTCATTGTAGCATAGGATACACGGGCTATCGATGGGGCTACATCGTCAAAGGAAACACCCTGATAAATCCTTTTGCAACTGAGTGTATGCATGCATGTATGTATGTATGTATGTATGTATGTATGTATGTATGTATATATGTATATATATATATATATATATATATATATATTATATATCCACTCAAACGCAAAAGTATTTAGGAGAGCAATTCCTTTGCAGCAAATGTGAAGCACCTAGAAAGAGATTGAGTTCTCGCGGGCGCTTTATCAAGTGTATAATTATTATTATGTAATTATTATGATTATAATCATTATTATTAGGGTGAATAAGTGCCACCGCCAAGCCAAAAATAAATTCATTTATATAGCTCCCCAAGAGAACTTAATTTCTATTCAGGCGCTTGACATATGCCTCGGGGCTCGAGCCCACGACCTCAGTCAGACCTTGGTCGGGGCGGGCACCTTAACCGCTAGACCAAACCAGCTCGCACAAGCAAAATCCCGTCAGTTGATTGACTTGCTCTTCGTCTAACAGCGCTAAAAACATGCCTGTAAGGCGTTTTAATATTTTTTATTATCAGAACTAAGGATATACATGCACTATTAGATACTCACATCGATAGGAGGTCGGACCACCCCTGTTCTTTGCAAATTCTTGTATTCACCTCTGGGGATTGACTCAGTTTTCGGCGAACATATGAATTAATGCAGTCCCACAGCTGCTTAAGCCGACCAAAAAGCTGCTCGGGGGAAGATGTGATACTGTTCTCAGCTCTAAGTGAGTGCTCCAACCTGTCCCACAGATGCTCAAAAGGGTTGAGATCGGGAGATGGGCTTGGCTAATTAAGGACTCAGACACCTGAATCGGCGAATAATTGCTTCGTTGCCCTTACAGTATGCTTGGGACCATTATCCATTTGCCAAACGTAGTCCTCTCCTAGAAGAGCACAGGACGTGCCAGCATTTTTGATGATGTCCATGAACGAATTCCTGTCAATAATCCTGTTGATTCGGTGTAGAGTTCCTATGCTGGAGTGCAGACCTGTGCTGGAGCCGCAAGCAGTCTGGGTGGTGCTGTTTGCCTTTTCTTCGACTGACGAAAGTCCTCTTCTAGCCATCTCTCCGTGGACCATAAATTTACTTTTATCGGTCGATAGAACACGGCTCCAGTCGGCAGCTGTAAAGTGGGCGCGTTCACGGGCCCACGGCAGACGGCATTTTTGTTGTCGTTCGTTAACTAACGACTTGCATTTACTAACTCTTCTGAAAATGCTGTGCTCCAAAAGCATTCTAAAAACCATATCAACACCTACAGCCTTCGCCGGTGGCCCCTTCTAAGGCCTTGGAGAGCTCGAAGTGGTGCTTTCCTTCGACCCAGTGCAGCCAGTTTTAGCAGACGGTCCTCCCATTTTGTCGTGGAACGTGGGCAGCTGGAGCCTGGTAAAATGCCCATGTTACATCATGAAAATACTTCTTCAGGTAATACTTGACAGATCCCTCGCTTACATTAAGCTTCCATGCCGTCTTCACGGTGCCAAGACCCATCTTGTAATAGGTGACGATTTGGCCTTTCAGTTCACTATTTAGCTCTTTTTGTCTTTACAATGGCAGATAAGCACCGTACGAGCAGCTCCACGTGGTGCTGCTAGGAACTGCACAAATAACTCATCTCCTGCCCCCAAGTGCATGCACAGAAGAATGGTTGGCCGTTTGGAATGCAAGTAGGATAATCGTACTGCAAGTCAAAACTCCAGTTTTGACAATTTTAATGGTTAGATAACGTTCAAGGCCGCAGGAGTGTTTTTGTTTCCAACAGCTATCGTAGACACGGCCATCGACAGTAAGTCGATTGTTGATGTAAACAATCGAGTTTATGTAAAAGCCGGCCCACACCAGTGGGGGACCTCGGAGAGTAAATAGTCACTAAGTAGACAGCGTTTAATGCGACTCGTAAATACTTATGCGCGTGAGTGTGTGTATATATTTTCTCTCTATACAATCCTGATAGCAGGGTGGCTGCTGTGCACAATCGCACGAAAATGTAGAAAGCAAGATACTTCATATATAAGTAGCTGTACATATGAGCTGGCATCGGGCAGGCATTTGGAATAAACATTGCTAAGGATAGTGCGTCCACAGGAGGAAGCCCTCGAAATCACAGGAAACTCACCTTGCTGCAGTCTGTGATACTGAAATTGACAGCATACAATTCCAAGAGGAAATTGTAGCTCTTCGTGCTCTATGTATGCTGTCAATGCTGAGCGGTCCTGCTCGGCTTCGTTCACTGCAGCCACCCAGGACGCAAGCCGACGAAGGACGACCTTACTGAGGTTATATGGCCACATGACTGCTAGTGATTGTTTGCAATGTAGGCTTGATGGAAATGGAAAAAATACTCTATGGGTTGAATATTAAAGTTGAGCAATAATTTTAATGACGAATCAAAAAGAATTATTAACATGAATTGAGGTTGGTCTGGAACATGTAGCTTGTACAAAGGTGGCAAGTACTCGTGCCGCAAGGCATTTCTGGTTTGTAAGCAGTCGACCAACATAAACTCTGCTGGCTGTGGTCGAATACAGTTTTTGGAAAATATGTACTGCCACATAAAACAAGAAATCAGCTATGCATAGGACCGTATTTGGCCATTAAACCTATCTTCAAAGGAGGATCCCATCTAAAACTAGGACACAACCTTAACCTGCAGAAATGCATCTTCACAAAAGGATCATTACTACTATTATTATTAAAAGTACAAAACAAATACAAATATAATGTCTGTATAGATACCTCAAAGAATCTCATCTCTATTAAGGTGCTTTACAACTAGCTCAAAGAGAAGCAATATCCAAGCGTTGGCGACAAGCACGGCATCGAGAATTCAAAAGCAGACGAGCAGTCAGCTTAGGGCCAGCATGCTAAAGCAAGCATGAAGGCAATCGTGGCCATTAGTCAAAACGAAGACCTCTGGCAAGTGATATGCGTTGAATCATGCACAGGTAGGGACACATAGCACGCCCAAAACAACCCAAAAGAAGTTCACTAGGTGTGAAAGAAAGCTGACCGGACCACCTTGATCTTCAGTTGAGACTTCAAAGATGCAAGGTCATTTCAAGCAGTGATCGTAGCCAGAAGCAAATCACCAAGAGAGTTCCGGCACATACGAGCTGAAGGCTTGATGACAACACAAGATACACTCCTTCACTAGAGTTTCGTTCCAAGTAGCATGGCGACGCCCACCTGGTGTCTGTGCGCACACTTTTAACTTCACATATGAGGGCGTGCAACTAATCTTTTCACCAACAACCGAGTTTCTTCGTTTGTCGTTGGCGAAAAGCACGAATATATATAAATAAATAAATATATATATATATCCGTCAGTAACTCCCCAAAGTCATAAAGACTATGTGGGTGTTACTCAGGAGAGTTTTGTATAGCCCACTCACAGCCTAGGCGGCTTTCGGTACACATTCGGTAGCCAGCAGACTTCGTCTCACCCAACAAAGAGAAAGTAGGAAGCATAGCAGAGTCAGAAGAGCAGTTGAGGTAGTGAGTAGCATGGAAGTAGCAGCTCAGGACCGCTGAAAAGGATGAGCCATAGTGGGCAGCAGGAGAGTGGTCGTCGTTGCATAAGAATTGTGGAAACGAGTTTCACAGTCTAGGACCTGCAGACCTAAAGCTTCTGTGACCAACGATCTTTAAGAGAAGTAATGGAACAGCTAATTTATTGTCCACACAGGACCTGAGGGCGCAAAGAGGCTGAAACTGGTGCAGCAGTTCAGCTAAGTACGAAGGAGCCAAGCCGTGGCGGGCCTTGTGGGTCAGCGTAAGAACTTTGCTCTGTATCCTTTGCTCAACCGGCAACCATCCTACCTCTTTCAGCAAAGGTGACACGTGCTCAAACCGCTGGAACTCAAAGACCAGCCTTGCAGCCTTATTCATAGTCAGCTGCACTGGCCTAGTTGCTTTCTTTGGTAGCCCAGCCAAAAGGGAATTACAATAATCAAGCCGAGACAGAACTAAGGAGCTAGTTAAATATTTTACAAGCCACTGTGGAAGACAGCTCCTAATCTTGGATAGGGATCGGATGTGATGGCTAGCTGTAGAGGCAGTCTTCTGAATGAAGCTTTTGAAATTGAGGCAGCTGTCGAACACGACACCTAGATTACGAGCACGTGGTGAAGGTCGCACAATAGCATCACCTATTAGAAGAGCAAAGCCTTTTAATCCAGCCACACGCTTAGGGTGTCCTATGAGCAGCAGTTCGGTTTTATCGTCATTTAGTTTCAAAAGGTTTTCCGACATCCTGGATCGAATGTCGGCAAGGCAAGCATTCAGTTTCTCAGTTGTAGCAGCAGATTCTGACGGTTTGAATGACAAATACAGCTGAGTATCGTCAGCATAAAAGTGATATCCTATTCCATGGGCCTTAATCACTTTTCCCAGAGCTTGAGTATAAATGGGGAACAGTAAGGGACCGAGTACAGACCCTTGAGGGACTCCACAAGTGACCCTTCTCGCTTACGACACCTGACCCCCACACGACACGGATTGAAAACGATCAGACAAGTAGGATTTAAACCATGCCAGTGCCTCATCTGCCAGACCAATCGTTTTTCTCAATCGTTCAAGTAGAACATCGTGATCAATGGTGTCGAAGGCAGCTGACCGATCTAGCAAAGCTAGGGCAGTGACATTCCCGCCATCGTTGCCATGTAGAATGTCATCGTTAACACGGAGGAGGGCAGTTTCAGTGGAGTGCTGCCTCTTGAACCCAGATTGAAATGTTTCTGGCATTTCATTCTTTTTCAATATGTTCAACCAGCTGCTTGCACTCATCTGGTCTTAAAATTCTACTCCAGTCACCTGCCGTGTAGCAGGCATGGTCCCGGCCCCACCTGAGCCGATCTCACCAGTGTCGCTCTGCAAGCAAAGGCTAGCACTGGCAAGCCTCTTTAACATGCTACGCCTGGCAATTCTCTGGCGCACTATCTGAAAACTTATGAATGCACTGGAAGTGGCCGACTGCGATCGAGACAGTTGCCGGAGTGATGCCTTCTGTTGCTGAAGAGCCAGCAGAGGCAGCAGGTGAAACTCGCTCTACCTTGTCGTCTTCATCGGGTGAGTGACCTCTGCGAGGTCATCTAGCCACACTACCGTGTACTTTATGCTTTTCAAGACAGTACCTCACCGCTCTATGGCTGATATTGAGTCGGTGCCATTTATCGGTTGCCTAGGCCGATTCACGTAAGGCCAGAAGTGGCCCTTTTGTGGTGCTGGCGAGCGGTTACTTCCAGGGGATGTTGGACTTGGTGACAAAAACAAGACGGATGAAGCCAGCTCTCTGTCGCTGGAAAGACAAAAATTTCCACTCGTGTTGACAGCGATTGTGCAGACACGAGAGGGCTTGTATGAGGCACAAATGCGAAAAATTTCGAACTTGTTAGTCCTTTGAAACGACAAAGTCGAACACCCAAACTCCAAAGAAACCACATTGCTTTCTGCAGTTTTAAAAAACGCACAATATACTGACTACGAGCGTCAGCCGTTCAACTTTGACCGAGGAGGTAGCAGTTTAGAAAGGGGGTACTTTATAACCACACCTTCGGATAAGGTCAAAGAACTATAACCTGCAAAGTCGCCGGCTCATTAAGCAGAATCGTCATTGAACACCGGGACTCAGCTTCAGACGAGGAGCGCTATGGGTAGCCACCTGTCTGCACTTGCTTCCTTAGTGAGCTTGTCTGAGAGCATCCGACCAAGATCAAACGATTCACTTGTTTTCATAGATCAATCTGTAAGCATATGCTCTTAATGGTTTTCAATTGGGCGCGGATTGTATGCCAGGATTTTTGTCACTCTAAAAAGCATCTCCGTTCGTCATGTAGTCGACTTCGTCATCTCTAGGATTCGCCTCGTGCACACTTTGCGCCTTGAAGTTCGGTTCACATTCTATATGGGACGGCGCTCATCAAGGAAGTGTAGCTGCGTGCATTCGCAGAGGGCTGCACAGCACAGTCCACCTGCGCACAAGTATGCACGATGGCAGCGAAATCCAATCCATTCCGAGGCAGCCGTCCATTGCCAGGCCACTGTCGGCGTTCGCCAGGTTGCAGTTCTTGGCAGATACACGACAAGCATCAAGCATCAACTCCGGCTACCCCTCCTCCTCCCCCATACATGCAAAAGTTCTCCAATGCATCGCACACAGACACGTTGCCACGGCGGCGCGAGCTAAACCAGCCGAATTACGGTGGTCAGCTATAATTCGAGATTATGAGATTATGCAATAGTTTATCATTGCGGGCCAAATAAAAGGACGGCGCCCTGAGACAGTGGGAGTGAGGAATCGAGACTCGAGGTATTGGCATTGGAGCTGACTTGAGCTCTAGGTTCCACATTGTCGTTGGAGTACGTCCGTAACCGTCCGCTGGTGTTAAGCAGACTTGTCTGCATAATGGATATATAATGGAGACCGGACATGCTAAGATGGGAGCGCTCGTCGTCACTGCCGTGGTTCTGCTACAGTCAGGATACCTGAGTGCATTGGTGCAGCAGCGCCTACAAGTAACTAGTCGTGCTACAAGGTTCAGTCGTCACTGGCATTCGTCGCTGAGATTAGTACCGTTGCTAGAGCTGTGCGTGGTGAGCCGTAATGGCTCACTAGGTAAGGCGGTTGCTTGGGTTCGAATCCTGCTGTGGGCGATCCATTATCGCCACTGCAAGCGGTGGTGACAGCCGTAGAGGCTCTTCTATCGCTGTACAA
Source organism: Cristatella mucedo (assembly GCA_009760855.2). Lineage (NCBI taxonomy): Eukaryota > Metazoa > Bryozoa > Phylactolaemata > Cristatellidae > Cristatella > Cristatella mucedo. The sequence continues at coordinate 7,493,964 of WPIO01000011.1, read as the reverse complement.
AAAGAGGCTGTTAAATCAGCTAGTATTTTGAGTGTGTGACCTAGTCCTGAACGGACGTGGAAGCCGCACAACACCTTCGTAGCAACCTTGCTAGAAGGATTCAATTTCACAGCTGTCTCTGCAAACTCACGCACACACCATGTGCTTCGGAAGCGTGCACCACATGATTGTCACACAAGCGCCGGTCGAGCGGCCGGTGGCAGCAGAGTTATCGGTAGCAGGCGACATGGGCAGTGATGGTGACACGAAGCTAAGCCGTACACTATATCGGCTTTAATAGGCAGATTGGGCAACTAAGGCTTAGCAGAATTGCGCAGGTTCAGGAAAACCGAACCACCGGTCGTGACGAAATGCCTAGGTATTAATCTCAATGAAAGCGCCAGCGGGGCACCGATTTTCGTAATCTGACAAAGATTGTCTGCCTACGGCATGAGGTCTTGCTCAGCAGTCGGGCAAGACACTGTTGACTGCACTGTCAGGGTGGGTGCAAAGGGCAGGGCACAGTCTCTCATGGGCAGCCTCCCTTCTTTCTGCTACGACATGCCGATCAGGCAATGCTGCACAGCGAGGCGATCAAAAGCGGGCAACGGCACACACGTTTGCCCCACGACGCCTTGAGCAAACAGCATGGCAGCACGGCGTACACGGCATTACGCCGGGCTAGACGTACCAAATAGTTGATGACATAGTACTTGTCATAGGCGGCATTGTGAGGATCCAGCTGGCGATGCTGCTTCTTCCTCATGTGCTCTTTGAGCGTGCCACGGTCTTTGAAGGTCTTTTCGCAGAGCAGGCACTGAAGGCTGAAGAAAGGCCGGCCGCGGCGGCACGTAATGAGCTGCCGCCGGGTGGTCGCTGCGAGGCCATGCGCACAGTGCACGCTACGACACGCGGGCCACGGAGGCACGACAGGGCACGCTGCTGCTGCTGCATGCCTGTCACGTGGCTTCCCCTCAATTGTGTTCAGGTTACAGCCCAGGCTCTATGTGAGCCGGTTACTTGCGGTGGCAGTCACATGCATACCACCCATTGGCGCTGTACGGCTCTCCTGGCGAAACCTGCGTCCAAACAGCACGCGGCGCACACTGTTCTGCTATCGACGACTAATGGACAGCGAGTGGACGAAGCATGCTTTTTTGGGTGCATGACCTGCTCTAAAGAGAATGCAGACAGCATGGCCTCGATTGATACGCCACTGTCAAGACAGTGAGGGATACCATATCTAAGTTGGTTCATGAATTTGTGACATCCTGCGTTGACTTCTGTAACTCACTGCTTGCTGGCCTACCGGCAAGTGCAATCAGGCGATTACAGCTTGCGCACAACTCCGCAGCTAGGCTTGTCAGACGAGAGTGTCACAGTTGCCATATCACACCAATTCTCCCCGACATGCACTGGCTACCAGTCAAGCAACAGATCGACTTCAAGGGTTTGTCGCTCACTTTTAGGTCCCTTTATTCCTTGGCCTAGCTATAAGATCTACTGCTCCACCAGGCCAAGCATCATACCACTTGCTTTTCGGAATCCAATTGTTTACCTATACCCAGTACAAACCTCAAATCCTTTGGAGACTGTGCATTTACTTTGTATGTTCCCAAAGCGTAGAAATCACCCCCGACTTGCGTCAGAACATCCCTGACTTGACCACATTTAAAAAGAAATTAAAAACGCACCTATTCATCACAGCATTTAGTGCGTCCCTGTGACTCGACCTCTATGGGCTTATGCGTGATGACACTGAGCATGCTGTTGCTAACCACACTTGCATGCTGACCATGTGCTTGTCACCCCTAACCAAGTTATTCTCGCTGTTTATTGAGCATTCTACAACTACTCATTCGATCGTGTTTCCTTTATCGTTTTTAACACTTATCGTTCCCTTCATCGTTTTTCCATACCGATTAGCGATCAAGCCAACGATCCTCCGGATGCCCATTCATGACTGCCCAGTCACTAGCAAGAAAAAAAGGTTGACTAGGCTGTGAAGTATCAGTCGCACAGACACAGGAGTGCAACCCAAACTAAGCGGTCTTTGGCACTTCGAGCACGGACAAGGCATGCGCTAGAATGCCAGCACACACTCCCAGGCTGGCAACCTCTGCAAAGTAGTGCTGCCCCTCCAGCCCCAGCACCAATGAGAAGTAGCACAAGTTCCTAGATACGATGGGAATAATAAAGATAATAATAATTATATATTTGTTATAGTGCCCTATGAGAACTTAATATCTTTCTAGGCACTTACCTTTGCTGCAAAGGAAGCATGACCAAGATAATGAGAAAGACATTCACACGGTGCCCTAAGAGAACCAGATCTCTTTCTAGGCAGTTTACCTATGCTAAAAAAGGAAGCATTTCAATATAATTATTGTTAACATGCACAGCATCTGCAGCATAAGCGCACAAAGAACAATTCCCACGGGCCAACCAAATGCCGCGAGGAACAGATGCGTTTTAAGCTTCCTTTACAAGCCGTCTACTCAGGGGACGTCGTGAGGTCACAATGGAATGACATTCAGGCTTTGGGAGCATAAGAACTAAAAGCACGGTCGTCAAGGGATTTGAGGCTGGATAGAGGCACAGCTAAACGACTTGAGTCAGTAGAGCGGACAGTGATGATTAGCCTGATTAAGAAGTAGTTCGGATAGGTAAGCTGGAGAAAGAGAATGGAGGGACCTAGAATTGAGTGTCAAAGCCTTGGTCAATTCACCACTTGAAGGAGAGAAAAAGCAAGCCAGGGAGACTATAGCAAAACTCATTCAAACAAAATCAGAAATGAACTCATACAGTGGCGTCCCGCAGAGATCCATCTGGAGCTGGAGGAGGTCCCTTCACTGACGAGAAGAGGTGTAGCACTTCTAGCACGCCAACCCCACCCCCTGCCGTCACAGTCCGGCATGCAGACTGCACAGATGGAGACCTTCTGCATACCGAGGTCAAAATCATGCTACAATGCACAATACGGCGATGCAAGCTTCGTGGGAAAAGACGTCTAGCTACAGCAAACAACCAGTCAAAACCTGACCGTGAGCCAAGAGCCAAACCAGCTCCGAAGACAAGAGCAAAACCAGTTTAAGGACTGATGTGTGAGCTTGACGACTTGTTGTTGTGTGCTTCGATATAAGGTTCTTCGATAAAATCTAACTGGTCAAAATGGCCAAAGACAGCCAAAAGGTCTTGCAGCACAAATGCCGACCCTTACCATCTTCAGGCGGTGCCCCAATCACGGGCTACCTCCTACAATAATGGTGTCTATTTAAATTAATCAGCCTCAAATGGTGCCAATTAGTAATTCGATTGGCAGGTGGGTTTAGGCCAAACTTAAGTCCAGAATTAGGCTAGCAACTAGGTCAAGGTCATTCGCACAGGTGTCACTACTCTCTACCCACGTTTTAGAAAGCCACTCTTCCCTCCGAGTCCTAGGCGTTTTTGCAAACCATGCAAAAATAAAAGCAGGCCGCGATACAATATGAGGTCCATCCGTTGCGGTGCTCTGAATGGGCGGCTGACAGATGCTCATCAGGTGGCATGGCTAGCCAGCAACTGAACAACGAACAAGTGATGGTATCATGATTAATGGGGATAAGCACGTCCTTGGAGACAAACAACAGTACAGTTCAACAGCTAGCAATTAACTAAATCATTATGGAGCAGAGCAAAATAAAAAGAAAGAGAAATAATGTTGCAAACTTACTTTTCCAGCTTTACGTGCATGACATCTATGAACTCGGCCACATATACTGAAATAAGAGACACAAGCCAGGTTAATTCGGCTCACTTCTGCATGGTTCTGATAAGACGCAGCTTCATAAAAACAGCCGGACACAGAGCACAGTCGTTACAACAAATGAAGCTTAACACAGAAGAAAGCACCTGCAAGTATAAATTGTACACATCGTTGGCAGGCAGAGAAGCAGGGCATATTACCAATGTTGTCCGGATGGCCTATGTTGAAGTTGTGCTCCTCATTCATGTGGTTGATTAGAAGAGACCTGCAATTTATTAACGTACACCAAAGTATTGGCAGGTAGCATAGTAATGGCTGACTACTTACGAGCCCCGACTCTCACTCACTACTGTCTCCCAAGGACTGAATCTGCCTCTATCAGTCAGCATGACTTTCTCACTCACTCTCACCATCAGAGTGTCTCTCTCCCTTTGCCCCTCGTTACCTTCTCCTCTCTACCCCCCTGTCTGTCTCTTTCTCTGTCCCTCCCTCCCTCCCTCCCTCCCTCCCTCCTCTCTCTCTCTCTCTCTTTCTCTCTCTCTCTCTCTCTCTCTCTCTCTCTCTCTCTCTCTCTCTCTCTCTCTCTCTCTCTCTCTCTCTCTCTCTCTCTCTCTCTCTCTCTCTCTCTCTCTCTCTCTCTGTTTCCCTCCCTTATATCTCAACCTCTCTCTTCCTTCCTCTTTATGTCTGTCTGTCTCCACTCTCATCTATTTTTTTCCACACTCTCTCTCTTCCTTGATATAGAAAACACTTCAAAAGTTTTTAAAGTCACAAAGCTCCTTCCTGATTAACCAACTTCATCAAAGAGCATGCACCAAACATAGATAATTCACACCTTCAGGCTTCAATACACTGGCAGTTGTGGCAGCCACCCCCTCACGACGGTAATAATAATAATAATAATATTGCACTTGATAAAGCGCCCTCAGAGAACTTAATCTCTTTCTAGGCGCTTTACATTTGCTGCAAAGTGATACGCAATAGAATAGTAAGTAAAATCATGCTTGAAAAACAAACAAAATGAATAACATGGTTAGGGGTTACATGCACTGGGTCAGCATGCAAATGTGGTTAGTGGCAGCATGAACAGTGTCAGCACGCATAAGCACATCGAGGACGAATCACAAGGACCCACTAAATGCTGTCCTAAATAGGTGTGTTTTTAAGTTCCTTTTAAATGTGGTCAGGTCAGGGGATGTTCTGATGCAGGTCGGGAGGGAGTTCCAGGCTGTGGGAGCATACGAGCTAAATGCACGGTCTCCAAAGGATTTAAGGTTTGTACGAGGTATTTCTAGACTGTTGGATTCCGAAAAGCAAGTGGTACGATGCTTTGCCTGATGGGGTAGTATATCTGAAAGATAGGCTGGAGCCATAGAATGAAGAGACCTAAAAGTGATCGGTAGAGATCAGGTTTGCCTGTTGTCCTGAGGGGCTCTGGATTTCATTACTAAGGCAGTTTCATCGTACAGACCTCTTGATTGCTCACTACGCTAATTTCAAGACTTTCCGAGCTTCTAATTGGCGATTTACAAGGCTTACCGAAGCAGTGGCAGAAAAGGCAGTGTAGTAAAGAACGAAAGACTAAAGACAGTTCAAGGAAAAATAAACAATGTAAGCAAAAACTAAACAAAGCATAATACATAAAAAGCAGAAATAAAAGTCATGTAAATGTCGAGTAGTGATCGTGCCACGAATTTCTACTGCGTTTCTTAGCTAAACCCTCATGCATGTATCTCTGTTGCATCACAATACCGAGCCGGAGCTTCTGCAAATGCCACCCGTCCGTCTTATTCTTGTCCCCTTCCGTCGCTGCATGCTCAGATCCAGTCAGCAACACCACACGCTTGCTCGCACAGCCAGAAGAAAGCACGCCGGCAGGGCCGGCCAAGGAGGGCGGAGGCGCACAGGCCACGTGACGGCATTCCGCCAAACAGCGTCTCTGATCCCACTAGTTCCAGTTGCGGCCAGCAGAAAATTGAAGGACTACCACTTTCCCAAAAGACTAGTAAACGACAATCTACGGCAGACTGCAGAATCGTATTTTCCAACTTGCTAGCAGAGGTAATATCACTTTCAGGTGTCCAGGGGTAAAGCAACTCATTTAAGCCACCGAATGTGGATTGACCAGCGGAGGCACATCAAGATTTAGCAGCTGCATAAATCTAAACAACTTTGCACTTAAGAATAGGAGATAACACATAATAATAATAATAATAATAATAAAACATTTGTATAACCCCCTCAGAAAGCTCTGTATGTATGTCTTTACAGAGGCTGCAAAGAAAGTGTTGCCAAATGATTAGAGGTAACAAGTGCAATGTTATCAAGCATAACAAGCGCTAGATGCGACAAGAACACGGGTCAACGTGTTGATATCGTTAGCAGCAGCAGGCAGTGTCAGTCACACACAGCACACAAAAGACAAATCACAAGGACCCACTAAATGCTGCAATAAATAGATGTATTTTTAGCTTCTTTTGAAATTTCATCAAGTCATGAGACGTCGTGACGTCAGCCGGGAGCGAGCTCCAGTCTTTGGGACCCCATACAAATTAAAGGCTTGGTCGCCAAAGGATTGGAGGATCTACGAGGTACAATTTAACAATTTGAGTCAGAACAGAGGTGGCACGATGCTTGGCCTGGGGGGGTAGGGATGTAGTTCTGATAGGTAGGCTAGAGCCAGAGAATGACAGGACCTAAAGGTAAGTGATAGAGCCTTGAAGGGAATACACTGCTTGATTGGGAGCCAGTGTAGGTCGACGAGAAGGGATGTGAGGTAGCAACAACAACAACAATAATACATTTGTATAGCTCTCTCAGCAAGCTTAATCTCTTTCTAGGCACTTTACATTGGCTGCAAAGGAAGCATGACCAAATGGTTAATGGTAGCAAGCTGAATAATAATAATAATAATAATAAGCAACTGCACATCACACAGCCTACTGCTCCATTGCTATGGCCAACGGTTGTTTCGTGGGAGTAATGCAAATGCTAGTTAGTTGCTTACACATTTCCACATTGCTCACAGTCCATACGAGTGCCGATCAACCACAACTTGCAACCGCTATGCACGTGGGCGTGTGTGCATGTGCATGAAAGTGCAGACACGTGTGCATCTATGTGCACAGGTATAAACGTATATTCGCAGGCATATACTAGCATGAGACGAAGCCGTAACTCATTTTCACATTAATGTTTACAAAGTCCAAGCAAACATGCATGTATGAGGAAGAACATAGTCACCCATGCCCTGGGCATATGCTTGCATACAAGCGAACTTGCATATAGGTACACATATAAGCATGAATCTCACATACATCAACAGACTATTGAAGACTACTATTTCTGTATATCTCGATACCACGACTGAGATGCCGTTAGACCTATGCCTATTTCACTTGCACCTGTTTCACAGTCTGCAAGACTCAGCACAAAACACCCAGACAGATCAAGATTCCTAACTAATCAAGGTTCATCTCACATCAAAACAGATCAAGATTCCTAACAAATGTATTTGATCTTGATCCGGGCACCTGCATATCCTGACCAAGCACATCCCTTCTCTCCCACATCTGAAAAAAGTGCTTGTCACTGGGGGAAATTAAACTTAGCACCCTCAGAGAACTTAATCTCTTCATAGGCAATTTACAAACACTGAAAAGGAAGCAGGACCATATGGTGAGTGGTAACATGCACATGCCAACATGCATAATATGGTTAGTGGTAACAGGCACAGTGTCAACATGCATAAGCACACAAAGGAAAAACCAGAAGGACCCACCAAATGCTGTGAGGAATAAGTGCATGTTTAGCTTCTTTTTAAATGTCGTTAGGTCAAAGAAAAAACAGCCAGAGCCAAGCATGCAAAAATGCATTGACTAGTGACCATCTAATGATTAAAGTAAAGGATAATCGTTTAACTAGCAAGAACTAAAAAGAAACCACTGACACCGTTGCTTGGAGCTGTCGTTGCAGGTCAGCCAGCTTGACGAGATCTTTAGCTACATATATAAATTAGTAACTATCTCTGATATTCTTGACATACCACTCAAATAGCTACATATATATAAATTAGTAACTATCTCTGATATTCTTGACATACCACTCATCATAGCTGCACTTCCATATAGGAATACTATAATAATTATAATAATAATGCACTTGATAAAGCGCCCTCAGAACTCAATCTCTTTCTAGGTGCTTTACATTTGCTATAAAGGGAAATGCAATTGAATGGTGAGTAATATCATGCTTACTATAAAGATCACAAAGGGTACAATGTAAGCATAATGTCGGCAATTTGTACTTACGGGACCCACAAGTGGAATCGCACGTTCTCACTATTGAAAATTACAAAGTTTGACAATATCGTTTACTCCTCCTTCAGCACTTGCCCACTGTGCCTCGCATTCGATCATGCATGCCTTCTGGCCATCGATACGAAGACTGCGCATTTATCAGCTATAGGAATCTCTCAGTCAAGCACAAGATCTACTGGAACTTCTACTAAGAAAAAAGAAATGCTTCACGTGACTATAGCAAACATAGAGCCCACACAGCTGCCGCCATGAACAGATGGTCTTCTCTGGCACATCTAAAGTAGGCACATCACAAGACGAAAGGTTCATCACAATTTCACGTATCAATGCTACCTGTTGCCCGTGAAAGTTTCCATGCAGAATAGGCAGCGCTTGGAGAAGGTAGCATCGGTACGTTCGTTCTGCTGGTCCTCTAGCACCTGGACAAGCAGCTGCTGCTGCAGCTGTTCTCTCAGCGAGCGGTCTTCCGGAAGAGCATCACACAGTAGATGGTACTGTTCCCGGGGTCCTAATAGTTACATGTCGCGATCTTATAGCAAGCAACACCTGAGCAACTGGTCACGACAGCTGCAAGGACTGCTCGAACCAACGCCTATCTACTAGTGACTAAACGTAAAGCAGACCATGTGCCACAAACCCCTCATTCGTGAAACCCCAAGCAACAAAACCACGAAGTAGATCGACAAAGTTTAAAAGAGCACGTTTACAAGATCGCTGACCCAAATTAAAGGCACACATGAGTAACAGCCCATCCTTGCATACGAATTTGAGTCTCTCTCTCTCTCTCTCTGTCTCTCTGTCTCTGTCTCTCTCTCTCTCTCTCTCTCTCTCTCTCTCTCTCTCTCTCTCTCTCTCTCTCTCTCTGTCTGTCTATCTGTCTGTCTCTCTCAGGCAGACCTGTGATGCATGCATACGTGCATATGAACGTGCATGCACCAGTACTTGTTTACCCCGAAAAAATCGTATTACCGATACAAGTGAAGCTATGAACAGCCTGGCTTCCTAGAAAGTAGCGACCGAAATTATCGCAGCATTATATGGCACTAACTAAAATGTCTCTGAGAGCATCACACTAGCAACAGTATATCAAATCGACCAACCTATCTCAAACAACTGCCATTTTTTAAATGTGCACTCGTCTTACGATTTAGGCCGCACATAACCAACTCTTGAACATGCTGCTGCACAAAAGAGAACGAGTCCCAGGATAGTCCCACGTCTTTTCAATACCACATCATGGCCTCTTTTGAGGCTGTTGCACACTGCCAAAACACAAGGGAGTACTGTGAGTTTGATAAAGACACTCTGTCGACGTTTAACAAACAAGGTATTCGAAATAACAAGATCACCGTCCTCTAGGGACGAGCAAACATCGATCAAGGTTTAACCTGGCTAAGTATGCCAGAAAGAGGTCTGTGGCAAATTCCCACCAATATCCCATAAATAAGATGTCCCAGCACTATCACCTTTTGCTGATGGCTGGAATAGTATCTCTGCCTCTAACATAGCAAAGAAACGATGAAGAGCAGTGCAAAGACGGCCCTCAGCTCAGTGTTAAATGCAGCTCAACTGTGGTTAGGAGTTCCTTTTCCCGTGGTGGTGGCGGCATCGGTGACTGAATCGCATTCCTGACATTACTGACCACAACGTGTGCCTCGACCTGAGTTGGGATTCTGTGTGCTGGAGTCTTTTGGAAGGTGTTTTTATCAATACACATTTATTTATCAACGATCTAATGGCCCAAGACATGATGCAAAGCATACTGGAAAATATCTTTCAGACTTGTCTACCAAACCGTAAACCATCTTCGGAATGAGTTGAAGCAGCTACTGAGACAGAAGCTAAATCAACCTAATGCCACGTTTAGTCGGTCTTAACTTATTACTACTATCTTTGCACAGTCTTCTTGGTTTTTTGTCTACATCACGATAGTTACAAGCTTTCTAGCTAGGATGGGGAAGAGGGTGCCCTCGACAGCAAGACTGGAGGAAGTAGTGGAGCACGGGTCTACTATTTTAGCCAAGACATACCGAATTGATAACCTCACGACGACCAATTTGATTACTACAGCCCAAGGGCCCACCTTCATTCTCATATGAAATCTCAGTTTGTGTGTGTGTGTGTGTGTGTGCGCTTGTGTGGGTGCGTGTGTGAGCATGTGTGTGTGTGTGTGTGTGTGTGTGTGTGTGTGTGTGTGTGTGTGTGTGTGTGTGTGTGTGTGTGTGCGTGTGTGTGTGTGCATGTGCACGCACGTGTGGCTTTGCGTGCACATGTATGTGCGTGCGCATGTGTGTGTGTGTGGTGCGTGTATGTGTATGTGTGGTGTGTGTGTGCGTGTGTGTGTGTTCATATGTGCTGACCCTGTGCATGTCATAAGCTTCCTTACAGGCATAGAAAGATATTTTGTTCTCTTAGGACACAACACACGTCTTATTATATTATTATTATTATTATTATTATTATTACTATTGCAGCCCACGTTCATGAGATACTCCGAGCACCGACTGACAATGCAAAACATAAAGTAACAAAACACCAAAACTTGCAGCTAAATGGCACCCCTATTGCTTGCTGTGTGACATTTCCTTATGCTGGAATCGTTACCTACAACCAAATCAAAGCTCTCTTCCCACGATATCTTAGTGGGTGGAGCTTCTAGGAAGAAATTATGAAGCTCCCACCGAAATCGTCTAAACCTACTTTAACACTGCGGACGAGTCACAGTAACACCGAACTCTGAAGAAGTCGACACTGCACAATCCAGTTCAGAAACTAAAGCAGCAGATGCCTAATTTGGGCTGCAATTAAGAACAAAGGCAGGTGCCTTCATTGCAGGAAGCCTCTGGTGCTGCAGCAAGGATTCGTGAATCCGGGTATCTCCTGTGGGAAGTCCAGAAGAAGCAAGAGAAGGGACGGGTAATGGGCACATCTCTGATATTTCCCAGCCGCCACGTTTTGAGCCACACAGTGTGCTATCCCAAGAATTGCAAGAAATCAGCCTGAATTGATAGTTATCAAACCGGCTATAACCTCGGTCCTCGGTAGCCACTCTCAAAGTATGCTTATAGAATTCCCGTTCAATATGGCCATAACCCACTTATAACCGACTGCAGCGAATTTCGAATGTATAAGAGTGTGTCACATAAACTGGAATCGCTGCTGATTCGCTCGAAGGCGATTAATAATGGAAAGAGAACCCCTTAATTTTTACGAATGAGAATAACTAATGCACTCTGAAAATTTGAAATTAAAATTAATTAAAAATTAGCATAATTTTAAAGTAAGTTCATATGTCTCCCTCAGCTAAACACTGGTAACTGCTGATTGGCTAGAGTGTGCCGACTAATGGGAAGTGAGCCTTCGAGAATACAAACTCGAATGGTAAAATACATTTCCATAGTTGAAATTTACATTTCATCGGAACTTCATAAAAATTAGCTTAAGATTGTTTGATAACAAAATTATTAAACATATTTTAAATATTTGTTTCATTGTTCCTTTGTTACGGATTTTGCTACAGTAAGAAAAAACTGCAACATTGGCAGTAGTTAGGGCTGGCTGACCTAGCACACTCGGCCTGCCTTCAAGTTTCAAGTTTCCTATAATTATTAATTGGTATGGAATTAGTACCTGACATGATTCTTGACATCACCCTAGACCTGTTTGCTGTGACCGATACCTAGCTAAAATCGACTTACAACCCGACCAAACCCGACACCGTACCTACTGGCTCCTTCTTCCTAACTCCGAGATCAATACAAAATGGTGGTGAGAAAAAATATAGCTGATTTAACAGCCTCTTTTGCATAGCGACAGCATCACAGTTGCCACACCACACCCCTTCTCGCCGACCCGCACTGGCTACCATTCAAGCAACGGATCGACTTCAAGGTTTTGTCACTCACTTTTAGGTCCCTTCATTATTTGGCTCTAGACTGCCTATCATATCTACTCCCCCACCCGGCCAAGCATCGCACCACCCGCCTTTCCAAGTCTAACTATTTGCCAATACCTCGTACAAACATTAAATCCTTTGAAGACCGTGCATTTAGTTCGTATGCTCCCAAAGCCTGGAACTCACTCCTGACTTCCGTCACGGCATCCCATGACTTGACCCCATTTAAAAAGAAATTAAAAACACCTATTTACGACAGCATTTAGTGGGATCCTGTGATTCGTCCTTTATGTGCTTACGCATGCTGACACTGATGCATGCTGCTTCTAACCACACTTGCATGCTGACTCTGTGCATATCACCCCTAACCATGTTACCCATGTTGTTAATCAAGCAAGGTACCACTCACTATTTGGTAGTATTTCCTTTGCAGCAAATGTAAAGTCCCTAGAAAGAGATTGAGTTCTCTGGGGTGCCTTATCAAGTGCATTACTATTATTATTACAGCGACAGGAGAACCTTTATAGCTTTCACCACTGCTTGCAGCGGCATTAAAGAATCGCCCACCGCAGGATTCGAACCCACGACTTAGAGACCGAGGCCGTGAAAAGCAACGGCCTTACCAAGTGCCATTGCTACTTGGTGCTTGCTCTCTCTCTCTCTCTCTCTCTCTCTCTCTCTCTCTCTCTCTCTCTCTCTCTCTCTCTCTCTCTCTCTCTCTCTCTCTCTCTCTCTCTCCTATTCAAGCCGTTTGCAGTCCCCTGGAAGCAGTCTTTATAATTTCTTTAATCATATCCTTCCAACAGCAAAATCCCAATACTGGCAGTAGCCTACAAAATCCACTAACCACATTTGCATGCCGACCCTGTGCATGTCACCCCTAACCATGTTATTCATTTTGTTTGTTTTTTAAACATGATTTTACTTACCATTCAATTGCATTTCCCTTTGCAGCAAATGTAAAGCACCTAGAAAGAGATTAAGTTCTCTGAGGGTGCTTTATCAAGTACATTATTATTATTATTATTATTAAACCGCTAGGCACAGAGTCTTGTTTATTCCAGATTCTTCAGATCTCATTTCCATTCCATATTTCCCAAGTATCCGTTGCTCATACTTGGTGCTTGTTGCAGTCATTTCCATGAACAAACTAGTAGAATTGATGTGCTACATTTTGTACACTCGCTGACTCATATTCTCTGGCGGCTCAAACACATAGCCCCATTAATAACAAGGGTTACACACTTATAAAATATCCTACTAAAATTTGGGTTTGGTCAACTCACATTTTTACCAAATTCTTACAAATGACCACATACAGATATCACACAGTATAGATTTTGCCCTCGGTTGGTATCGAAAATAATTGGCGAATTGCAAAACTTTAGGACCATTGACATTGATGTTGCAAATATTGCAAGTAACAAATTCTCTTCCTCGACCGTTCTGCTCAATCCTCCAGTTCAACCTGCACAACCACACAATGCTACAACATTACACTAGCCGATATTCTGAACAAGTTTTCTGAACAAAGCACATTGCTCACTCTAACCATGTAGGCCTGTGGCCATCATCAGCCATTAAACTAGCCAGGACTGGTGAGACAGCTGAGACAAAAGATAAAGACTGACTGTTCATCGACTACTGTGAGAACTACCGTGGGTCGTACCAATTCATAATAGCTAAGGCCAAGTCTAGCCTATATATAAAAATTTTAGGGGAAGCACCGATGAAGAATAAAACAAAATGCTGATACAGACCATTAATCCTCTCTGCAACCACTCCCAGGTCAGCAATTTACCTAGCGATCTTAGTGATAATCCAACAGATTGTTTTTCTAGTTTCTTTGTTAGCAATATGGACAAGATCAGGGAGTCCATCCCCCACGGTAATATCCCTGCTCCAGATTCTTCCTTCTCCATTCATTGCTCTACCTCTATATCCACCTTCAAGCCTGCTACGACTGACCACAACTCGGGGAGTTCATCTCCCATCTAAGAAGACGACTCACCTAACTGACCCCATAACTACTGTTCTCCTTTTAAAATACAAAAATTCACTTCTGCTGGCATGAACAACACCAGGTGAATCGTTCACGCTCCCTATAGCCATTTCAATCAAAGACACAAGAAAGATGGAGCTAAAGTCTTACATCACAACTTCAAGCCTAAAGGTAAGTTCGAGTCAGGCTTTAGAGCATCTCTCTACCCAAAAATATGCTGACTTGGTTAGGGTTTCTCTGCGAGTTCTGCTGGATCTCTCAGCAGGGCTTGATACTTTTGGTCCAAGGCCTACGTGAGCACCAATGATCTTGTCTGTGCATCACGGCCAAAGCACGGTACTGGTTTTGGTCCAATCTCATTGAGAGAAATCTGAGAGTGTAAATGTCAACGACCACCAGTCATGCTATAAGCCTGTAACAAGTATAGGGTATGCCAGGGGTCTGTACTTGCTCAAATTATATTCGCTATGCACAATATACTCTCCCTCAAGTCGATGTAATAGCCATGCACACTCCAGGCTTTAATTTTACTGCAGATGAGACACATCTATACCTGTGCTTTGATCACTCTACCTTTCAGCACATCAAACTCTCTCTCTCTCTCTCTCTCTCTCTCTCTCTCTCTCTCTCTCTCGCTCTCTCTCTATCTCTCTCTTGCAGCACGCATTGTTGATATTTGCCCTTCAATGGCAGCAAACATCCTCAAACTGAACTTCGGTAAAACCAACTTGAAGGTTGTTGGTAGACCTAGCGTCACTCTGACAATGGAAAGACCAACCCCCAAAATGTGCTCAGCCCGACTATCTCCTGTAGCACCTGCACGAAATCTAGGTATCCCGTGATCTTAAACTAGATGACCAAATCAGCTCTCCTGGTTAAGCTTGCCTACTTTCGGCTACGTAACTTGGCCAAAACTCGGGTTCGGCTTAGACAATGATGCTACAGCCAAGCTGGTCCCTGCATCTGTGACATCCCGTCTAGACTTCTAATACTTACTATTTGCACGTCTTTCCATCGGTGCAACAAGACCCCTACAGTAGGTACTAATAAATTAGCCTGGTCAGTCGTAAACGTTACAATTGCCACATTACTCTTAACTATGTTAACAAACTACCTATACACGGAAAATCCAACTTTGTTTAGATGGTGAGCTCCAGTATCCCCTGACCTAGCTAGTGAGTAAACTAAGCCAAGAGACAATCTTGCAGTTCTATGCGAACGTAGCAAAATCGTAATAGGAAAAAATGAAAAATCTATGCAGCCTAGTTAGGCAAAAAACCTGCCTTCTTGAGAGTTTGCGCAGTGCATCGCTGAGTGGATTTCCCTGCTTTTAGGTTATCTCGTTGTTTTCGGCAATAGTTTGGCAGATATTCGATACACTATGATTTCTTTGGTTCTGGATCAATTGCCATCGAGTTTAGTAGTCTCACTTTTGGTTTTGGTCTTATGTCAATTACATTAAATTTTTAGATAAACAATACATTTTACCATTACATTTATATTTGCAAAGGCTCCCACCCTCTGATCAGTGCCGGCTAGGGACTCAACAGTGACTTACGTTTACCGACGTGCATTCAAAATTATACAGATTGATAGTTTACTATGCAGGAAAAATGTGATGCAGTTGTCTTTTTTGGAAACTAGCAAAGCTTGCTAAGGGCAATAGGCCCGGTTTCCTTTCCATGCCACGTCAGTACACAAAATTGCTAAGCATACCAAGAGTTTGCTAACTATACCTAGGGCTTGCTGTGGACAGGGCCATCTCAAAAGACAAGAGATGGATGGCAAAAATACGAAAAGACATTGAACAGGTTCTCCAGTTTGTTAACTATAAAATACATTTACCCTAAAACGCAAAACTATTTCAACGGTTAAGGCAGCCGCCATGGCGGCTGCCTACTCGACTGTATTTTGACTTAAGATAACACATTGCTGTAACCAAAGTTATGTGCACTGGTTAAAAATAATAATGCATTTGATTTAGCGCCTCAGAGAACTCAATCTCTTTCTAGGCACTGTATATTTGCTGCAAAGGAAGCCCGGTCGAATGGTTAGGGGTAGCATGCTCAATAAACGAGAAGAATAACATGCTTAGGGGTGACATGCACAGGGTCATCACTCAATATGGTTTGGTTAGTGGCAGCATGCCGTGTCAGCACACATAAGCACATAAAGGACGAATCACAGGGACCCAATAAATGGTGTCATAAATAGATACATTTCTAGTTTCTTTTTAAATGCTGACAAGTCAGGAGATGTCGTGACACAAGTCGGGAGTGAGTTCCAGGCTTTAGGTGCATAAGAACTAAACGCCCAGTCTTTAAAGGATTTGAGATTTGTACGAGGTAAACAGTCAGATTCGATAAGTGGGTGGTATGATACTCGGCTTGGTGGGGCAGTAGATCTAATAGGTAGGCCGGAGCCAAAGAATGAAGGGATCTAAAAGTGAGTGACAAAACCTTCAAGTCGATGCGTTGCTTGACTGGGAGCCAGTGCAGGTTGGCGAGAAGTGGTGTGACGTGGCAACTGCAATGCTTACGACAGACAAACCTAGCTGCTATACTTAAAAAGACAAAAATGTTCCAGCAACTATTACGTATCGATTTTATTTAGTAAGTTTAATATAACGTTGCACCTCATTTATTTGCAACAACCTGCAGGACCCCCCCCCCCAGGCACGGAGCTGATCACATGCTGGTAATCATCTGCCGTTATGCTGCCCCAGACTCACTGCGGGTTCTGAAAGCTCATCAACAGATGCGACAGGGACGGCAAATTGCCTTCACCTGTTGCTCGAACTCATTCGCACACATGTTCGATTGGGTTAAAGTCCAGAGACTATCTAGACAAGTCCATAACCGTCACAGTAGGGTAACCGAACTCGGATAGACTGTTAAACTTTGGCAGGGGTGTGCTTTGGGTCGTTGTGGTAATGGAAAATATCCCGTCAACGAAGTGCCATCGCACTTGAGAGTTCGATGTTCTGATGAAGATGGTCTAAATAAACGTCTTGGGTCATGGTGCCTGGTATGGGATGAAGGAATCCGGCGCCATTTCCGGTGAAGCACCTCCATTCCAGGAGACCTTGACCTGCCCAATTTGACTATCTGCTGCATGCATTCGGGTGGGTAGACTTCACCGGGTGCATGCCGATGCACGTCAAGCCTTCTCCTCGCAATTTGAAAAGAGCACGGATATGCTCCTGTCACTCCATACGACTCTATGTCAATCTTCAGCAGTGGATCCGAGCATTGGCACACTGTAAACAACTTGCCATTTCCTTTAGAGACCAAAGTGCTTTCTTTTTTTCGACTCGGGAATTCAGACTGCCCTCATCTAATCACCTTACGGTATCGCCTTTAGCTCATTTCTCAGACGATAATTACAGACTTTGAGCATTACTTTCCGTCGAAGCAAAACTGTCTTCCTTTAACGCCTTTAACTTTAGCATGGTGCTTTCCAGTCTAAAAAGTGCAGACGAGCGGCGGCGCGGCACGTCATACCGTTAGGCATTTTCAGGGCTTCCTGTCTTCACTACCTTCCTCGCAACTATACTTTTCGGTATTGATAAAGTTAGAACAATTTGACCATACGAGTGTTTAGCCTCGTACAATGTTATGCGATAATTTTATGCCTGACGAAGCTTGAAAATTTGGCTGCCATTGGCATGACTGCTAGGCTTTCGGGCGCAATAACTAAGGCTCACAGGGGGAGTTCGCAGTATAAATTCGGGCCGTGAGCAGCCTTAGGGTTACGGCATAACCTGACAAATGGACGTTTCTAGATGCTTCATTCTGGCCAAAACCAAGCCATGCTTAAAGGACTTTAAAGCGGTTTTGCTAATATTCGACATATTGTCCAAAATTTGCATCATTATCGTTTCTATTATTACTGGGGTATAAAATTACTGACAGACAAACCCTACATATCGACTCCTGTCCAGCGAGGGGGTGGGCTTATGAAAAGTTGCCGATCGAGCAAACTAGACCATACAAATACTTTCACGTTTGAGTGTATACGTCTGTGTCTAATGGCAATAACAGAGGTAATAATAATAATAATAATATTGCACTTGATAAAGCGCCCTCAGAGAACGTAATCTCTTTCTAGGCGCTTTACATTTGCTGCAAAGTGATACGCAATAGAATAGTAAGTAAAATCATGCTTGAAAAACAAACAAAATGAATAACATGGTTAGGGGTTACATGCACTGGGTCAGCATGCAAATGTGGTTAGTGGCAGTATGAACAGTGTCAGCACGCATAAGCACAACAAGGACGAATCACAGGGACCCGCTAAATGCTGTCCTAAATAGGTATGTTTTTAAGTTTCTTTTAAATGTGGTCAGGTCAGGGGATGTTCTGATGCAGGTCGGGAGGGAGTTCCAGGCTGTGGGAGCATACGAGCTAAATGCACGGTCTCCAAAGGATTTAAGGTTTGTACGAGGTATTTCTAGACTGTTGGATTCCGAAAAGCGGGTGGTACGATGCTTTGCCTGATGGGGTAGTATATCTGAAAGATAGGCTGGAGCCATAGAATGAAGAGACCTAAAAGTGAGCGACAAAACCTTGAAGTCAATCCGTTGCTTGACTGGTAACCAGTGCAGGTCGGCGAGAAGTGGAGTAATGTGGCAACTGCGACCCTCACGACAGACAAGCCTAGCTGCAGTTTTGCACCAGCTGCAATCGCCAGATCGCACATGCTGGTAGGCCAGTAAGCAGTGAGTTGCAGAAGTCGAGACGAGATGTCACGAATGCATGGACCAACTTGGACGTGGTATCCTTATCTAAACAAGCCCTAATTTTAGCAATGTTATGAAGCTGAAAATAGGCAGATTTGACTGTGGAGCTGATGTGGTCGTCTAACGAGAGGTCGCTTTGGAATATGACACCTAGATTTCGAGCTGATGCAACTGGAGATATGCTGGCAGAGCCAATTTTGAAAGTCAGCCTTTCCAATTTCTGAATAACACTAGGTTTTCCCATAACTAGTAAGTTAGTTTTATCATCGTTTAGTTTTAGAAAATTCCTTACCAATGTCAGCATCCTTGCTGTTTGTCTGTATGACAGCGCAATAGTCAGCTACTGAGCCGGAGGCAAATCTTTTCTTCCAGTATGATAAATAACTGCAACGGTCCAAGAGCATGAGATAATATACATGATATGCCTCTTCCAGAAAAATAAATCACTAAAGCATTCGTGGAGCAAAAGGTCAGGTGACTAGCTGCAAAACAGGGGCAGGCACAACAGAAGCAGTAGGACGATAAAACGATAAAACCGAACTGCTTCTCATAGGACACCCTAAGCGTGTGGCTGGAATAAAAGGCTTTGCTCTTCTAATAGGTGATGCTATTGTGCGACCTTCACCACGTGCTCGTAATCTAGGTGTCGTGTTCGACAGCTGCCTCAATTTCAAAAGCTTCATTCAGAAGACTGCCTCTACAGCTAGTCATCACATCCGATCCCTATCCAAGATTAGAAGCTGTCTCCCACAGTGGCTTGTAAAAAATTTAACTAGCTCTTTAGTTCTGTCTCGGCTTGATTATTGTAATTCCCTTTTGGCTGGGCTACCAAAGAAAGCTATTATGCCACTACAGCGGACTATGAATATGGCTGCAAGGCTGGTTTTCAAGTCCCAGCGGTTTGAGCACGTGTCACTTTTGCTGGAAAAGCTGGGATGGTTGCCGGTTGAGCAAAGGATACAGAGCAAAGTTCTTACGCTGACCCACAAGGCCCGCCACGGCTTGGCTCCTTCGTACCTAGCTGAACTGCTGCATCAGTTTCAGCCTGTTCGCGCCCTCAGGTCCTGTGTGGACAATAAATTAGCTGTCCCATTCCTCCGCTTAAAGACAGTTGGCGACAGAAGCTTTAGGTCTGCAGGTCCTAGACTGTGGAACTCGTTTCCACAATTCTTACGCAACGACATCTACTCTCCAACTGCCGACTATGGCACATCTTTTTCAGTGGTCCTGAACTGCTACTTCTATGCTACTCACTACCTCAACTGCTCTCCTAACTCTGCTATGCTTCCCACTTTCTCTTTGCTGCGTGAGACGAAGTCTGTTGGGTACCAAATGCGTACCGAAAGC
This sequence comes from Cristatella mucedo, assembly GCA_009760855.2. NCBI lineage: Eukaryota > Metazoa > Bryozoa > Phylactolaemata > Cristatellidae > Cristatella > Cristatella mucedo. Next base: position 7,473,936 of record WPIO01000011.1, on the reverse strand, counting down.
CGCTTAGGCTGTGAGTGTGCTATACAAAACTCTCCTGCGTAACACCCACATGGTCTTTATGACTTTGTGGAGTTACTGACGGAGATACATTACATTACATAGGACGAGGCCACCCACCAATCGGCCAAACGAATTTGTATATGAAAGGTGTAAGCTTCAAAGAAAGAAAGAGTTCAATATTGCATGAGCATTTACCTGCAGATCAAATCTCAAACAGGGAAGATAGAAATGTTTCCATAAGAATGTCTGATCCAGACTAACCTACCACTACCCTACACAAACCTGTTCCCTGAAGTCTCTAGTCAGTTTTATGAGACTTACTGATTCAGCCAATATCTGCCACAGCTTTCGATTAACCATCTTGGTCCATTTTCTTCTAATGCAAGTGGAAAGAACAGCATAAAAAGAAACAAAGAAGGCATAAATCAAGCAAGAGAGGTCTCACTACCATCCAAATTGAAGACAAACTTGATGTGCCAGGTCATCGACTTTATCTTAAATGTAGGCTTCACCACAGCACGTGTATTTATTTAATGCTTCTGTGCCATGCTACAGGCAAAGCCAACTGAAATGTAAAACGCCTAGAATGAGATTGAGTTCTCTGATGGCGCCTCATCAAGTGCATTATTACTATTACTATTATTATATTATCTTTAATGATGTCAAAGCCACATCAAAGGAAACAACCTACTAAGTAGCCCTACAGCCTATATATCCCAGGTGGCAGTCGATGTATCAGCTCTGCTTTCAAATCAAATAACAAAATGACAGCCAAAGCAAAGCGTTTGTGCTCATGCAAGGACAGCTTGAACAAGCTGACAGTTGCCACAAAAACAAAGCCTAGTTACAGAATGCCAGCAACTAGTACCAAAAAAAAGCATTCTCTGACTCTCCTCCAAGCACATCTAGAAACATGATAGCAGAGGCAACATGATCCTGCTCGTGACACTGTTGACCAGAGGTCATTGGTTACGTTAAAGTAAATACAAGCCAATTGTTTGCCAGTCGAACTTTGGCATTCGAAGCCGAATGCATATGCTTGAACCAACAGACAGGTTAAGGAATTCTTAGGTAGTCAGATCTTCTCTCATGCAGACAAACATTTTCTAGGCAGAGCAGTTAGGCTTCCAAGAGTTCTGAGATATTGAGATGGTTGTGCTGAGCATACAAGGACATCCTTGTGAATGACCATGGTCGGGTGACTGCACTGGTGTTTCTAAATCGTCCGACTGCTTTCAATACCGTAGACCATGAAATATTGATTGGAAGATTGGTTACTACTGCTGGGTTCATAGGTACTGCATTACGCTGGTGCGGAGCCACAGCTCACCTCACGGACAGCTTAATGCGGTTTCCTACGGCATCAAAGAATCTGAGAGCCATCAGGTAAGACTTGTGGTGTCACCCAAGGCTTCATGCTGGACTCACTACTGGATTTGATTTGCATCGCCCCAGGGATGATTCCTCAATCGCACCGCATCCAATATCATTCAATCGTGGCAATAATGAGCCCAATCTCCCTGTTTTCAAAGAACTGTAACATCGAAATCCTATTGCTTGAATCACCATCTCTGGGATTCCTTCCTGGTTTGTGTGACATCTCTTGAAGAGTAAATGAATCAAAACTGAACTTCTGCTGATAGGCCTGCCAGACTTGATGGTCAACGTCTCTGAATTTCAACAAAGCATACAGACAATCCAACTGCATTTTCGAAATTTGCCCAAAAACCTGGCGATTAGTTTCTTTTTACCTTAGACTCAAGCACTTGATTAGCATCTTCATGGCTCTCCAAACTAATTTATAGTGCCACTGACAAAGACTACCTGAAGAGCCCCCCACCCCCCAGCGATAGAACGTCTCATCCACACGGACATAGCAATAAAACTAGATTAGTGTAAATGTGTTCCCTGGTGGTGGCCGGCTCAATAAATCGCTGAGGTCTCTCTAGGGCCATTTGAACTGTGCAGCCCGACACCTAAACGTAGAGAGCAAGCTCAAATCAGTCAGCAAGTTAGATATGTTTCAAAGCTCTTATTACAATATATAAATATCGAATGGGTAACACCTCCTTCTACCAAAATGGCAAGGTCAAGGTACTAGTTGGATTCCTAAGATCCTTACGATCCAGCAGATTCGCAGTTCTTGAAAGCCCCCTGACGAAGGTTGGTGACAGGTTTTTTGGCTACACAGAACAGCAGTGCACTGGAAACCTTTGACTAAGCAGTGCACACCTTCAACTTGCTTCCTTCAGACCTTCAAGACCGGCTTGAAGACATACCTCTTCTAGGTTGCACATGCGTCACGAAGCTCGGCTTGGACAGCATCAACCGTGGGCAAGCACGGCTAAGAATGATATTATTGCAGAGATTCACTATGCCACAAGGAAGATGTACAAAGATAAACACACAGATGAAATAAAAAGCTAAACAAACCTTTTATTAAGTGCCACGTGATAAACAACAACTTCTGCTTAAAAGTGCCGTGGTGACACGATCCTTCTTCTTTTCAGAATATTAGCAGCACCTTGTCGGTCGTGACCACTATTGGTGCGACAGTCGTTAATTGTTTTTTACATATGCCATCTGAACACGAGCGGACATATTTTAGAAAACAGCAGATATGCTTCGGTCAGGAACATGCATTCTCCAGTTTACTGCTTCCACAAAAGTTCCAATCGGTCCTGCTAATCTAGCCTGTCTAAAATTCCTAGGAGTATTATACACATTAACAAATACCTTATAGTCTGTCTTTCAAGCTTGAAAGCTGGACCCTGCCAGCAGTCATCATAATGCAAGCAAATAATTCAGCACGACTGACGGCAATGAGATAGACGGTAGATAATAAAGTTGAGAAAAAAGCATGGCTGCAAAATCTTCACAATTCTAGGCAACTACTTTTGCAGCTTCCATTAGGGCGCTAAGCATCGAATGGATTGAATGCAAAAACCAAACGCAGTGGCATTGGCAACGGTAATACTAGGAGTGACATTGCAACATCAAATGCAGACGGTAAACATATAATAAATAAATAAACAAGTACTAGCTGATTTAATAACCTCATTTGTATAGCGGCAGAAGAGCCTTAATGCCTATCACACACACTTTTCTGATTACTTCCGAGATTTCAATTGGCCTTCAAACTTGCACAGTTCTGAATGTACTCATAACCAACACTTTTTTGAAATACTTCATGATCAACACTTTTTTGAAATACTTCATTTAAAAAGAGCCCCACGAGAACTTAATATCTATCCAGGCACTTTACACACGCACCAGAGCCCAAGCCCACGACACTGGTCGTTAAAAGAATCCTTGGGCCAAACCAGGGTTCGACAGGGCGTAAGATATAAATGAAGAGTGCCCAATGACCGAGTGCGTACTTTTTATGCAACACGGTCCTGCATCTTCTTCCCCCCCCCTGTGCTACAGTAGAAGATCAGCACTTTAAAGCAAGCCTTGAGCTTGCATGAGTACAGGTAAAAAAAGATTATAAAACTGGCTGAACGAATACACGGTCAATTGCTTCTCTGTCAGACTGAGCAAAAAAATAGGAGAACACATGTCGTCGTCTAAGAATTACAGCAGCGAGTTCCGCAGTCTGGGGCCTGCAGAGCAAAAGCATCTGTCGCCAACGGTCTTTTAAGAATTGCTGCTGATGCAGCCGTTTCGGCCTAGTTGTGCACTCACTCTGTGGCCGAAACAGCCGCACACGGCAGGCAGGCACGCACGCACACAGGGGTGCAAGTGCAGCTGCGCACGTCTGCCACATGCCACGAGGCTCGTTAGCATTTTCTTATGGTCATGCAAAACTTGCCACTTCAAGGTCAAAAAGAAAAAGGAGGCATAGCAAACGAGCGACCCGAAGGCATTCGAGCCGATCGAAGTCACCGGTCACGCTGCAGCTGACTGAGTCACCGGGCGAGCATCTGCACCGCTCGCCAGCTCAAAATCGTTCGGCAAGCGGCTCGGTCCGCTCACCCGCTCAGATCGGCAATCAGCTTCGTGTCTCCGATGACCAGCCGATGCGCTTCGACCATGTGCTTGAGCAGATCGTTTTTCTGAGAGGCCGCATCGTAGGCTGCCGAGCACACGAGACACTCGAGGGCGCTGCTGCCGCTGCTTCCGTCGCCCCCTCCAGCACTGGCACCGAAGCCTGTGGCGGAGGCGGCTAGGCGCCGCTGCGCAGGTGGTGCACTGCTCAGCTGCAGCGGCTCCAGCACCGGCTCGTCTGAAAGAGCGCAAGATGACCGTGCACAGCAGGAAGAGCGGCGGGGGGGGGGGGGGGGGGGCATGCACGGCTAGGCGGAATGACGAGGCAAGTAGCAATCAGGCCACAGCTAGCGAGGCGCGTAAGCGAAATAAGATGAAATATACGGAGAGCCATGTTGTTGGCTTTTCCGAATAGTGAGTTTTTTTGACACAGGGGCAATGCTCCGGCATGTTGGTCGTTCTGCTAACAACAACGAAAATAATAATAATGATAATACATTTGCATAGCTCCCTTAGAGAACTGAATCTCTGTCTAAGCACTTTACAGATGCTGCGAAGAAAGTGTGACCAAATGATTAGCAGTAGCGTTCGCAATGGAATCAAGCGTAACATTTTTAGATGTGATATGCACAGGGGTCAACATGCAGATATGGTTAGTAGCAGCAGGCCCAGTGTCAGCACGCATAAGCACATAAAGGACGAGTCACAAGGACCCACTAAATGTTGTCACAAACAGGTGTATTTTCAGCTTCTTTTTAAATGTCGTTATGTTAGGGGATGTGAAGTCAGTCGGGAGTGAGCTACCTGCTTTGGGGGCATATGAACTAAAGTCACGGTCTCCAAGGTTTTGAGGTTCATATGAGGTATAGCTAACCGAGTTGAGCCGTAAGTGTGCATGTTCAGGGTCGATTTCGGGGCTACAATTTAATTTAAAGAGCCGTCATGTTTTAGAGGTACTAAAAAGGTCATTCGCCTTAGAAAGGAATGCAGAGTGAATATCGGAATTTGCTGGCACCTGTGGCCGGATGTCAGGCTCTGCACACATTGGGGTTCAAATTATTTTTAAATTGAGAAATCAAATTAATTTCAGAATCGGTGGGTCTAAATAGGCTTCCGAGCCCGTGGCTCGGTGCCACTTTGACACTCCCAAAACGGAGAATAAGAATTTCTAGAGGGGCTAGCGAGCTGCACGCCAGCGGCTTCAAAGTATTTCTTCCGAGGAAGCTTCAATCCCTAGGAATCTCCAATTTCTAGACTGGGCTACAAAAGCCAGCCGGGACCGAGCCTTGAGAGCACAGCTACTGGGTCAAGAAATGGGAGACAAACCGTCTCTCTCTTGATGACGGCTTGAAAGAGGCTTTCGGGTGGTGCTTTTGCAGAAGCCGAGACAAATGAATTATATATATATATTTTTTTTTATTTAGACTCCCCCCAAAATAGGGTACAACTGTTTTCTTTTTAAGGAGCCGAAGATCCCTTCCGGTCGGCACTTCTCCAAATCGCAGAAATAAGAGTCTGCATCAAGATGATGCCACCGTTTATATTTCAAGAAAGCTTAAATAGTGCTAGACAATGCACTGGCTAGAAACTTGTCCAAGATGCTAGGAAAGTTACATTTTAAAATCAGCTACCAGCTGATTTAACAGCCTCTTTTTGTATAGTGGCCCGAAGAGCCTTAAAGGCTCTCACCACAGCTTGCAGCAGGCAATACAGGATCGCCCACCGAAGGATTCGAACCCACGACCTCGGGACCAAGGTCGGAATGAGGAACCGGCTTACCTAGTGCGTGACATCACGGCTCACCAAATCACAGCTATGCAAGCTGCTGAGCAGCTGCAACCGATGGGTGCAGACGGTAGCTTGCCTGCCGTTAAATGGTGGCAACAATCAGCTCGAGGTCGAGCTTGCTTGCTCTGGCATGCAACAGCAGTGAAGCCAACAGAGAAATAGCTATCGATCCTTTACCCTTTATCTCCTCGAAAGCCAACGAGGGTCCTCTGCCAGGCTTTGAGAGTGACTCCATAAGTGTGCAGCAGCACTGCAACCTCGTTTTTGTTCTCTTATGAAGAGGGCAAATACTGCAGCCACTGTTGCTGCTGCATTATTGGGGCTAGAGCGGTTGCTCGAGCGCTACCTTCATTTAGCAGCATGCACACTGGCTGCTCGGCGGCGTGGCGATTTCCTGAACGGGATCGCCGCTATGTTAAGTGGCCAGGTATAAAATAGCTACAACCATAAATCTTAATCAAAATGACCTCACGTGGCCTGCGCGAGCACAGGCAGATCAGCTTCAGGCTTTCGAGATGCAAACTCCCACGAGCCCCCACCCAGCCACCACCCTCCGACTCTGCAGAGGCCTAACCTGACCGAGGGCCAGGGGTCGCCGGGTAGGAACTCCTACTGCTATCCTTCTCACGTCTGCTCAGGCTAGTGAGGCTGCTCTTCCGCAGCGCCGGGGCACGGTCGAGAGGAGACGAAGTAATTAGCGCGACGGCGGCGTACCAGCTGTGGCCACAACACAACCGGTTCACAACACAATCGATGCATCGGAGAGAGCGTGCAGCAAAACTGCTCTGCCTGCCCACCACCACCACCACTTACACGTCCTTACTCAAAGAGGAACCCAAACAATCCCATCATGGGAAAATCCCAAGATCTGAAAAAAATTATATCGAGGGGAACCGGCCTTTGTTATGCTCCTTAGAAAGGGGTCCCAAATGGCCACGGCGGCTTGCCGGCCACCAGCTGTAGATTGAGCTCGTGCACCTCAGAGACGCAGTCAACTTGCTCATTGAAAATCCGTTTACTATTGCCGAAATCCCTAATCGCATGAGAGACTCACCGGCACCTCACGCATAGATTACATCGAAGCTATGAGCTGCATATGGTCCGTAGTGCCACGGCACCGCAATCGCCCTTCCCTGAGTGCCCATCAAGTCATGTGCGGCTCTTTTCGATGGAAAGAAGACTGATCACACGCTGCAGGTCACAGACCCAAAAAATAGCTATCAGAAAATGGCCAGAAAGCCGAGAAAGTGAGATGCCCCCCTTGCCAATTTGTTGGAAGCCAACAGGCTGCAGTCACATGCACAGAATGGCAGCAAGGGGAGTCGCGTGATGCTTTGCATGACTTCGAACTGTAAGTAGGGCCGGGCTGGACTGCAGCCCCGAAAGAAATTTTATGACCGCGAGCACGTGAACACACGATGCAGACGATATGGTGCACTTGGCCACCCCTCCTTTTCCCCCCCCTCTCTCTCTCTCTCTCTCTCTTTCTCTCTGCGAAGGCGGTCCCAGGCAACAATAAGTCAAAGCAAATAAACGTTTCTAAGGCCAGCGAGGATGGCACCGACTGCCTGCCTCGCGCAGGCAACGGATAACTCCTTTTTTTACCAATCGGTTGTTACTACACTGTGTCCAAACGCGTTCCCAGCTACAACAAGAGTTTCTTCAGGTGGGCAGGGCGCACTTATAAGCTCGACGTTAGCCGTTGCCGATCGCTGTGAACCTCGGATGGCCGCCCCCCAGCGCACGGTGCGAATAATTAATAAAAGGCGAACGATCGTGCGCACTACTGTCGCACGAGGCACAGAACATTACAGCCAACGGCTTGTATGCGCACCTCTGACAGTGCAAACAACCATGTACAGCACGCACCGGGCCAATAGCAGGCGAGATGAAACCGGCCAGTCAGCCAGCCAGCCAGCACTCTTCCGAAACATCAGACGCAGATATTAGAGCTCCAGTATAAATTTAACCAGCACTCGAACTATCTGGTCGCGAGTCGCATCGTGTTTTGCTTCAGCTAAACGTGTTCTAAATGGAACGGTGACGCATTTCGACGGTCGTCAAACAGTCATCGCACAGCAAGATTTGGATCATACCAAAAACGTTGTTCTAGCACATAGTTTACACGGGCCGCGCATAGCAGGACCCATATCAGCAAATCGCCCCGAACCCTCTCAATAGCTGTACCAGTACGTCGCTACGAGCCCTCCCACTTGCGGCTCACCTTGAGCTATGGAAGCTGCCATGTCATGTGACAGAAATGGACTCGCTGTCAGTACCATGGTGCAAGAGTTGTCTCCCGTGAACGTTTAACTACCACGGTCCGCCTGCGCTGCTACCGCAGACGCTGGTGTAGTACAGGTATATCCATAGCCTACACAAAAACCAATATGTGCATGGGGACCAACCTCTTGGGCTGATATAAATGTCTACAACTCAGATAGAATTGTGCCTGTTCTGAAAAAAGCGAGTCTTAATTAAAAACTACGCGGACCTTTGAGAGTTACAGGAAGCACATCCAGTTAGACTCGAGGAACTCGGAGGTGCCAAGGGCTCTCGCTGCGCCCAGAGAGTAAGGATCTAAACCAAAGACAAAGTAAATCAGACCGACTCTTGATGATCACTCATTTGCCAGTTGCGAGCACGGCCGCTGGGTTCAGTTCTATTGATGGCGAAATAGTATTCGCAGTTCTTGTTTTCCAGTTCCGGTATGCCGAACTTAAAAACAGCATCTGAGAAGAGTGCTGAGCGGCGCATTAGGCCTACTTTGTATATAATGCAACGATCGTTATTTTACAGTTGAAGGCGTGTTTCAATGCCGTTCGCTGTCTCGAACACGTTGCTATCTTTAGAAATGTAACCGCGCAGAAGTGTACCCAGGCTGGGACCAGGCCGCTGTAATGAGGGTCACCGGCTAGGCCGGGGTCGGACCTATGCATTGCCGGATGTGTGGTGACGAAAGATCACCGGGGCTCTTGGGTACGGGAAGTCGTGGTGTTGGAGGCTCCCGGTCTCGCCGAGTTATGCACCTGGAATCGTGCAGGCGTGCTCCGGCGATGCTGCCACGCACGCAAGGGAAACGAGTGCCCAAGGCCCGGGCGGAGCTGGATAGCTCGCTCGTTGTTGACTTGTATATTCCGCCTTCCCCGTGTAGCGTGTTCGTGATCCCCCCCCCCATTTGTTGGCGTCTTTCAGTGGAAGCTTACGACTGTGGTAGTTGTCGACTCGGACTAGCGTAGCAGTTACTCAGCCAGCCGGGTTTTGGACGGCGTTCGCTCGTACTGTTGGATTCGGAGTCGGTACAACGACAGGACTGCAGAAGCCGACTGACCCCAACTAAGACATTTGTTCGCGCTTGCTGCGTCGTCTTGCGCCCCCATAGTGTACTGTGTATAGGACCCTCCTTGTAGACTTGTTTTGTTCCCCTGTTGTTGTTGGCGCATGCGTTATTACAAAGAGGTTTACCCTGACGGCCGCTCGGCTTACCCTAGCTCGGCGGCATGGCGGGCGGCAGCGAGGCCGGAGTATAGCGGGGTTTGGCGGGAAATAGCCTCTGACCCCTGGAACTCGGTTACAGAAGCACGTCCCAACTCTCTACTGGTGGACTGTGTGATGCAGTGCTGCAGTGCGGTTAAAACACAAGCGGCCACAACTGGGTGCCGAAAGCAATAGTTTATTGTGGGCCTGATAGTAGTGGTTACGCGCCGGCGCAAGCGCTTTACGCGGCGCGCACCGGACCGACGGAGTTAACTTCGCGAACCCCCGAAGCCCGAGTATAACCAACTACCCTGTGCGTTTACGCGGCGCGTATCGGTCCGACGGAGTTAACTGCGCGAACTCCCGAAGCCCGACTATAATAACTACCCTACGCGTTTACGCGGCGTGTACCGGACCGACGGAGTTAACTGCGCAAACTCCCGAAGTCCGAGTATAACTAACTACCCTATGCGTGTGTCGCTACAGCACCCCACGATACGAGCAGCTAACTGAGTAGCCGGCAGAACACAACTGGGCAGTCTAAGTAGCACTTAGCTATTCGTCGCCGTAGGTTCGTCTCTCGTGCTCTCGAGGTGTAGTCTCTGATCGACTACCCAAGCTGCAGCCCCGAGCTCTGTCAGTTGTTCCATTATATTCTCTCTCCTCTAAACTCCTGACCTCGCGCGTAGCTGCTATTTCTACTTCAGCATATTAGTCGGTGCACATCGTGACCACATCGTCTGCACCAGGTTTCATTCTAACTTTAGCAGCTAGACCAGGAGCCGGGCCTGTACTAGGTGTCCTAGTCGAACCCGCTAAGACAAGCACATTAGTCGCTCCATCTCCTAACAGCATCGCCTGCACAAAGCTCCATTCTAACCTGAGCTAGGTGGATCAGGAGCTGGGTCTGTACTAGGCGCCCTAGTCGACCCCGCTAACGCAAGGGCTCCCATCGCGGCTAAGCTGAGAGCTGCACCAGTGCAGAAACACAGTGCCAGTGTATACGCGGATCATTGCCTTTTATCGCCGAAAAATCGGGTTGCTAAATTACCCGGCGATTGCCTTGAACGTATTTCTGCAGTGAAAAGATGTCAAGCTCAGGCGCTGGATGAGAGAGTAATCCTGAATTCTCGCGCTTCGGAGAGTAGTGGATATTGAGCTGGTTTGGCCCCCAGCGGTTAAGGTGCTCGCCCCGACCGAGGTCCAGGTTGATTTAATTAATTATCGAAGTCGTGGGCTCGAACTTTGTGGCGTGTAAATATGTATGTAAATGTATGCATGTAAAGCACGTTAATAGAGATTAATTTTTTTTGGGCGCTATACAAATACAATATATAAGTCTTTTGAATATTTATATCGCTTCTTCGTTCTGAAGTTTCTTGACAATCAGAAGGCAACAGTAAATGTGCCTTCTGGGTGCTCTTTGAAAGAAAAATTCTTTTCCCAATGATAGGCTCAATGCGACGAGAACTAATAATCCTAATTGTCTTAAAATGACATCTAGCTAGTCATTGAATCTTGCTTATTGATTCTTACCAGGGAATTGTAATGCGTCTAGATAGATTTATTTCTTGCTGTGAAGTGTATCTCCGTCTGTAACTCCACAAAGCCGCAACGACTATGTGAGTGTTACGCACGAGAGTTCTATATAGCACACTCACAGCCTAAGCGGCTTTCGGTACTCATTCGGTAGCCAACAGACTTCATCTCACCCAACAGAGATAAAGTGAGAAGCATAGCTGAGTCAGACGAGCAAATTTAGGTGGTAAGTAGCATGGAAGTAGCAGCTCAGGACCGCTGAAAAGGATGAGTCATAGTCTGCAGCAGGAGAGTAGTTGTCGTTGCATAAAAATTGCGGAAGTAAGTTCCACAGGATAGGACCAGGCAAAGCAAAAGTCTGTCACCAATGGTCTTTAAGCAGAGGAATGGAACAGCCAATTTATAGTCCATACAAGACCTGAGGTCACGAGGAGGCTGAAACTGGTGCATCAGTTCAGCTATGTATTAAGGAACCCAGTCGCGGCGGGGCCTTGTGGGTGAGTGTAAGAACTTTGTTCTTTATCCGTTGATCAGCCGGCTGCCGTCCAAGTTCTTTCGGCAAAGGAGACACATGTTCAAACCTTTGAGATTTGTAAACTAGCCTTGCAGACATATTCATAGCCTGCTGCAGTGGCCTAGTGGCTTTTTTGGATGAGACCTGACCCCCACACGACACAGATTAAACATGATCTGACAAGGACGACTTAAATTGTGTCAGTGCCTCATCTGCGAGATCGATTATTGTTCTCAATCATTCAGTAGGATATCATGATCAAAGGTCTCGAAGGCGGCTGATAGATCCAGTAGCGCTAGTGCAGAGACATTCCCGTCATCTTTGCTCCATAGGAGATCGGTTTGAGGTTGCTATTCGAACAACCTATTATTAACAATTTAAAATAATTACGTGCAATGCTAAAATAAAATGAATTTGTATTTGCAATGGAATTAACTCACTGTTATCAGGTCATGTGGGTTGTCACTCCATTTTAGATTTTTAAGTTATTTTTAATGACCGTCTGGATCTACATCAATTTCCGAGGCTTTGCGAAATAAAAGAGAATTATGGAATACAAAACAATAATTTACGAGTGTTTTGCGAATACTGGATGCGCTCAATAGAGATCCACTCTAGTCTCAAATCAAATGTAAGGGCTTTATTTGGAGAATGGTGACAGTAAATCTAGCACCCCGAAGCAGCTAACCATCGTAGCTACTTGCCAAAAATATTGAATTTGCAAATAGTGTGTGCTCTCCATAGGATCTGCAGAGGTACAGACGAGTAAGAGAATCGCTGCGAAAACAGACGAAAGTAAGGAACCAATCAATCATCAAACAAATCCATTACATATTTTCAATCTTTTAATTCCTAATTATTTTTTGGTATTAATTGAAAGATATGCTGGACTTCTTTCAATCAAAATGACTTACTATGTCTACCAACTGTAATGCGTGTGATCCCTCGTGCAGATGCAGAGATGAAGAGGGCGTGGCCGTAGCTGGTACCAATTTAGGTTACTGCAGCGATGTAGACCGTTTTGTATCACCCCAGCTTACAGCGGCGATAAAGAATCACCCAACGCAGAATTCGAACCCACAACCATGGTACCAAGGTTGTGAATAGCAACCGCTATACCCGATGTGCCATCACGGCTGACTGGTCGGAAGGGGAACTGAGCAGCAGAGGTGAGGCATATATTCTCGCACGGACAGCGTCGATGTTAAGGGTCTTGAGGTTTCGCGATTCACGTGTAATTTTAGAGGAGGAGGAGGGCACACATTGTTGACTGAATGAGATCTGCTTGTGGCAAGATAAGCAGGATTTGGTAATAATTGGTGATGACAAAGTGCAGCTGTATGAGAAAATTTGGTCGAGTGCATGACCCTTGATGTGCGTAGGGCCATGCACATGAGCCAGCCACAAGAGACAATGAGTCAGTCAGTGCACGAAATTCAGTATTGAAGGCGTCAGATAAGTTATCAAAGTGAATGTTGAAATCATCCATAACGAGGACGGATCGATTTCCTGCACACGGAATCGAAACGAGATCGCAGAAATCTGAGACAAAGGAGGAGTTGATACCGATGGTGGGCGATAGACTACTGCCACGGTCGGTAGCTTGTTCCTGGGTCAAATCAAGACACTATATTCGAAAGGCTGCTTCGAGGTTACTGCTAAGGGCTTGAAGTCGAATTTCAAGTGCATGATAATAGCAACTCCATCGCCAGTTTTGATTTATCTAGGGGTGTGAAAGAATGAGAAACCAGTCGGGATTGCGTCTTTAATTGTCGGGCAGTTTACCGATATTAGCCGAGCTTCAGTCAAGGCGAGCAGGTCGAGACCTTTTTCAGAAATAAGGTCGCTTATTTCTAGAGGACTATGGCACATTGAGCGAGGATTCCAAAGACAAGCGTTAAGTTGGGCCGCCGGAGATGTAACAGGCCTGATGACCCCTAAGTTAGCGAGATTCACATTGACGCTTGTGGAGAGCGTGCTGAGTGGTTCGAGACAATGCTAGGAATACCAAACGAGCGGGTACTCAGCTCGCAGTTCCCGCCAAACGGGCGACGTCTAAACTGGCGGCCCGGCCACCGCGGCAGCTCTGGGGCGCTTTTATTTTGTTAATGCATAGCTCATGGATCTTAGCAAAAACAGTAACATATAGGAATGCATCTGAACTACGGTAACGAAGCGATAATAAGTGCGAACGATCATAGCTAACATGCAAGGTAATATCCGCCTCCGACGTAGCTAATGCCGCGGCTGGCCTGGGAGACACAGCAGCGATAAGGTTTCCAATATTACGTAATTTTTTTCTCGCTATGGTCAAACAACACACAGATTATCTTTAAACAGGTCTTAGCTGGATCGGTTTGCGCACATGCAAGGCTTTCTAGCAAGCCTTGGGTTGTGAGGATTTACTTTTTGTGAGAAGTTACGTCAATAATCGGGTAATTTTTACAATCATGTTCGCAACTGAAGATCTGTACACAATTTCTTTGAGTGTGGTGAAGGCATTCGCGAGGCAAACTACAGGTTTCAAGTAGTTTTCCCCCTGCTCTAATCTGGTACTGTAAACCGCTCATATATATTTTTTAATTGACATGTGAGCTTGAGATCTTAACCGCTTGGCTATCGAGATGCCAAGTGGATCTATAAGACTCGCTGATGCGGTTTTTTAATCCTGAACCTTCAGTCACAGTAACACGTCTGATATTACTGTGAAAAAGTCAGTTGCTTCAGTAGAAGACTGTGATAGTGGATAGAAGCAAAAATTCTTAATTTGGTATTAGAAACTCAAACACATCAATCACAGGCCGCTGATTTCAAAAGAATTGTCCGGTAAAAGCTACTGATTAGCCGCTCTGCTATTAAGTAGCCTAATATAGACCATAAGAATCTGATAATTGCGACTATTGTATCTAAATCATCGTAGTTGATAAATAACTGACGTTAGAAAGTTTGATTGCATTGCTTACAAAAGAACAGCAACACGCAACAAACAATTCATGTAATAATGATGGAAAGTACAATGAAATTGGCTTCTCTCATGGAGACAATTGGGCTAACTTAGTAGATAAAACACGGAATAGAGAATATAGCAAGCTAGCTATAATGTTCTTGATAGTTGCTTCAATATCTCAGAAGTATTGAGCAATACCAGTAACATTTATTGTTTTTCGTCAAACTAAGATCTGTCAGATAAGAAGTGGCATTCTGGTGAAAGAATTTTTTCATCTACAAATCTAAAATACTATAGGTCAACTACCATCACTCGAAAAGACACACACACACACACACACACACACACACACACACACACACACACACACACACACACACACACACACACACACATATATATATATATATATATACATATATATACGTATATATATATAGGTGATAGATAATGAGAAGGAGAATGGAAACAGTAAATTAAGTACCTTATTGTTAAAATTCTAGTAAAGATTTTCACTAAGAAACTTGTGGAATACATGGACAAGAATGAATTTTCAGATACATTTTAGTCGGGATTAAAGCAACACAAATCCACTGAATCTGCTACGCCTCCTCCACATGGCAGACGCCATCTTAAGCAGTGACGATGATGATAGATGGATAATATTACTGCTATGGTCCTGCTCGATCTATAAGCTTCTTTTGACACTATTGATCACAGTATCCTACTTGAACGAACGAAGCTGTATATGGTTGGGCAGATGAGGCTCAGGCATTGCTTGAAGTGTACTATCTCGATCGTTTTCAATGCGTGTTCTGTAGTGATCGCGTCTCATCCAATAGACCAGCCACCTGTTCCGGAGTTCCATGAGGGTCCGGTCTCAGTCTTTTGCTGTTCTCTATTTATACAGAGCCTCTAGAAAAAAGTGATTCGAACCCAGGGATTGATTAATACTTTCATGCTGACGATACCATGATGCAAGTGTCATTTAACCTACCAGAATCTTCTGCAACGACCGATAAACTGAATACTTGCCTTGCAGAAGTTTGATTCTGGGTACCGACAAATTTCCTTAAACTACGCGATGGCAAAACCGAACTCTTACTCATAGGCTTTACCAAGCGTATGGCTGGACTAGAAGACTTTACTCATATAATTGGTGATGCTGTAGTGCAACCACCACCGTGTGGTCGGAATGTAGGTGTCCTCTTTGATGACTGCTTTGAGTTTGAATGCTTCATTAAGAAGACTATTCCACAGCTTGTCATCACTTTAAATCCCCGTCTAAGATTAGGGATCGTATACCACTACGGTTTGCTAAAAATCTAATTAGCTCCCTGGATCTGTCAGGGCTCGACTACTGCAATTTCGGTTGGCTGTGTTACCAAAGAAGTCATTAAGAGTGTGCAGCTGGTGATGAAAATTCCAGAGATTCAGCCACATCTCTCTATTACTTAATGAGTTGCAATGGCTTCCAGTCGATCAAATGCTGCACAGCAAATTCTTTATTCTGATCCATAAGGCTGGCCACGGCTTGGGTCCTTCGTACCTCGCTCCACTGCTGCACCGACCAGTTCAGCCTCCTTCTTCCCTCAGGTTCTCTATGGGCAATAAATTAACTGTTCCATTCTTATGCTTAAAGATCGTTGGCGACAGAAGCCTTTGCTCTGCAGATCCCAGACCGTGGAGCTCACTTCCTCAATTCTTACGCTACGAAATATTTTCCTGCTACCGGCTGTTGAACATCCTTTCCAACCATTCTTAGCTTTTACTTCCATGCGACTAACTTCCCCAACTGCCGTCCAGACCCAGCTATGCTTCCCACTTTCTCTTTATAGTTGCGTGAGATGAGGTCTTTTGGCTACCGAATGCGAACCGAAAGCCGCCTCGGCTATAAGTGCGAAATAGGAAACCCTTCTGCGTAACGCCCACTTAGTCCTTGTGACTTCGTGGAGTTCCAGACGCAGATATATTACATTCGATTGCATCGTGCCAATTAGCTCTGAGGAATAATAGAGCCTCATTATAAATGGAATTTGTACAATTAGCTACCTTTCTTTTGGTTGAAAACCAAAAATGTAATAAGCATAAGATATACAGCTATTCTGTGGAACTCGACAGCCACGCTTATCTTTCATGAATGCGGGGCTGGAATCCCGCGATACACCGATTCCCGACTGGGATAGTACTTCAACTGGGAACAGTCCTGAAACCTCTGGTTTACAGGTCCAGTGCTGTACCGACTGAGCTATTTACATCTCTTACGGCCTTAAAATGGTTAGCGGTTAATTTTACACTTTAAATGGCCCCTTTTCGTGCTCGATCCGAATCCTGGTGTACTGGGTGAATGAAATGTGCATAGTTATGGCAGCAAGTTTCGGCACCAAGTGCAACCCTTGATATGGCTGTGGCCGCCCACCAACGATCGTGATTCGCTGTACGACTGACGCGAAACTAGGCAAGCACGGGAAACCCAAGCGTGCGGTCCACCACTGCGTCCGCTCCATTTTCGCGTTCTCTGTGACACCTCATGTACATTACTTCTACTGACTTTATTCAGGACTTCTTGCCTGCGCCCCAAGTCACCTGCAACTTGTGTAAGCTGCAACTGGCTTAATGTAGTGAGTAGTACCAAAGGATTCAGTCGTTGACCACCATCTTTTCAGTACCATATATTCTTCCTTTGGTCGACGTCATCGATAACTATTATGATGACTCTCATTTATACGCCATTGGCATCCAGCTCCATATAAACTTCAACCCGTCGTAGCCTCTCTCTCTCTCTCTCTCTCTCTCTCTCTCTCTCTCTCTCTCTCTCTCTCTCTCTCTCTCTCTTTCTCTCTCTGCTTATCTTTTCATCCACCTCACTTAATTTCCCTGCTGCCTGCAATGTTCGCTCTTAGATGGCCACCATGTTTCCGTAGCAATAAGATCAACCTAATAGTTATGGGCTAGCCTAGCGTCACCCACAAGTACGAAGATATCAGCTTCAAGGCTGATTAGTCATCTGGCACCAATGCCGACAAGTCTGCTCGTAATTTGGGCATGCTTTTTCAAAGCCTAACTCACCGCTGAATGAACACATTCCCTCCACAATAGATTTGGCCTACTCTCAGCTAATGAACGTCACCAAAATCACCGCCTGCTTAGATAAGAGTAAGACAGACAAAATAGTTCATAATAATAATAATAATAAAGCGATTGATAAAGCGCCCCAGAGAACTCAATTTTTTTCTAGGCACTTTACATTTGCTGCAAAGGAAACGCGATCGAATATTGAGTGGTATCATGCTTGATAAACAACATGAATAGCATGGTTAGGGGTGACATGCACAGGGTCAGCATGCAAGTGTGGTTAGTGGCCGCATGCAACAGTGTCAGCACGCACAAGCACATAATGGACGAATCGCAGAGACCCACTAAATGCTGTCCTAATTAGGTGCGTTTTCAAGTAATTTTTAAAAGTGGTCAAGTCAGGGGTGCCTTAACGTAAGTCGGGAGTGAGTTCTAAGCTTTGGGAGCATGCGAACTAAAAGCACGGTCTCGAAAGGATTTAAGGTTTGTAAGAGGTATTGGTAAACAGATAGATTCCGAAAAGCGGGTGGTACAATCCTTGACCTGGTGGGGCAGTAGATCTAATAGGTAGGCTCGAGCTAAACAGTAAAGGGACCTAAAAGTGAGTGACAAAATCTTGAAGTCGATCCGTTGCTTGACTGGTAGCCAGTGCAGATCGGTGAGAAGTGGTGTGATGAGGCAACTGCGACGCTCACGACGGACAATCATAGCTGCAGAGTTTTGCACCAACTGTAAGCGCCTGATTGCAAATGCCGGTAGACCAGCAAGTAGTGAGTTACAGAAGTCAAGACGGGATGTCACAAATGCATGGACCAACTTAGACGTGGTATCCTTATCTAAACAAGCCCAAATTTTAGCAATGTTATGTAGCTGAAAGTAAACAGACTTGATTGTGGAGCTGATGTGGTCGTCTAACGAGAGGTCACTTTGGAACACGACACCTAAATTTCGAGCTGATTCAACAGGAGATAGTTTTATAGATTAGTTTATGTGGTTGTGACATAGAGACTAAACTGCTCCAGCTCCCTTAATTCGTGACTCGGGGGCTGCACTCTTAATAGTCCGATACTTGTACACAATTCATAATCTCCTCTGGTCTGTCGTCAACGACGAAGGGGCTCGCTCTTCATGAGTGGGTTCGAATCTTGCAGTGGTTGATCTGTGGTTGACAACTCCTAGCGGTGGCGATAGCTGTTAAGGCTCTTCTGCTGCTGTGAAAATGAGATTATTAAATCAGCTAATTATCCCACTTTTTTCTGAGATTCACTGGCTCCTGTCAAGCATACAATCATTCACTTAGAAATCCTCTATTTGGCTTACAAGTTGCTTTAATTCCTTGCCCTAGCCCCCAGCTATCCAACCTCCTTGACGCCTTCAGTAAATTCTACTACCACAGCTGCTTGGCTTCTGGTCGTCTCTCCATTCTTCAAGCTAAATGGAAATCTCATGGTAATCAAGCCTTCAGCTCGTAAGGACCAAAAGTATGGGACTCGCTTCCGGCTTTGGTCACAACCTGAGATGACTTTGCATCGCATCAGCTAAGCTAAGCTAAAGACCGATTTCGTATAGCTTAGCTTTGCCTGCACCTCAGTAAACTTGTCTTTTTTGTTACTCTAAGCTCTTTTCGTGCTTACCTGCGAACGATCCGCTGCCTATTAATAGCCAGGGACTCAACTAACCGGAGTCCCTGGCACGTGACTTCCTGCATGTTTTTCCGAAATAGCCCAAGCACGATACTTGTTTCCGTTTGCTTGCTTGCCAAAGGTGTTTATTGACTCTCTTGCAACGATGAGTATAGCGCCTGAGTATCGATTTAGATATCTTAGGATGCTATAAAATCAACTGGCCAGTATATTTTTATTATTGTCCTGCGAGCGATTCTGTTGTTTCGCTCGAAGTTTGAATGCTACTGTAGTGCTGTGGTTTGAGGCTGGGTCGGTAATATCGTAACGCATTACTTTACTCGAATAGTGATTAGCTTAGCTATTTCTGAAAAAAATTACGTCATTTGCAAAGTTGACATGCTTAGCAAAAAATAAAACAGCGAAAGCTAATGGAGAATACGCTTGAGCTTCAATCGATAGCATCTTTTATTTGTGAGTACTGGCTTGGCTGCCTCGTACTCACGGCAAGGACAAACCTGAAGAATGTTTTTGGAAGTCCCTACAGTTTCTTCTGGCAACCTACCAGACTCTGAAGCACAGAAAGTATCCAGCGTGAGGAACCAGTACCAAAAAGAGGTGGACCTACTAAGTTCTCTCGCAGCCGTTCACTGTAGCGAAACTCGTGCAGAACTGGTAGATACGCACCCACAGCCGACTAGCTGTGAACGAGCACGCTGTCAGCTGTATGTAAAGGATTAGTTTTGAAAATAGGATTCCCTTTGACAATGACTTGGATCTCGTGTACCTTGGAAAAAGACCGATCTTTGCATGAAGGGAGCTGGTGGAGCTGAAGTTCAATGTTCACTGTGTCAATGAATAGGAGCTTGGGCCAAGCGAGATAGTTTGCCTGCCCCGGGGTGAGCATAGGTTCCACTAGCTTCCGGCTACACAGGCTGCAGGCGGAAGCCGTCCTTCACGGGCTAAGGAATAGGGGCCCAAGCTTTGACCCGAAGGAATGCGAGGTCACTCCGACGCAGAGCAAGTAGCTGTAATTGGTCACACCCCCCCAGGGGGTTACAAGGAAGTGGACCAAGCATCGCCGCTCGCAAGATGATAGGCTGTGTGGTGCGGTAGTGGTCGCCAGCAACCAATGAGGTTGTAGGTAACCAACGGCAGACGGAGAAGTTCAGACCATTTCGCCGCAGGGTCCAGTATGTAGTTGTACGTTCACTCATCGTTGGTTAGGATTGTTCATCGATCCTGACGCTTTTTCAATTTCACGTACATCATGTGGTGCGAAAGCAGGCAGAAGTCTGGAGTAGGTAAGAGAACCGCCGAGCGCTTACTGGTATTCGTCAGGAGATCCTTTGGCGGGTTTGCAGCGGGGGGGGGGGGGGGGGGGGGGGGGGGGGGGGGGGGGGGCGGAGATAGCACCCGGGTCACCCACCTGCACGCAGCTGCATTCGGAGTCAGCTTGCGGCTTACTCGTCCCACGATCGCTGCGGATCGTGGGACGAGAAGCGCTTACGATTAAGATGGCTAGAGCTGAGTTGTGAGGATACGAAAGCGGTGCAGCTCTGCCCGCACTGCTGTTCACTTCTCAGAATCTCTCGCCCGGCTGCCTGCAACTTTATGCACGAGTCAGTTGCGATTCCGGGAAGACTGCTTGATGGTCTGACCCATTTGCTAAGCCAACAGTGTGAGCTCGTTCGCTCGAGTCGACCCGTGTGTACAGCATTAAGAACTCGCCTACGAAAAATGCACCAAGCTTGTTAATCTGTCCGCTGATCATATCCTCTGTCGAAGCGACCGGGCTTTACAATTATTAAGCACAGGTCGCCCCGAGCGGTTCGGAACGGTAGTTAAGATAAGCACTTCCTCTCTCAGAAAGGCCCATTCGCCTTGGGGGGGGGGGGGAGGAGGCTATCTTCACGGACCTGCCCTCGACCGGGTATGCTCGTTTTCTTTCAGCCATAGATAACTTCGACGGGCGGCAGGTTCCGAGCGGTTACGGTCTCAGCTTCGATGTTGGCGAGAGACTTAGGATCTACGAAGAATGTTCAGGTAAGGGGCTTGTTCAAGGGCAGCACCGCCGACAGAAAATTAAACGGGCGAAGTCTGAGTAGAGGTTATCGTCAGACGATGTTGCATCCCATCGCAGCAGCAAAATAGCCAGTTTCTGTTACAGGCTGGCTCAGAGGATGTACCCTAAAGAACAAGCATGTGAAGGTGAGATCGGTTAGCCATCAGCTCTGCACAACAGTTGTCTCCATGACTGTGCAGCTTTATTCGCCGTCCCTTTTCCAGTCTTCTCGCCACAAATGGTCTATTTTAGGGTATTTTTCCGGCTTCACATGTCACCTATACAAGGGAGGTTAGATCCTACTGCCGAAGGTAAGTCGTCGACTTTTTTTCTCATGTGAAAGCTCGTGGGTGTCTGATGATGGCCTGAAAGAGATAACTAAGCAGCAACCATGTTTACATACCACTTGCAGTGGGCCATCACAATACTTTTTGTCAGCCAACGATCGCTTGGTCGAACCAAGAAGTGAGTGCAAAAGAGAGCCCAGAGTGTCGGCCTTCAAAGCATTGATGAAACTAGGCCCCCCACCACTTCTATACAGATCGCGATGCCTTTGCTGATGGAATAGCATCTGTACCAACGATGTTTACTATTGATGATTCCCATGTCTTGCAGCACTAGTAGCAGCAGCTCGATGGCATGCAATGATCCTCTTCTGGACGAAGTGACCTGCACAATTAAAGACTGGTCAGAGATGTGGAGATATGAGCTATTCGTGGTAAGGACTAATTGAAGGGTTTCCGGACGTCTGTCGGTTGTCTGAAATGAGTGGCTGGCTGAAGCAAGTACACCTAGTTTTTACCCATTGATCATCCAATGTGGCAAGGTGTCTTCTTTCTACTGCTTTTGACATCCTGCTTTTCGTGCTTACCTGTGCACTATTCGAAATATGTAGCCAGGGATCCTACTTACCAGTGTCTTTTCAAGTGTCTTCTCACGTGCTTTGCATGCTTGTCTAAGCATGATGCTCCTGTGCTGTGCATGCTTG
Organism: Cristatella mucedo; assembly: GCA_009760855.2. Classification (NCBI taxonomy): domain Eukaryota; kingdom Metazoa; phylum Bryozoa; class Phylactolaemata; family Cristatellidae; genus Cristatella; species Cristatella mucedo. The sequence continues at coordinate 7,451,931 of WPIO01000011.1, read as the reverse complement.
TCAAAGCATAATCAATTGCTTGTCATCAGCTCTTGATTATTGCTTCTCCTGAAGGAGTCGCAAAGCACCAGGATAGAGATTTGGTTCTCGCAGGGTGCAAAGCATAAGACATTATTATTAATATCAAGTGGAATCACTCTGGCTGGAAGAGTCAGAGCAGTAGGCTACAGCAGATTGAATGAAGACGCAGACATCATTTCGCAGTTGCAGATATGCAGCGCTTTCACTCGCGTATAGGTGGTGATCCTGGCTGCAAGGCTGGCCGGCTCCCGTGTGTTGCAGCAGCCACTGCAGCAGCCACAGCAGCAGCCGCTGCAGCAGAAGCCGCAGCAGCAGCAGCTTCTGCTGCTGAGTTTCCGCTGGCATTTCTTCTCTGCATCTCTTGCAGAAGGGAAGCAGCCTGTGCCTGCCAATCAGAGATGCTCTCTGCGAACTGGTGCAGCTGAGAAAGGAACTGCTCACCCAGGCGCTGGCTAGCAAGCAGCTGCGAGAGCTTCGCGAGAAGATTGGCGCCAAGATTGACTCGGGCAACAGGTAGCGGCACGTGCGACCTAGCCGAGCTTCGGCGTCGTGCGATTCAGCCACTGCTGCTGCCTGCCTCAGAGAAGCTGGCAGCAGCAGCAGCAGGCCGAGACTGCAGCCGGATGTCGTAGCAACCCACCCGTGCTAACCATACCGTAGCTTAGCGCCTGCTGCTTAGCTAAACCCGTGCCAACTTCGCTGAGTTTCTCCCCTCGGGCAGAGTGGAGCAGAAAGGAGCCCGAATGCCTAATTGGGAAAATGGAGACGTTGGCTAGTGGCCATCTTGAAAGCTAATTGCTGCACAGCTGCTTCCGAGCTGCTCAGCTGCACCTGAACTTCCGGCTACTGCTCATTCTAATTTGTAACTGCAGTTCCCTGAGGATGTCAGTGGACAGTCTTCCGGCAGAAGGTTACCACTGGCTCCTAGCTTAATGACGTTTTCTGGCTCTAGCGGCTCTGTCATAATGGTACTACTGCCTGGATTAGCTCTATTCGACTGGTGGTGGTGCCCAGCATCCAGCAGGAAAGACTACCGCTGGGCAGTTTAATTCGAGAGCTAATAGTAGTATACAAATAGTGAACACACTTGTATCGCACCATAGGTGATCTAAATCCCTTGGGACATGGCGTCGACTTGTCTGATCAGAGAGGGAACCAGACTTGAAGTACATGGTGTGGAGCTGCACTTTCCCCACTGACCGCCTGCTGCAGGAGACCGTGTGCAGGTTCGGCCGTGTTCGTGAGTGCATGAGTAGGCAGTAACTGACCAATGCTACCCAATCTTCTCGACGGCATTAATTATCTCTTGTTTGTTTATTTTTCTTGGTAGCTAGGCCCGAAGTGTGGTGCCTCCCCTCCCGAGAGAAGTAAGCACTGTGGCTATCTACAATGTCTGGGTGCTGATTTAGCCCAGCAGTAGCAGCCCCATGCACAAGCATTGGCACTCGAGCATCTGCTAGCTTTGCACCTACACACAACACACAACACACACACACACACACACACACTCACACACTCATGCTCATGCATGTACATGCGCACGTGTGCGCAGACAGACACACACACATACACACACTTAAGCAGGCACACTTTCACTCAAAGTCCATTGCCCAAGTTTTTCATATATTGGCTGATTCTTTCTCACATGTCCCTAGCTTTATGCTTCTACTATAGAACGATAGCAATTTAGCAGATCAGAACAAGATGCAATGCAAGAAACAAAACAGGGGTGACTGAGTGGATGCAACAGTAAGAACTCCTTAGTATATGTAAAACACTCACTCACACACACACACACACACACACACACACACACACACACACACACACACACACACACACACACACACACACACACACACACACACACACACACACACACACACACACACGCACACATATATGTAGAGAGAGAGAGAGAGAGAGAGATTAGAGATAAAAGACAAACAAAAAACAAGCGATATGGTGGATGCATTCCGTCCAAGTCACAGTCCTGATTCTTTTCATGGTTCATGTTCGGGCAAAGTAGCTGCATTTGTTTTTTTAGGTGGTCAGGCCTCACCAAGGTAGCATGCATAGTACTCTGTGTAAGGCTGGATCTAAGCTAGCTTGCTCAACAGGGTAGTCTTGAGTAGCTGGGTAGTGAGGGTTGGCAGACTGGCAGTTGGTTTGGGTCACATGGGCCCAAAACTGTAAACACTGGCTGGTAGTGGCTCGTGGGTAAAGGAACTTTGACACCTGCAGCCAATGCTCTATGAGCTGCTGCCTGCTACTTGCAGTCCCTTTTATGTTTGGTCAGGTGACTCGTAAATGTCATGTGGCATGGTGCTTGTCAGATGACCGGTACATGTTGACCGGTCTTGAGCTTTCTTCGGCAGTGTACAAGGCCCCCCCCCGAGGTTCTTTAGCGCAGTGGAGAAACGTTTTTGTTAATCGTAACAGCTTACTGTCCAGTGGATGAGCTCTAGGCCTACATTTACCAACTTGTCACTCTGTTACAGACCATGTTCCGACCGAACAGGTGGCAGCAGAGGTCAGATACCCCAGACTCGGCTGCAGCAGCCACCATCTAGCTGTTCCTCGTGTTGCCCACTCACTGATTGATGTAATTAGCCCCATCCTCCTCCCCCCCCCCGGCAGATAGGCAGCAGTAACAGTCATTTGCAGCATTTTCAAGGCTCTAGTAAGAGTGGCCCAAGAGGGGCTCTGCCATGTGGTGGTCACGTGCTGCAGCTGCCAGTCACTTGCTGGTTCTCGACTTTAGTGGCACAGGATTGACTATCTAGTGGCAGATGCAACGGCAGAGTAGTAGATAAAGGTCGACAGTAGTAGTAGTAGTAGCAGCAACAGCAGCAGCAGCAGCAGCCACATAAGCATCAGCAACTGGCAGAAACAGCAGCAATTATCAGAAGCATCAGCAACTTCGGCCAAAGCAGCAGCCGCAGCATAAGCAACTGGCACAAGCAACCGTAACCCTTCGAGGTCAGTTCGAAAGCTTCACTCGGGCATCTCTGCAGGTCTTCTTGCGTCAGGACCAGTGTGAGCCTTTGTGACTCGAGCCCGCTTAGCTGTAGTCGATCCGATAGTCTATAACTTTATATGAAGGGGCAAACATAAGGTTTTGGGATTGGTCCCTGCTCGAGGCAAAATTTTTTTGGTTCTCAGTTTGACAAAACCTGGTCTGTGAATGTGTTCTATTTAGAATTAATTTATTTGGATAACTTCTGGTTGGCAGATACAAGTGGGCATAGCAGCCCCATTTCTTGGTTTTGCTGCCACTCGGCACAGTCAGCTAGGCCGGCTGCCTGCAAAACATTCCGGCCGTAATCTGCTAGCCATCTGCTGACTGGCAGGTGAAGCATAGGCCATCTGCTGCCTGCCACTGCTTGCCTCATGCTTTCTGGTCCCCCTCCCACTCACTCACAGTGGGCGACTGGAGTACTATGGAGGGCCGTCCTTGTTCGAGCCACTACAGCCAAAACTATTGATCCCAAGACTAGCCAGCCGTTCTGCCACCTCCAGCTACCGTTATAGAATCGGTGGAGTGAGGGTGAATTAGACTGGTTTGCTGCTGTTTATTTTTTGACAAGGTATCGGTGTTACCCGTGCATCGGTCCCCAAAGCTCAAAATCGCTTTCGTCGGTGACGACACAGTTCAGCTGATCAAAAAGCTTCATTTCCATAGTGGTAGATGAGCTTTAATAATCTTAATAATAATAATACATGTATAGCACCCTCAGAGAATTTGATCTCTTTCTAGGCACTTTGCATGTGCTGTAAAGTAGTGGTAAGTGGTAACACGCACAATGTCAACAGGCCTAACATGGTTAGAGGTGACATGCGCATTGTCATCATGTAAAGTGTGGTTAGTGGTAGCATGCACAGTTGACATGACATAGACCGTAGAATACACAGGTAGCATGCACAGCATGTGCAAGTTAGCTCCCCCTGAAAAGTTTAACCCCCTTAAGAACTTTTCTGGCTCTGCTCCTATGTATATGTGTATCTATAACAAATTCAGTTTGTAGCACACACACACACACACACACACACACACACACACACACACACACACACACACACACACACACACACACACACACACACACACACACACACACACACACATGCACGCACAATACTTACGGTTATATATACTGATGTATGTACACTGTATACATACAATACAATAATAATAATAATGCACTTGATAAAGCACCCTCAGAGAACTCAATCTCTTTCTAGGTGCTTTACATTTGCTGCAAAGGGAATGCAGGTATGCACAGTGTCATGTGGTTATGGTCATCGATACGTATAATTGATGCACAATATACTTTAATATTATGAATATAAGTGAGGGTGTACATTTACATATACAGTTAGTTTACGACTTACGATGGTTCAAGTTGCAAACATTCAGAGATATGAACCCGGGCCACGGTCACGGTCCAAAAAGTCGAAAATCAAAATTTATCCAAGAAAACTTTCGAAATCCGCACTACTCAGTCAGTAGATTTGACAGCACTGCAAACATTAGGGAGGAAACTATGTGTCCGACAGCATCAGAACGTATCGTAGCAGAATGTACCATTAACCATTCTCGACTTACGAAAATTTGACTTACTTTTCGGTTCCTATCCATTTCGTAAGTTAGGTGCTGACTGTACAGTACTTTGCTTATGTGTTTATACATTTATGTGAAGTAGGAGAGAGTGCAAAGATAAGCATAAGGCTGATCACGGCAGGCAGAACATCTCGCGATTTTAACATGATTTTCTTCGATGAGGAAAGGATAAAACCTACGGTGCAGGTCCTGGCAATTGAAACCGGACACGGATGCTGGCTGAGAGGAAACTACGTGAACAGCTGCCCTATTCCGGCTGGGAGCTCAGATTTGAATAACGAATAGATGCAGGTAGCATGCGCAAATGTTCATTGGGACAAACAAGCGCATTCACTGCGACACTGCGTTCGTGCTCGTGCAAGCAGAAAGGCTAGGCACTAGTGGGGGCCAGGCCCTGAACTACTTCTTGGCTGAGAGCCGGAGGTGATGTGGCCTCTTGTCGCTAGTCATGTGCAGTGGAAGTAGCTAGATCGAACCACATCTTATCGCCTAACCGACAAGCCGGCGATGACACCGGAACAGCATACCATAATGCAGGGAATGCCGGCCACCGGATGCTGCAGCAGAGCCACTGCACAGACTCGGGAGACGCAGATGCCCAATATGGAGGGGTTCGGGCGCGGAGAGCGAGGATGCGCGTTGCAGGGCCGAAGGGCTCGGTGCCCAGGGTAAGTGGCCGAAGCTGGCCTTCCAGAGCAGCTTAACGGTGCTGCGCTTAGCTGTGATGGACGGCCTTTACCTTTTTTTTTTTTTTTTAGAGCCGAATAGCTTTGTGAATGCAGAGAAGGCATGGCCCGGTGTCAGCGTCCCTGTCTCTTCCTCTCAGGTTTTATGCAGAGGAATGCATGCATTCCGATTGTAAAGCGTTGTGCTATTGGCACGCATGCTCGTGGGACAATGGCTCGAGGTTTCTCTTGGCTTGAAGGACTGACGATGGTGCCTTAGACGCTGGCTCTCATTCTCTCACTGACTCACTCACTGACTCACTCACCAACTTTAATGCTCACTTTTACAGTGTCCGCAGTGCAGGCACAATCGGCTCTGGGCAGCACGATTTGTGCAGCACACTATATGAATGCAGCATTTCTTGTTGCTTACACATGGAGCTTGCGAGAGGAGAACAACAAGCTGTGCCCTAGTAGTGTCCCTTGCAGAGAGGGAAGCAGTCTGCAGACGCCTCTGCACATCCTTAATTTTGCTTGCTTTACAATCAGCAAGCAAAAATGCACGAATGGGAAAAACAAGGGAAATTCCAGTGTTGCTTTACAATGCGTGCTGCCCGAGTGTCTACTCTGAATGTTGGTGAGCCGCGATGGCTCATTCGGTAAGGCAGCTGCTTTTCACCACCTCTGTCCCAAGGTCGGTGGTGGGTTCGATTCCTGCGATGGGCGATCCTTTATCGCCGCTGCAAGCGGCAGTGATAGTCGTAAAGGCTCTCGTGTCACTATGCAAAAGAGACTGTTTAATTAGCTAGGATTTATTTATTTATTTGCTGACAAAGCAGTAAGCCCAGCATAGATAGTGAGCCCAGCCTACTGTAGGGCAAGGACTTTATACCACCATTATGGTCGTGAACTGCTCGAATTTTACCTGCAGTCTCTTTCTTATTTTGACCCTGTCATAAATGAGGTGTTTGCTGAGCTCGGACAGCATGCAGCTCGCAGGCTTCTTCTGTCTCCTCCGTGTGGTAGAGCTTGTCTTACGCAACGTTGTTTTTGAGTTCCGGCTGCATGGCATCAAGTGACTTTCCTAGTTGCTTGGTTTTTTTCTCTCGTTGTTGCCTTCGATAGGGACGCATGCGTTCTGCTCACTTTGCTCCATTCTGTTCCCAATTCATTGATGTGAAAACTCGCCAGTAGAGATTCTCTGGCAGAAACCACAGGTTTTATATAGAAACTAGCCTGCACCCTTGAAAAATCACGGACTACTCCAACTTTGCTTTGGAAGGCGGGCCTGAGAGTCAACTGACCTAGAACTGGTGAGCCCGAGGCTACCCCACTGACAGCCAAGCTTAGAGCTCTTATTTAATAGAAAAAATCTGTATAGGAGGAACAGCTGCATCTGGTGGAGTTACAGATGCAAATTAGTTCCTCCTTTTTTGACAGTCATCATTGCTCTACCGTCTTACGTCGTAGTAGTACTTGGAAAAAGATTCCAATGACTAAAATTGATGTGGCAGCAGTGACTGTGCCGGACAGCAGACTTACAAACCATGCAGCGGTAAAGGCTAGCTCATCAGGTATTCTCTTTCAAGTGCAGATGCACGGATCTTACACACTTTGGCCCTAGCTGCATTGGCCGAAGGCTTCACTCATCAGCGATTAAGGGTAGAACCTCACATATGAGCTGAGCCGCCTTCTGACCACTTTCCTGCCTTCTCATCTCAGCAGTAGAACAAGCATGTCCCCCTACACCAGCAAACTCACCTGGGAGTCTCCGAAGCACTGCCAGCCATTGGTCCTATTAAATACTTTGCTCTAAACTACAAAAGACCATAACTCGAGCTATTATTTTACCAAATCCTTGCAATTCTTCACTCGTTAGTTAATAGTCCTATGCAGCTTTCTCGTGAGGCTTGATAGCTCTTTGAAGTCTGCTTCTGCGCTGATGGAAGTGACCATCATTTCTATGTTGGAGTGTTGGCTATCACTTCAAGCCCTCAAGAGTGACAGCCAGGAGCCGTCTGGAAGAGCTACAGCTGCACTCCCTCGTTTCTTGCTCCACCGCCTCGACTCAGCAGGACTAGCAAGACGTCTCCTGCCCCCACTGCCCATGAGCCTCCAGGCATGTCTGCACAGCTTGTCACGTGCCCAATTCAAAAGATACCTCAAGCATTTTATTGATCACAATCAAAATTGAGCAGCCTCTCGTGCATAGCACCAGAAGAGCCTTAGCAGTTGTCACATCCGCTTGCAATTGGCAATACAGAATTGCTGCAGCAGGACTCGAACCTATGACCTCGAGGACATGTAGCAATACTTATCGAACCGAAATCAGAATGAACTGGAACATGATTGGTGCACAAGCAGGACTGAGCTCAGAATTCACATTTCATGTTGAGCCATCGAGTATAAGCCGATTAAGGGATTTATGATGCACACCGCTACAGTGTAAAGGAAGCTGCTTGAAGGTCACAAGATAGAGTCTATCTCAACAAGCTGAAACAATCATGCACCTCGATGTGTCAAGGCTGAGCATATAATGTGAGTCAGCATATGATGCACAGAACTGGAGATTGTTTATTTGCAGATATGTTGCTACCTATTTATTTGGGATATGGTTTGTCTAATAATTTCTTGCGGTTTTTATGCGGAAGTCGTCAAAACTTTGGATTGTATTTCGAGCAGTTTTGCCTTTTGAAAGGAACCTTTATCACGAGTCGACTGCTTGATGAATTTTCTCATGGTGTTCTTAACTTTGTCTTAAACTGTGCTCCTGGCCCCACGGACATTGACGATATGACGATATGATATGCGATGTAAATGACGATAAATGATATGCTCTCTGCATGGTGGCAATTGTTCACAGCAGCGCCTTCCATGTCCTGCTGCTATAGTTTGATGGGATGGAGATGTGGTCATGCAAGCCTGCGCTAAGCTGTACTTTTGTCTTCCTTGTCTTTTGCAGCGAATGTCAAGTGCCTAGAAAGAGACTGAGTTCTCTGAGGGCACTATATGAAATGTATGTATGTATGTATATATGTATGTATGTATGTATTATTATTATTATTGTCTGCAGGTGGCAGATGAGGGCTTGCTCATGAAGTGCCTATAGGTTTTGCTAGCAAAACCGCAGGCATGCCCATGCATGTTGGTGAGCTGCTACGTCTCTATATGCAAAGCTTATGTTATTCATAGGCTGGCGTGGTCCGAGCGAGCGAGCACATCCCTCTGCCCTTGAAGCTTCTAGCCTGCGATCGGAAGACACTAGCGTATTAAGCAGCAGCAGCAGCCCAATCCCATGCATTTCATTGAGTTACACAAATCAAAAGAGCATATCATTTGCATCGTCGATGATAGTCGTCGCCGTCAAGCAACCCCTTGGTGGCCGAGGCCACTAAATTATCGATGGCAGGTGCCAGGAGGGAATCCATCTGTCACGTGGCATGTGCCCTCCCCCTCCCTCCTCCTCAGTGAGCCTGCGAGATGTCGCCACATTACTGCTCAGAGCAGGTCCACCGGTCGGATGAGCATTAACACGTCGTCCTCGGACCGACCTCAGCTCATCATGGTGGGCTGCTTGGCCTTGTACTGAGTATTGTGAAAAACTACGCAGATTGTGCTGCACAGTAAGCTTTGCAGTCACCCGAAACCCAATGCATTGGCACAACGGTAAATATACCTAAGGGCCAATTATGTGTGCAAGAGTGTCTCGGGCTACAGTATCCGGTGGATCGTTGACTGATAGTCGTTGAACAGCAGCAGCACAAGCTCGTGCCTCCTGCGTGGTCATTTAATAATAAGTAGCTGTAAAAAATAATGATACTACTAATAAAAATGATAGGTCGCTCGTACGGTATTCTAGCAGAACAAAGCAGAGCTCCCGGCTCGAGACTCAGTAATCAAGGTTAATGACATGCACTGTATCATGCCTAGACAAACATGCACAAACAAGCCGGTGTCATGTTGCTCATGCCAGCATGCCGAAGCACACAAAGAGACACTCAAAGCCAACGGTGGGTAGGGACCCTTGGTTAGTATCAGGCACTGACTCGTGCTTAGTTCAGAACGACAGGCACCGGGGCAAGCGTAGGGAAAGCTGTCTGGCAGATTGCCGATGTGACAGACGTGCGACACGAGCGTCCTGCTCGTGCTTGCCGCTTCGAACTGGCGTGATGACGAACGAACGTGGGCGAGAGCCGTGAAGCCAAACGCCTACAAGATCCGAGCAAGCCCCCTCCCTTTCGAGAGTCCGAAGGCAGGGGTTGACGGGAGCCCAAGCTTGTGAACAGGACGCTGTTTCAAAGGTGAGCAGCAGGCAGAAATCATCGGTCAAAAGCTCTCCAGGGATGCTGCCATGGGTGCTGAGCAGGCTGTAGGAGGAGGTTCACTAATTTAATGGGAAAGAGCTTCGTGTTTTTGAGTGCCAAGACTGTACCGGTGGTGCTTCAGCTGTTAGCGCAGCAGCAGCAGTATCGGTGGCAGCAGCAGCAGCAGCAGCAGTGGCAGGAGCAGCAGGAGCCCACTCGCATGACATTCTTCCCACTTGATCGCCCGTGTCTGCTCCAGGCAGCTCAAGATGGACCTGGTGCCGAGACAGGAAGACGGCAGTCATGCTGACCCGGACCTTGTCGGACCTGTGCAGCTCTACAGGCTGCACGCGCAAGCGGCGGCCAACTCGGCTGCCGGCAGATTGGTACGGCACGCAGCACAGCAGCGTGGGCGCCTGCCGAGTGCTTTCATCGTGCCCCCCTGCTCTCGCCGAGAGAGCACCGATGCCAGACAGTAGCAATGGCTGCTGCTGTCGGCTGCCGGCCTGCACATTACAATAAGGCTGCTTTAGCTGCTGCTGCTGCTGCTTTCGGCTGCCGGCCTGCATATTACAATACAGTGACCAAGACAAGCTTGGTGGCTCAGTGCAGCCGATGCCAAGAGCTGCCGAGCATGCCGACTCGAGAGCTTGCAACTGGGCACGCCAGTAACCTAGTGGCCAATGTTGCACGGCAGTCAGCCAGCTCCTCTGGTGCGCTGCTGTGGCCTGCCGAGGTCGATGCCAGTCTCACTGAGCCTTCGGTTTCGTTTGGCTGATGAATGCCGTTACAATGCAGTGAGCTGGCACTGTCATAGGTCGTGCCGGCCGGTGAGCTGTCCCTGAAAAGCTGTGTAGACTTTCTCCCTACGAGTGCAGGGGCCGCTAGTTGCTTTGTTCTGTTTCTTTTATGCCTGGTCTGTGCACTCACATCAACGGTTGGACATAGCGATTGCCTGTTGACCCTCTAGTAGTCACTTCCTGCTCAGCGATCAGCAGTGTTATGTTGCACCAGCTTCCTTCCGATGCTAGCCGACAGTAGCACAGTGACCCATGCCAAATTCCGGTGGCCCAGTGCCCAACTGATGCCCGATGGCTGTGCCAATCAGACGATGGCTTGCTTAGCGCTGGTACCAGACGCCTGGCCGCCAGCGCTGGCTGCCCCTGCTGTGCGACAGAGGTGGCGGTCTGCTGGCGACCTGTCGATCGGTCTATGCTGCCTCTGCCGAGTCTCTCTCTCTCTCTCACTCTCACCGGCGCCTTTCAGCACCTGTGGCTAATTAGCTGCCGTGCCTCCCTAGGGTCTGCCGTGTTATCGTTAGCCAACTTGCTGGGCCCCCGATGTCATGACGAACCAGATTGATGAATTTAGAGCCTCTGCTAGTTTATCCATCAGCAGCCGGCTATTGCTACTTTGACTGCCAGCTTTTTGCTTTTTGCCTGGCTATTGCTACTTTGACAGGGAGAGCAAGCATCTGTGGTTCTCAGCATCTGCGGCTCTTGCTGCAGCCGGCCGGCATCCTGCACACAGCTCACGCATCACCAACCCTTTGCCACACTGGCAGCAACGAGTCCTTCGTATATTTTTGAGCATAGCAAGCGAGTATTAGATTGAGCATAGCAAGCGAGACAAAGGCTGCTAAAAACTCTCTCTTAATAATAAATAATAATTCATTTGTATAGCGCCCCAAGAGAACTAAATCTCTATCCAGGCGCTTCACATATGCCTCAGGGCTCGAGCCCACGACCTCAGCCAGACCTAGGTCGGGGCGAGCACCTTAACCGCTGGACCAACCCAGCTCTTGTCATCACGCAAGCGAAGCCGTTGATTTAGCCGATCCTCACTTTAAATTGCTGTGGATGTTGCACAACGTTGTTCCGCTGGCTTCTCAGCGCTAGCAGCAAAAGAAGTTACCCCGCGAGTGGGGCTCGCCTAATTGGGCAAGTAAAAGCGAGGCGCGTCCATCTGCCGAGTGCACGCCGTGGCTGGATGAGTGCAGTGAGGCTTCGAGCCTTGTGCCTCGAGCCTTGCTCCGCTGGTGCCCGAGCCGCAATTATATTCAGTCGACGGTCGAAAGCTTGCTGTGTCTTTAAACCTCGTGCTCGTTTCGCTTATCCGCAGCAGCAGCAGCAGCAGCAGTGACCTAACACATGCGTGAGGGGCATGTGGGCGGTGGGCATTGCAGAGTCGCGACGAGACGTCGAGGAGGGTGCACAAGAGCAGCCTTGCCTCGTCGCATCAGCTGCTGCTTCGGCTGCTGCGTTTCGAGTGCCAGCAGAGCAATGACGACGAGCTGGAGGTGCACTTCACTATTTACAATGCTAAGGAATCGAAGAACATGTGGTGGGTTGCTCGCTTTGCTTGCATGCTCGCAATGCACCTGCCGTCGGAAGTGGGCAGGATGAGACGATGGACGAGAATAGAAGCATTGAAGGAAACGAGTCTCAGAGTGAGAGAGAGAGAGACACAGACACACAGAGACATACAGACACACACAGACACAGACACACACACACACACACACACACACACACACACACACACACACACACACACACAGAGAGAGAGAGAGAGAGAGAGAGAGAGAGAGAGAGAGAGAGAGAGAGAGCAAAGCAGAGTAGAAAGGTACAAGTAAAAGTACATCATTTTCCTCGCAGCATTTGTTCGGTCCGTGTGCGAATTGCCCTGTGTTTGCTTACATGCGCTGACAGTGTGCATGCCATTGCTAACCGGTTGATGCACTTTCTTTGTAGCACATGTCAAGTGGCTAAACAATATAATTCAATTGTATAGTGCTCCAAGAGACCTTACTCTCTATCCAGAAGCCTCACATATGCCACGGGGCTCGAGTCTACGACTTTAGTCATCAAATACATTCACCTTTAACTCGGTCCGAGCGAACACCTATGGGTCAAACCAGCATGCCTTGAAAGAAATGTAGCTCTTCTGGGACACTATGCAAATATCTTATCATTATCATTTTTAACAAGGCACAGTGGGAGAAGAGGGGGCAGAGGAAAAGCATTGGCCTTGCATAACCATTTGCATGCTCTGAATGCAGGGGGCCTTTAATGGGTTTACTTGCATGGCGGATGTGAGAAGCGTTGATGCCGGCATTCAGGCACTGGTCCAGAATCCGTCGCCACAGCGCTGCTTCCCCGCGGTGCAGCGCAGCTGCTTGTGGATTATCTCTGCATGAAGAGGATCTCGGGAATTGTTCCCTGGCAAAGCCTAACCGATCGAATGCTCAGCACAGACCAATCCGCGCCAATGATGGGCAGGCTTGCTGCCAACGTGTAGCAGCATCCGGAAGTGTCTGCATCAGATCGGTTCGACCTTGAGGCTGATTCCTACCAGTTGCAGTCCCAGCGGCTTTTGCTCTCCGACGATCCGGCAGCCGAGATCGGTGGGCCGCGATGTTTTTTTGAGCTGTGAGTGAAGCTGTTGTCTCTCAATCCAATTTCCGTTCGACTGGCAGCCTTCACTTATGTCTCGGAGAGTGGCCGAGAGTTCCCTTCATGCGAGTGCGGGTGTGCATGCACGACAACAAGCGTTCGAGCTGTTTCTGCTACTTCTGCCTAGCATGTGTGAACCGACGGTCAATTTACTGCCCTGCTCCTTGCTTACTGGCAGTCATGCCAATCCGCCTATTTTCAGCTTCACAACATTGCTAAAATTCGGGCTTGTTTAGATAAAGATAGCACATCTAAGTTGGTCAATGCATTCGTGACATCCCGTCTCGACTTCTGCAACTCACTGCTTACTGGCCTACCAGCATGTGCGATCAGACGATTGCAGCTGGTGCAAAACTCTGCAGCTAGGTTTGTCTGTCGTGAGCGTCGCAGCTGCCACATTACACCACTTCTCGCCGACCTGCACTGGCTACCAGTCAAGCAACGGATTGACTTCAAGGTTTTGTCGCTCACTTTTAGGTCCCTTCATTCTATGGCTCCAGCCTATCTTTCAGATATGCTACCCCGTCAGGCCAAGCATCGTACCACTCGCTTTTCGGAATCCAACAGTCTAGAAATACCGCGTACAAACCTCAAATCCTTTGGAGACCGTGCATTCAGTTCGTATGCTCCCAAAGCTTGGAACTCCCTCCCGACCTACGTCAGAACATCCCCTGACCTGACCACATTTAAAAGGAACCTAAAAACACACCTATTTAGGACAGCATTTAGCGGGTCCCTGTGATTCGTCCTTGATGTGCTTATGCCTGCTGACACTGTGCATGCTGCCACTAACCACATTTGCATGCTGACCCTGTGCATGTCACCCCTAACCATATTATTCATTTTGTTTGTTTTTCAAGCATGATTTTACTTACCATTCAATTGCATTTCACTTTGCAGCAAATGTAAAGCGCCTAGAGAGAGATTAAGTTCTCTTGGGCGCTTTATCAAGTGAATTATTATTATTATTATTATTATTATGCCTCGCTGATTATAATGCCTCCCTGATTAAAATCAGCGAGGCCTCGCTGATTATAATCAGCGAGGCAAGACTGTATAGTGTCCCAAGAGAACTAAATCTCTGTCTAGGAGTGCTGGTTTGGTGCATTGGTTGAGGTTCACTGGCATATAATGGGAACATGGTTCTCTCAACCTACTGCCATCCGAAAATCGAGCACTGATCACAGCCATGAACTCTTGCCGTCCGGTGGCAGCTGGCAATATCGTCACCTCTTTCTAGCACGAATCAATCTCGCATGAGCAAGAGGGCTGCATTACAGGAATGCAAAGCTCGTGCATTGACAACAATTAATCTTAAAGCACATTTACCATGATTGCTTCGTGCAAATTGAGCAACACGAGCAGTTTGCATCGATATATTTTAAAGTTGATGGCTCGGCTCAATAGAGTTTAATTATCCCACCAATAGCTTACATGGCTGGCTATTGCACCACTACTTTTTTACCATTCCTCTGCTGTCAGAATTTGTCAGAGCAGATGGCACGTGACAGTTTCACGAGGTCAGTAGTTATACGGCCACAACTGAATGCGTTGCATTGTTTACCACATTCATTTCAGTGAGAGGATCTTATTCAAAGTGAAAGACTGCAAGTACGTAGACTCAGAAGAAACCAGACATATGTTTCAAGCTTTGATAACAGTAAGTATCGCTTACATGGCCCGAGCGACAGATCTAGAAAATTTTCGTGGCTTATCGCCTACTGCATGCGGTCGAGTCTAAATATCTCGTAGGATCTGACTAATGCTGATTTCCACATGGACGTTTATCTGGTGGCACACATTTATCGCCTGGGAAACCTGCTGAACAAGGACAGCTTAAAAAAAGGTCGACACATTCCTTACAAACGGCCGATCGGCTGTGCAGGTGAGCTGCTTCATCTTGTTTGCTACCACATCAAAAAGTTATATAGCCATGAGGATGCATGGCATGTATATGTAACTCCGGTTTGGAATACATTGAATAATAATAATAATATTTTTGTGTAATGCCCTCAGAGAACTTAATCTCTCCGTAGGCACTTTACATATCCTGCAAAGGAAGCGTGGTCGACTGGTTAGTGGTAGCATGCTCAATGACAACAAACATAACATGGTCATGGGTGACATGCACAAAGTTAGCATGCAAATATGGTTAGTGGCAGCATTCATAGTGTCAACACGCATAAGCATACAAAGGAAAAATCACATGGATCCACTAAATGCTGTGATAAATAGATGCGTTTTTAGTTTGAATTCATTTACGAAGAAGCAGTTCACTTTACTGTAATCGGTTTTAAATAGAAATTGTGCTTGACACATTTGCTAAGGCCCCTGAACTAGCTATCATCCATCACCACGGGGATTTTCATTTTTTTCTTGCTCATAATGCCTCAGTCATAATTGTGTGTGAATCCTTCCTTACAGCAGAGGGCTTTTGTCAATAGCATTCTCCGAGATATGTGAGGGTACACTCTAATGATATATAATTTGACCAGCTATCTCTGTTTTTAGTTTTGGGCATAAACGACGTCCTGCAATCGTGCAGTGCAGACCCTAAGGAGGAAAAGTTGTACCTCATGAAGATAGTACTGTAAGTGGACTTGTACTTGGATGCGACTTGCATGTAGCTATAGTTTTGAGTTGTCCTTGTTAACTGAGGCACAGTCTACTAATTTGTCGCTTGAATGCATATCGCAGAAATTCTTGACAGTTTGTTTCATACATTTTTGACTTTTCATGATATTAAAGGTATGGTGCCCAGATAGTGGCAGTTTAGGCGACGGCTGCAGAATGCATCTGCACTTGCCCGGCAGATAGCACACCAATTTTGCCAAGGGAAAAGCCAAAACACACCTGTGCTATGTATCAGCCATGGCCGTTTTTTAGAGGACATTTAATGGCACCAACAACAGTAATACAAATGTGGCAACGTGCTTTTGTATCACATTCAATACCCAGCTAGACAAATTTAATTGCTTCTTCCAGTGCAAATGTAGATGATTATGTTGACTATGCCCTCATTGCCATCTTGTCCTTATGTCAGTATGGCCCGTTCGATAACATAGGTTTCATCGCTGAAGTTGGATGCTGTCAGCCAGAATATTAGCACTCGTTTCGCAGGAACTGTGTAGATAAAATCATAAGAATTTCGTAGAAAAATCATGCTATCGACAATGCTACTTTTAGCCAGGGTCAACTTACGCTGACCCACAAGGCCCGCCACGGCTTGGCTCCTTCGTACCTAGCTGAACTGCTGCATCAGTTTCAGCCTGTTCGCGCCCTCAGGTCCTGTGTGGACAATAAATTAGCTGTCCCATTCCTTTGCTTAAAGACAGTTGGCGACATAAGCTTTAGCTCTGCAGGTCCTAGACTGTGGAACTCGCTTCCACAATTCTTACGCAACGACATCTACTCTCCAACTGCCGACTATGGCACATCTTTTTCAGCGGTCCTGAACTGCTACTTCTATGCTACTCACTACATCAACTGCTCTCCTAACTCTGCTATGCTTCCCACTTTCTCCTTGTTGCGTGAGACGAAGTCTGTTGGCTACCGAATGCGTACCGAAAGCCGCTTAGGCTGTGAGTGAGCTATACAAAACTCTCCTGAGTAACACCCACATGGTCTTTTTGACTTTGTGGAGTTACAGACGGAGATACATTACATTACATTACATTACATTAAATTGGGTTTCAGCCTGCCTACCTGTATCTGGTCACTTATCGTCTCCCAAATGAGGATGTGAAATTAGAGTAGGAATGATGCGCGCTGCATGACTCCATGAATAATATTTCACGTCTAACTTTTGTCGTGTTTGTCGCAGGCATATGCACCCCAATTCCGAGGAGAATGATCATTAACTGGTGCAAATCTCTAGTTGGCTGTGCCAGCTTGTTTTTTGCATATGCATTAGATTAACAACTTTTGTTGTTGAATCATAATAGCAGCAAGAGGTTGTTTTTATTTTACCCTAATAGAACATTCTCTCTATCAAGGTGCTTTACAACTCGCAGCAAGAAAATCAGCACTCAAGTGTGTTAGTGTGACGTACGCAATCTATCAATCATGCAAAAGCAAACGGTGATCATGCTTAGGCCAGTATGCTAAAGCAGCGAAGTCACTCACAGGCAGCAGTTACTTAGTCTTCCGGAGAGTAACATGCACTGAATCACGAAAAGGTTCAGGCATGCAAAGCATGCCTGAACCAAACAAAAAGTTGAGTTCACGAGGGCGAAAGGAAAGCTGACCAGAACAGATGCGCTTTGAGCTGAACCTTAAAGTATTCAGAGATTGCATCGCCATGTTGGATTCAGAATGTGGAAACCTACAGCTGTAAAGAAGCTGTCTGCTTTTAATTGGCAAAGGGAGCATATCAGTATTGGCAGCCTTGGCAGCCTGTTAGCATCTATACGCACCGATAGAGCATATCAGTGACACTCAAGTGCCGGTTCTCCTTTCTGACGGTGAGAAATCGTGCTGTCTTTGCCTGAAATCTTTCATTATGGCTTCTAGGATCGCCTTACAATTAGCCTGATCTTGGTTAATGGCAATGTACATCTATTGGGGAGCAGAGACAAGTCTCCTGAATCCAATTCAGCACATGCCAGGACTTTTGAATGCACGTCTTTGCATTTCTTGATTCATCGGGGCTTACCATTTCTTACATGGTCTTCCTAAGCTCCCATCGGATGGGTTCAGAACTTGCTAAGAACATAATCTACTCATGCAGCTGGTTTGTGTGATCACAGGCCACGGTTGTCGGTATCCAGGTGTATATCCACACCAAAAGGGACTCTCGTGTGCACGGCAGTGATGTCTTCCTCAAACTGGTTAGGGCATGCTGACCCTGTGCATGTAACCCCTAACCATGCTATTCTTGCTGTTTATTGAGCATGCTACTACTACTACTCATACATGCTTCCTTTGAAGCAAATGTAAAGTACCCACAATGAGATTGAGTTCTTTGGTGGCTCTTTATCAAGTGTTATTATTATGATTATTTGAGCTGATGTGCATTAACTGTACTCTATCTACTTAGTGAGCACCTATCTGTGGTCTATACAATGCTTACAAGACTATTGGGTTATCAGAATATCACGCAGTCGGTTTATGCAAAAATTGCAGATGCTCATTCTCACTACAGACGAAAACGGGTTGCTCTCGTTTAACATTTATCGCAAAATTACTGCTTTGCTTGCATCTTCTGCTAAAGGCACACGCATGCATTTGCTAGTTCACTGGTCGTTGCCAAAGACGCCGTGGAAGACCGCCCGTTAAGATTCCACCTGCCTGAACCCGTAAAATTCACGCCGGGACATGCTTTCTGGTCGCCAGCTAAAGCAGGTGGAATGGCTTCAGTTTGGCACCATATTCACAATTATATACGTCCCAAGCATTCATATATGCAGGGATTCATTCGGCTCAAGCAGCACGTGGGTGGAAATTTAATGGAGAGCTTATTAGGCCCTGCATAGAGCACCGAAGAAAGCACAGTCTCCATAGCCAATAGGCGAGAGTAGGGTCAGCTGACCCAGGGGTTAGTTGGGAAGTCGGCAGGGTGAGGAAAGGTTCTCACTCGAGGCAAATTCTTTTTCGGTCCTTCAATTGAGAGTTGTGTGCTTGTACTGAAACCAGGGAGAAAAATGTGCTCAGGGCTTCGAGCGAGGCATTTGAATTGTGTTCTGGGCGCCACACTGACTGTGAGTTTTAAGGCTACGGCTAGTGCTGAACACAAGTAGGAGCACCCGGAAGCTGCTAGGTGTTGCCTGTTGTACATTACTCACATGGACCTGCTATATCAAGATATGGGCAATGTATTTTGCTGCCTGTGTTCTGCTGCCATCGGAAGACTGCAGGTGTAAATGCTGTCTCTCCTACTCGTTAGCTGTGATTTATATGTATCTAATGTAATGTAATGTATCTCTGTCAGTAACTCCACAAAGCCATAGAGACTATGTGGGTGTTACTCAGGAGAGTTTTGCATAGCGCACTCACAGCCTAAGCAGCTTTCGGTACGCATTCGGTAGCCAACAAACTTCATCACACTCAGCAAAGAGAAAGTTGGAAGCATATTAGAGTCAGGAGAGCAGTTGAGGTAGTGAGTAGCATTAAAGTAGCAGCTCAAGACGGCTGAAAAGGATGACCCGTAGTCGGCAGCAGGAAAGGAGATGTCGTTGCGTAAGAATTGTGGAGCGAGTTCCACAATCAAGGACCTGCAGAGCTAAAGCTTCTGTCGCCAACGGTCTTTAAGCAAAGGAATGGGACAGCTAATTTATTGTCCACAGAGGACCTGAGGGCACGAACAGGCTGAAACTGGTGCAGCAGTTCAGCTAGCTACGAAGGAGCCAAGCCGTGGCGGGCCTTGTGGGTCAGCGTAAGAACTTTCCTCTGTATCCTTTGATCAACCGGCAGCCATCCTAGCTCTTTTAGCAAAGGAGACACGTGGTCAAGCCTCTGGGACTTGAAGACTAGCCTTGCAGCAGCCATATTCATCGTCAGCTGCAGTGGCCCAGTTGCTTTCTTTGGTAGCCCAGCCAAAAGGGAATTACAATAATCTAGCCGAGACAGAACTAAGGAGCTAGTTGAATTTTTTGCAAGCCACTGTGAAGACAGCTCCTAATCTTGGTTTTGTCTAGCGGTTAAGGTCCTCCCGACCAAGGTCTGACTGAGGTCGTGGGCTCGAGCCCGAGGCATATGTGAAGCGCCTGAATAGAGATTAAGTTCTCTTGGGGCGCTATATAAATACATTTTATTTATTTGTTTATTTAGATAAGGATCGGACGTGATGACTAGCCGTAGAAGCAGTCATCTGAATGAAGCTTTTAAAATTTAGCCAGTTGTCGAAAACGACAGCTAAATTTCGAGCACGTCGCACAACAGCGTCACCTATTACAAGAGCAAAGCCTTGTAGTCTAGCCACACGCTTAGGGTGTCCTATGAGCAGCAGTTCGGTTTTATCGTCATTTAGTTTCAAGAAGTTTTCCGACATTCAGGATCAGTTGTCGGCAAGTCAAGCATTCAGTTTCTCAGTTGCTGCAGCTGATTCCCACGGTTTAAATGACACATACAGCTGAGTATCGTCAGCATAAAAGTGATATCGTATTCCATGGGCTTTAATCACTTTGGAACGCCTGGAACTCCCTCCCGACCTGCGTCAGAACATCCCCTCACCTGACCACATTTAAAAGGAACTTAAGAACACACCTATTTTGGACAGCATTTAGTGGGTCCCTGTGATTCGTCCTTCATGTGCTTATGCGTGCTGACACTGTGCATGCTGCCACTAACCACATTTGCATGCTGCCCCTGTGCATGTCACCCCTAACCATATTATTCATTTTGTTTGTTTTTCAAGCATGATTTTACTTACCATTCAATTGCATGTCCCTTTGCAGCAAATGTAAAGCGCCTAGAAAGAGATGAAGTTCTCTGAGGGCGCTTTATCAAGTGAATTATTATTATTATTACTTTTCCCAGCGGTTGAGTATAAATGGAGAACAGCAAGGGACCGAGTACAGACCCTTGAGGGACTCCACAGGTGACCTGTCTCTTGTGTGAGACCTGAGCCTCACAGGACACGGATTGGACACGATCGGACAAGTACGATTTAAACCATTCCAGTGCCTCATCTGCCAGACCGATCGTCGTTCTCAATCGTTCAAGTAGAACATCGTGATTTAAGGCTCAAGCATGACCATTATTTGTCACGATGACATTGAAGCCGTTGCGAGAGCTGCCTTTGCAGCCACAGGACTTTGGTGCAGAGATTGTTACAGCGCATTTCTAGCAGTATTTTAGTTAGTAGTATAGCAGTTTTCATGCGAAAGAGAGAATATGCTGACTATTTTAGGTAGAAAAGGGAAGAAAGGTCTAGAGGTTATGTTTTATGGAATCTTGAAACTTCACCTGAAGACGAAGGAAGCATACTTGGAAAATGGAGTGACTTAACGGAGCTATTTCCTAGGAATGCCCTATAAACGGCAGAACCGTGCTGCAAACTTCCATCTGAAAAATGGCATACACTTTGTTTTGATTGGACACATTTGGGCTAATAATAGAAATAAAACATTAATATTGCCCCTTTAGAAAACTATGCATCTTTCAAGGCTCCCTGCATATTGCTGGAATGCATGTCGAGTTTAAGCAATCTCGACCAGCAATTGGCATGATCAATTCTAAATTCACCACAACAGTATTGGAGATTTGGCTCTGGTGGCACTGATCGCTACTTACATCCATGAATCGGACATATGATATTGCATAGCATCTCTTAACTGTGGTAGTACTGAATAGCAGTATTAGGACGTCATGGAGTAACGCAATGCAATGTATCTCTGTAATTCCGCAAAGGCACAATGACAAAGCAGATGTTGTGCAGAAGAGCTGCCTATAGTGCGTTCAAAGCCGAAGTGGCTTTAAGTGTGCTTGCTGTAGCAAATATAACTCATCTACTGCAACAAGAGAAAGTAGGAAGCATAGCTAAGCCTGGGCGGCAGTTGAGGAAGTGAGTAGCATGGTAGTAGCAGCTAAGGATGACTGGAAGGGATGAGCAACAGTCGGTACCAGAAGAGAAGATGTCACCGTGTGTGAATTAGAGCAATGAGCTTGGTAGTATAGTGCCTGGAGTGCAAAAGTTCTGCGGGCTCAGAGTTTGAATGCATAATTAAACAACATACTAATTAAAGGTCTGCTTGTTCCTATTTTCTAGAATGCAATACACGAAACAATGATAAATTTGTACTATGAAAATGCAGGTTGTAACATCATATGCAAATCAGTGTGATGTCTCACTGCAATTTTTTACATTCGACTAATCATAGCTATAACATTGAGTAGCTCTATAAATATCACAAAGGGAAAAGATGCCGTTTACTTGTTATACTTTGTTTATAGATTTCACAACGAGAGTGACTTTTCTACTATGGCAGACAGCTTGATAAAAAGGCAAGCTGTTAAAGAGGCCAAGCCTGCAGGACCAAACGCATCCAACGGTATGATCTCTGCGGCGACTGCTCGCGCCTGCAAGGCACCTGTATTGCCCAGCTGCTTTGCCACTGTGAGCTGCGTTCGCCTAAATTCGAGCCCATTGTCCAGTCGCATGCTCGTGCATCGCCTTTGACTTCTCGTTCATCTACCTTAAGAAGGTGCTTAAACTGGATATTATCTTGCCATTGTTTGGCCCAGCGGTTAAGGTGCTCGCCCCGACCAAGGTTGGGCCGAGGTCGTGGGCTCGAGCTCCGTGGCATATGTGAAGCACCTGAATAGAGATGGACTTCTCCTAGGGCTCTATTCATACTCCTACGTGTATATATATATATATATATGTATATACATATATATAGTATATATATATATATATATATATATATATATATAGTATATATATATACTACATATATAATATATATATATATATATATATATATATATATATATATATACTAGCTGCCAATCTATCCATTCTTTATTAACTGGTTTGCAGTACATTCAGCTGCCTGCCATTTCGTGGGACAGGGCCTTATTAAAAATGTTTCTCTTAAGATATGGCCTTCTCACTTTCAGCTGCACTCGAGCACTAGGAAGGCTCCTACGTCACTGTTTTACTGCTGAGGAAGCTCTGCCGTATGTGCCTCACGTGTCATGTGTCGTGTGCTGGTGCGCACCAGTGACTCTGCTCAAACTGTAGCGTTTGTTGCTGTCAAAAGACTCTCTGGCTCCCAATGCAAAAAAATACCTGGGTATTACACTGAAAGACATGACAGTTTGAAAACAGCTAGTTTATGTATGCACTTATACGTACTCCTCATGAATGACGGCTTCCATGCAGGTAGCACGGCTGTGGCTACACACAATCTGTGTTCGTGAACGTGCTTTGACAGCAGAACCCGTATTCTTGCAGACATGCAGGTCTCACTGCGAATGATTCAAGGTGACTTTGCTGCCGCCAGAAAAAGCAACCCTCTTCTAATAACAAAAACGTTGGTCATTGCTCGAAAGACGAGTTTAGGTGATGCATCCGCAATCGGTAAGAATTCTAGCATCTAAATGGACAATCTGCACGTATGTCCACATATTGTTGAAGACTGCTAGCTAAGAAGGCATGCGACTGTTGTCAGGTTTATAAAATATTCATGTCATTGTCAGTTACTGTGCTCAAATCGTCTGACTCCTGCTTATGCGCTCAAGTGGTACACGCATGGCTGACTCCACAAAGACCATTTGTTGTTGGTAAAGAGAGAGAAAGATAGAGGGACAGAGAGAGATCGAGAGAGAGAGAGATCGAGAGAGAGAGAGAGAGAGAGAGAGAGAGAGAGAGAGAGAGAGAGAGAGAGAGAGAGAGAGAGAGAGAGAGAGAGAGAGAGAGAGAGAGAGAGAGAGACCAAGAGAGAAAGACAGAGAGATGCAGAGGAAGAGAGAGAGCAAGAGAGAGAGAGAGAGAGAGAGAGAGAGAGAGAAAGAGAGAGAGAGAGAGAGAGAGAGAGAGAGAGAGAGAGAGAGAGAGAGAGAGAGAGAATGAGAGAGCAAAGATAGAGAGACAGAGACTGAGAGAAACAGAGAGAGAGAGAGAGAGAGAGAGAGAGAGAGAGAGAGAGAGAGAGAGAGAGAGAGAGAGAGAGAGAGAGAGAGAGAGAGAGAGAGAGAGAGAGAGAGAGAGAGAGAGGACACCCTGCTGACTTGCATACGCATATCCATGAGTGTGTTTATGCGTATGTTTGTACACGGCTTGAGGTGGTTTGTTAGGATAAGATGCCAGGGAGTTGACATATCTCTGGTAGCATGCATGGGATACTACCCTGTGGTACTATGTGTTTGGCTTTGACTTTTGTTTCCACCATCTGAAGGCATGAGAACTGAACTCCGGAAAAACCAGAATGACATGTTCTTCATTCTCTCTATATGAAACACTCCGGGTAGCCCAGCGTTCTCCGACGGCGGCTTAGATATATCTGTGTATACTTTTAATAGAGTAGCGTTACAGCAAAAAAGTTGCACAGTGAAACGCTTGGGTAGCTACTGTGCATAAACCAGTATCTAGATTTCATTCCTAACGACTTTGCTGTTTTTATGTACTTTTCATTTAACCAGCACAGAGTTCAATGTCTTGTGCCTAATCGACTTCCTACTGCCGAAACTATCTCACAAGCATGATTTGTTACTAGGTCACAGGAGCTTATGGCTAGTAGCTTAAGAAAGTATGGTTAAGTTTCCTTGACTCTGACTGAGTGACACGGGGTCAAAGATAATAATAATAATAGCAATCATTATAACAATACCTTTGATGCAGTGCCCTCAGAGAACTCAATCTCTTTCTAGGCACTTTTTGTTTGCCGAGATGCCTAGTTCAGCTCAGGTGCAAATGGAGCGAATGCTGTGAAGGACACGCTAGCTTTTAGGCCAAAAACTTAGTGATGTACTACCTGGTCGTGTGCCTAATAAAAATAAGTATTATTATAATGGATGATAATAATAATAGATTTATGTAGCTGCATAAGAAAACTAAACCTCTCCCTCTAGGCAAATCACATGCTTAGCTTAGTGTCATCTCCCTTATTGCATGGTTAGTATGAATGGTCACGGCTGTCTTTTGTAGACGATTCGCGAAATGATTTCTACATTGTTATAAGTCGTGGCGACTTTGACAAGGGTACCAAGTCAGCTGGACTAAATGTAGAGTTCAGGCTGACTGTTGTGCATTCAAGCGATGGACAAGTTCAAGTAAGTGCACGTGTGGCTTCTCATCACTTGCCGACAGGCTCGTTATTTGATCAAGAGGAAAATATTGCCAAGTATCAAGACGCGAGCATGTTTTATTACAGGATTGCATTGCTCCTGCAGCAGGAGAGATATTGACATCGGAATACAAATCTGTCGTATTCTACCACAGCAACCAGCCTCGTTGGAATGAGACAATTAGAGTGTCGATCCCTGTCGAGAAATTCGTAGAATCCCACCTGCGCTTTGAGTTTCGTCATTGCTCTCGTAAGCCCAGAGCCTTCTCAAGCTTTACTCCGTGTGTTATGTTGTATGTATTCATGTGCATGCTCTGCATTAAAAAAAAACTTTTCAAAGACTCGCATCTACCCCATGGTTGACTGGCCACGGTGTTCGTGAGTTGACAGCAAGCAGTCTGCAATGGGTGCCATATCCCCAAATATGGTGACCTCTTGTTCGTTAATACATGTATTGCTTGCCTTATAAAGCATACTGACCTTAAGCAATTTCGTATTGTAGGACCACTGCTTTGCTTGCAATCTTAAGAATATTCTCGTATGAATTATGCAAGAGTCTGGAGGGCATACGATACTAATCCACTGGCTTTCAGGCAAAGCTACATCTTTACATGAGGCATGCATTTCTTAAATATGTACACGTGCAGTAGTAGTTGTCAAGTAGCTACAGTGAAGTCTTTGGATGCTATTTGGGTGGTAGCAAGGCTCTGAGCTTCACCACAGTTCTTCTTTAAGTATATGTGGCTGTGCTGATACTTTTCAGGGGTAGCAGCCGAGAAAAAACTGTTTGCCTTTGCCTATCTGAATTTGGCAGACACAAACGGCATGACTGTGGTCGATGGACTTCACGAACTATGCCTGTACAAAGTAAGTCAAATTTTGTTGTGGATGGGATTCGGTGAACTCAGCTTATGAATGCTCATTATTTCACCAAGTGTTTACCACCAAAATCTTCTGTTCCCACAGTTGCCGGTCAATCGGTCGTAATGAGGTCACCATATGTAAGAGTACAACAGTCTCTAAATATAGTCATTTTCATTTGAGATGGCTCAGCTGCAAGATTGCCAATCATTGAGATTAGGCAACACCATCCTCTGTCTCGATATCTCCCAAGAACATACTTTAAAGGGTCCATTTTTATAGGCATAGAAGTATTTAGGTCCCCTTGATCCAGTGCATCGAGTCTGGATCTGTATGCTCCATCGTTGCTTGGCAGCAACGGGCATAGTAGCCATAGTAGCCAGCCTTATGCTGCCCTGGTTTGGCCTAAAAGTAAAGATGCTTGCCTTCGAGTACCGAGGTCGTGGGGTCGAGCCCTGCAGCATTTACGAAGCACCTGGATAGAGATTAAGTTTTCTTGTAGTGCTATGCAAGTGGTTATATATATATATATATATATATATATATATATATATATATATATATATATATATATATATATATATATATATATATATATATATATATATATATATATATATATATATATATATATATATATATATATATATATATATAATCAAATTCATCCAGCTTCATAGCACTCTAGCTACTCATCACATCCTGTCGAGGGATGGCCACTCAGGAAAGTCAGCTTTTGAGGAAATACTTGCAAAAGTGTCACAGTGGATCGTACACTCTTATTAAGAGGCCATCAAAAAATGTATCCCTTGTCTTTTATTTCTGTTTGGGCTGACAGCTGCCTGAAAAACCATTAGCCAGATTTATTTAGCACTGAACCCGCAAAATTGTTGTACGAAGTGATGCTTGCAGAAGGCAAAAGTGTAGTGTCGGTTCGTGTTTGGGTACTATGACATTGTGCAGCCACACCAGCTGAGGGTCACCATAAATATGAATATGGCTTGCATCAACCTATAAGTTGACCAAGTATTGAAAAAAATTGGCACGTTTAGTTATTGCCTATATTATTGTCTTTCGTTCGATAATAAAAGATTCCGAAAACATGGAATGAAACAGAATTATGCTGTGCTTATCAATTTATGACTTTCTTTTTCAATGTTACTGGGTGTCATGAGTTAAGGGCTTTAGTATAACAGTGCACATTTTCATGTATCTTCTGAGTACACGTTGAATTATTTCAAGATTACTGACGGTAAGGATTATGAGCAGCAACATGCTACTCTAGTTCTCACCGTCTCTATGAGGTTTGCTCACTTTTAACCCCCCCTCTCTCTCTCTCTCTCTCTCTCTCTCTCTCTCTCTCTCTCTCTCTCTCTCTCTCTCCTTCCTCTTCCCCTCTCCTTATCTGCATCTATCCATCTGTCTATATTCTGCCCGTCTGTTCATTTGTCTTTCGTCTCTTCGTCTGCCTGTCTATCCTTCTGGCCGTTCATCCATCCATGCATCCATCCATGCATCCATCCATGCATCCATCCATTCATCCAGCCATCCACCCATCCAGCCATTCATCCATTCTGCCAGTCGTCTTTCCGTCTGTCTCTTTGTCTGTCTGCCCGTCTGTCTATCTGTTCATCCATCCGGCTTTCCATTCATCCACCCTCTGTCTGTCTCCCCTCTCTCTCTCTCTCGCCCTCTTCATACCCTTTGCAGAAATCTTTGCACTAGAGGCACTAGACTAAGCTTATGCATAATTAGCTGTGACTGGAGAATGCCTCTGATTGCAAATTGGAAGCTTTTAGATTCTAACCTTCAGAATGATTCTTTACATTATATTACCAAAGTCATTGCTGAGCTGCCAGGTTTAACGCTAACGGTGTTTGCTTTACAAAACTCCGAACTGTACACTGACGAAACGTTGCTCTGCATGAGGCACAGTCAAAGATGTGCTTGATGAAGTTCCTTCCCCCCACTGAGCATAAGAAGGATGCTCGGCTTGGGTATACAACTGTACCGATGTTACTATCAAGCTGTGCACCTTCTTACTAGAAGTGGTTTAACAACTAAAACGATTCTCGTTGCATTCGAGTAAGAACAAACTATGGCTGTCTTGTTACATGACCTAGTAGATGAACAATCCCCTGTAGGACTGTGAAGCTAAGGTCAAAGGTGAAGGTTAACTGATTTAGCAGCCACATTTATTTAGCAGCAAAAGAGCCGTAACGACTGTCAATCCCACTTTTAGTAAGCAAAAAAGAATTGCCTGCTGCATGACTTGAACCTGCCAACTGAGTCGTAAAGTGTCAGCACCTTACACCTATCTGTCTTTTTTTTGTCGGTGAACGGTGATAGCACACTAGGCAACGTCGTTGCTTTTCACGACTTCGGTTCCGAGGTCGTGGTTCCAATCTTACTGTTGGAGATCCTTTATCTCTGCTGCAAACGGTGGTTCTAGTCGTAAAGGCTCTTCTCTTGCTATACAAGAGAGGCTGTTAAATCAGCTAGTATTTTTTGACGTTGAGAATCTCGTTGTGCTCTGCAATAGCCTTTAGCAAGTGAGTGCCTCGTCCCCAAGGAAGAGACACAGCTAGCAGATTATTTAAAGGGTTATTGGCAACCCTGTTGTTCGGCAGAGCGCATGCTCACATCACGGGAATGGGGTAGTCTTAGACTTGATAGTTCTGTGAATGATCTAAACCTACAAGTACTTTGATTATATTACATAATGTGCATTCGTGTCACGGCTGCTGCTGTGGCCACTGGTTTAGTCTGATCTCACATGGCTCGAGTTTTGTACTTGCGGCTTCCTTACCGTAGCTTGCCGCTGCTTGATCATACTTTAGATAAATGATATCTACATTCGGAGGGCTTCGGTACGTGACACTGCCTGGCACTGCCGAGGCAACTGCTCAGCAACTGCGTTGTCCTACTCAGGCGTTCATGGCTAGCCTTTAGCGATTGCTCAGACGAGTTTCGTGACCGGTGCCGACTCTCTGTCACTCTTTGCCTGTGCCTCTCCCCTGAACCCGGTTAAAGCATGGCAGGGCACATGCATGCTGCAGTTTTCTCCTCACCCACCGAATACAGGCCGATGATCGCCCGTTGCTCGCATCTATCCACTCCCAGCCTGACAGATCCTTGTGGAATGCTGGATGCGTCCAAGACATCTTCAGTGCATGCTCTAATCGGCAGTGTGAATGGCTTTTCTTTGGATGTCCTGGAGATAGCTTTGTGACTCGACCCGGCTGTAGGTTGTTTAAGATTTTGCTTTGGCCTCCTGCTATGACTAACGCTAGGCAGCTTACCCAGCAACGTTTCCGGAAATTGGGGGAAGGGTGGTTCACTAGCGACACGTAGTGCAACCACCTGAGCATTGCTGCAGTCCTTTGTGCGAGCGGAAGAACGTTGCAGACACTAGCCTCGTGATCGGTTGGTTTGGCAAAGCAGCGGTCCAAGTATTTTTTGCGCCTGAAGTGAGTCAGCCGGTCTTCTTACAGTTTGCAAAAGCCCAGAACAACTCCCTTCGACAAAGCAGCTGGAGCGTTTGCTCGTCAGCTAGCACACGGAAAGGTGGCTGGCCATGCCAAGGGAAGCCCTGCAGCTGGAGCTGCTGATAGTGTGCGCGCACACGAGTGAATGCAGGAGCTCTACTGGCATTTCTTTGATGACGTCGTGCTTGCTGCTAAACTTGCGTGAATCAACACTTACGTCCAAGCCGACGGTGGGGCCTTCTCGTAGCGCTAGCAGAGGAGGCCACCACTGCAGCCGCAGCCATTGCCGCAGATCAGCTCTGCCACCGTCCTGCCAGATGAATGGAGCTGTGAGGCAGTCGTGGATGTCAAATTCGTACGTCTTAATTCTAATGCAAACGTCTTGATTGCTCAGCGATTTGATCAGTTACGAGCACACCGTAGTGTTTTACAAGGGCAGTGCACAGCCATCAGGCTACTGCTTGAACGGCGCCATGTGCGACCTTATGTGCTGACTGTTGTTGGCACGCCCCTCTCCCTGCAGCTGGTTGAACTCTCTCTCTCTCTCTCTCTCTCTCTCTCTCTCTCTCTCTCTCTCTCTCTCTCTCTCTCTCTCTCTCTCTCTCTCTCTCTCTCTCTCTCTCTCTCTCGGGTTAGCAAAACTGGGCGCAGGCATCTGGGTGAATACATCAACGATGGATGACGATAAAAGGCCAATTTTTTAAATTTCGACCGCCTGCATGCTGATGCTGACGGCTGTGCTTTCCTGCCACTTCTACTGCGTGGATAGGTTCAAGCAACAAGGCGAAGCAGAAAATAGGCATTGCTTCTCCGTGCTTTCTAACCACCAATCGGTGCATTGTGGCCACTCTTGATTTCCACTGCTTTTCTTCTGAAGCTGCAGACACGCTCATTCACTTGGCTTGGACGAAAGGCCTTTCCAATGTAGTGGTGTCGAACGTCTAAACGTCCAGCCCCTCCCTTTCCCCCTGCTTTAAACAACTGCAGTATCGACCGACCAGCGATCTCTATGGCATCGGGCGGATTAGGCGGCCGGCTGCTCGACAGCTGGTGGCATACAAGCCGCTTCTTTCCTGCTGCTTGCAGCACGTGACTTGACCTGGCCTCGCCCTGATTGGTCACCGCGCGGCGGCGGTGATGCCTCTTACTTTCCCTCTCCCCAGTACCGCTGCTGCCCTCGCTGCTGCCGAGCCACTGTGCTTGAGCCCTTCCGCTCTCCAGACGACTCGCCTGCTGACACTTCTATCTTCGTTGCAAGCAGGTGAGCGACTTTAGCAGACTGTCCGAGCCGCAGTTCTACTACGGACTACCGTGCACCGTTGCGGAAGCAGAGAGCCGCACCGGCAGCAGCGGAAACCAATATTGCATTCGAAGCTTGAAGGAGAGCTGCTTTGTCGAGACGCTGCTCTGTTCGACAAAGCTTACACAGAATGGTACAGCTAGCTTCCTTGCATCATGTCGCGGCCCATGTCGCGGCCCTTTTGCCTATTCAGCAGGCTCGATACTGCATGCTCTAGCGACTGCCCTGTGGCAGCGGAGGAGGAGGAAGGGTGCGCACATGGCACGGCAGAAAGGGCTGCCACAGTAGCAGCCGAGGCAGGTGTCGCGTGCCCTGGCGTCTCCAGCTCTAGCGTGACCGGCACACCCTCCTCCGTGCTGCAGCACGTGACAGTCGGCCGATCGAACGGTGCGCGCGTTTTGCCGCAATGCAGGTCAGCTGCTGAATCTCTTCAAGTGGAGGGAGAAAGTGAGCCTACTCGAGTCGGTACTGACCGATTTCAAACAAGTCAAGAGCGCGGAAGTAATCAAATTTCATGCCGACATTCTCAGCGTCCTTTTCGAGATTTTCGCCGAGGGCTCCAGCTCGAACGACAGTGCTTTCGATGCCCTGGTAAGAAGAAGTCAAGGGAGTCGAAAAAACTGCGCCTCCTCCTTCGAGGCCTGCAGCGCACATTGCTGTTGCAAAGGCCCTACATCAGGCTGCCGCTGCTGCTGGCAGCCTGACTCGTTCCATCTGGCCATCCTAGCGTTTGCTGGCTGCCGGGGCCAGCTGCACCTGTGGCAGGGACAGTCGACTGCAGCTGCTCCTCAAGCGGCAGCAAGTCAACGGCACCGGTTCCTGACGCCAGCCTCTGCTCCTTTGTCGTGACGGCAGTCGCATGCCGTATGCCAGTCGATCGACGGCAGCCATTGCTTGCAGGTGCGCCGCCATCGCTGTAGGTGCACGTGCTCAAGGTGCTGAAAGAGCACAAGGACGGCCAAGGCTGGAGCCTGTTTCGGACGTATCTGAAGCAGGCGTTCTCTTCGCCGCTAGCATACAGGTTGCGCACCTGCTACCGCTGCTGCTGCCCCACTGCAGTAGCGAAATTTGTTAAATTTTTAAAAAGTGCACAGAGGCCTGCGTCAGTGCAGGCTCCTCCAAGGCCAGACACTTTATCCGCCCGCAATTGCTTTCGTCGCACAGTCGCCTCGTCTTGAGAGCGAGATGCCCGGTGGCAGCAGCTCACATCTTGCGACGTCCCGCGTTTCAGATACTTGTTACGAGGTCTGTGCTGGGCTACAGGCCAGGGCCACATGCTGGCACAGGCACTTCAGGTAAGGGAGCTTGGCCACTCTGATTTCTGATGCACACACACACACACACACACACACACACACACACACACACACACACACACACACACACACACAACACACACACACACACACACACACACACACACACACACACACACACACACACACACACACACACACACACACACACACACACACACACACACACACACACAACACACACACACATACACACATACAAACACACACACACACTCTCTCTATCTTTCTCTCTCTCTCTATCTCTTGCTCTCTCTCTATCTCTTGCTCTCTCTCTCTCTCTCTCTCTCTTGCTCTCTCACTCTCACTCTATCTCTTGCTCTCTCTCTCTCTCTCTCTCTCTCTCTCTCTCTCTCTCTCTCTCTCTCTCTCTCTCTCTCTCTCTCTCTCTCTCTCTCTCTCTCTCTCTCTCTCTCTCTATTCCTTGGTGCCATACGTTGGTATTCTGCCCTTAGCGCAAGAGTGATGGAAAGTGGTTGTTGCATAGGGCAGCCTTGAAGGCAGCTATGAGTACTAGTTATGGCTCTCACAC
This sequence comes from Cristatella mucedo, assembly GCA_009760855.2. Taxonomy (NCBI): domain Eukaryota; kingdom Metazoa; phylum Bryozoa; class Phylactolaemata; family Cristatellidae; genus Cristatella; species Cristatella mucedo. Next base: position 7,419,636 of record WPIO01000011.1, on the reverse strand, counting down.
AGTTTAGTTTGTTTTCTGCTGCAGGTATTGGACATGCTTTTCAAGCTCATCGTGCAGTCTGCAGTACTTAATTCAAGGTACTCAGCCTCAGCCACCACTCCCCCCCTTGATCCTCAGTCTTACTTATTCCACCTCGGTTCAAGCAATTGAAATGTTGGCATGCTACATCAGCCCAATTATGGCTGCTGAGATATATTCACGGAATCCGTGGCACAGTTATCATTTGGTAATATGTAGCACTCTGAGCACTCGGGCTATCGAGAAGAATGCATCACTCACTGCGCACTGTGATTGCTGGATGAGCAGGGAGGTAGTGAGAGGTCGCCAGTACAAGAGACCAGGCGATCCATGTGAGGTCGCAGCGCAGCGAAGCCACAGTGTTTTGAGGGAGCAGGCGGTTCACTCTGTTAGCTACGGTGAGGCATGCTGAATTAAGTCTGCCGTCAATCTCATTCTTCAGGTTCCGGGTTTGAGGTTCTTTTAGCCGCCATCTTTATGAAGTGCTCATTGACTTAGCTTGTGCTCTTCTGCTCAAGAGTGCTCGTGGCGTGCGGCTTTCCTGATGCCTGCTGTGGCACTGTCAGCTTTTATTAGCATTCCTACGGCAGTGCAAGCACCACGGATCAATTGCACGACTCCTAATGCTCTGCAAAGTAGCACAGAAGTCAAAAAGGGGCTGTGTCACGTGGTCCATGCGTCATGTGGCGTCTTTCGAGTCGATCTGCATGGCCTTGCTGTTCATGTCTTTCCGGGAAGACCTCGTATGTGTAAGCATGCATAAAACGGCACTGAGCTCAAGTCAGACCCCACTTAATTGGCTCTCTCCTACTAATAAACGTTTGTTAACCCAGTCGGCACCGGGTCATGCTGGCGCAAGACAGCGCCTGTTAGCGGCACCCTGCATTAGCTGCATTGAGCTTCTTCGCTTGATGAAGCTCGTTCCTCAGTTTGGAGCTGTTAATGTGAGCCTGTGACTAAAGTAGATAATCTGAAGACCTGGCTGAACTCATGACTCAGGAAAAAAGGTAGTTCAGTGATGCAGGCCTCTTTTATTGCAACAACAGTGGCCACTGCAGGAGGATTCTGTATTCTATCACGTAAATGTTATACAATGCAAGCGAATGGCCGATGAGCTGTCATTGCCTGCACAGTGAAGTGCTAGTTTTTATTTCTAGCCGGATCTATTCTGGCGATGGCTCATTCGGTTAGCCAGCTTTAGTACTCTTCTGGGTAGGTGCTTGAGGCGTTGCCGATTTAATGCTATGATTTATGATTTAATGCGAATTTAATGTGAATTCAGTCGATCTCTACGATCCCTACGTGTTGGGCACCACTTTGTGGCAGGTGTGTCCAGCACTGTTACTTTGGCCTTAGCGTTTGAATGGCCAACGTCCGTCTAACGTTCTCTTCCTAGGACTACCACTGGGGACGGCTACGAAGGCTTCCAAGAAGAGATGAATAAATTTTGGAAATGTGTTGGGATTATGGTGTCATCACGCCCGGAGGTTAGAGAGAATAATGGAAGCATTGATGTTAGTGATATGTAAACCTATGCTGCTGACTCATATTTGAAGTGCTTGCCTTTTCACCTATGCGGTTTAGCTAAATCAACAATCAACATGCATTGGTTGTCTCTGCTTTTAAAGTGCCTGCTTCCAGTTGCATTTTCTTGTCTTGACACGTGACAAAAAACAATGCGGTGTAACGTACCTCAGTCTGCAGCCCTCACAGAGCCACTACGACTATCGGTTTGACTGTGGCAAAATCGGCATGCGCACTTATATGCAACCTCAATATCCTTAATGAATATCGTAGCACTAGAAGAACGAAAGGTATTTTTTGCCATCCCATGGAACCGAACAAACCTCTTCAGATACCGAGGCTTCATTCAACGTCTAGCTTTGCTGAGGATGGTCTCAAAACCTTCGTAGCATCGGAGTTGAGGTGTTTATGCATTTGAAGTTGTATATGCTCAGCAAATGAGTTGCACAAGAGGTCAGTGCCTAGTGTGGCACATTAGTACCTACTTTGAACAAATTGGGGTGTGTCGCCTCGTCGGCATTGCTGTACTATGGGCCAGCTTCTGCACCGGCCTGCTCCTTGGCCAACTCCCAACGAACCAGGCGGCTTACTATTCGGCATGGCCTTCAGCTCTCCGCTGATTGGTTTGCTTATAAGGTCAGGGTTTGATCCTGTCCTTAGGTAAATTGTGGGTGGGGCACATCTCTTAAATTCGAACGGCTTTCGCATGCAAAGAGGTGAGCAGAAAAGAAAAAGAAACAGCAAAGGGCGATCGGAAATGGAAAGCCAGGGAATTCTGGCAACGGATAAGTCTTAGTAGGTTCTAGCAGCTACGAGAGGCTGCACCTCGATATCAGAGACACTCTGCCGATAGATGCTGACACTTGACTTCGATTCAAAGGAAGCTAATAACCTATCAGTTCCTCGCAGCACTCACTCCTTCCGAGTGAATTGTCATTTGTGTGCTTACGCGGGCTTCCACTGTGCATGTTTGGCTCTTACTAAATGAACACCCTTTCTTTCAGCATATTCGAAGTGCCCAGAAAGAGATTTAGCACTCTTATGGTGCTATACAGACGTTTTCCTTGATGTTATTATTATTTCGCCAAGCATTTGCCACGAAGAATGTGGCAAATACGACGTAAACGCCAAACCTAGAGAATGGAATGCCTAGAGCAAGACATGTAAAATTCTAATACAGCAGGAATTTAAACATATAAACTCTGTATACTGAACTCTTGCTGTCTTGTGTATACTCCGGGCTATGCCAGATTAAGGTTTTGGGAAGAGTGAGACCAAACCCATCAGCTAGCTGACAGTCAAGCTGACTGACACCCGATCTAGGTTGGACCCTGGCCACAAAAAGGACCTCAAATACTGTTAGAGAAGAAGACAGGGTCTCTCTCGTGCGCAAGCAGTGGCCATCATTAGATCACGGTTAATTAAGGTCGTGTCAAGTGCTAGGTAGCACAAGAGGCATTTCTTGCTACACCCACGCATGCAGGCTAGCTGGCTAACACGATTTTTTACTTGGATTTATCGTTGTTGTCGGTGGCCTGCTGCTGCTGCTTCGGATTCGCTGCTGCTGAGTTCCTTTCTTGCGGTCGCGTGCCAGGTGTCCATTCTCGACTCTCTGACGTCGGTCGTGGACGAGCTGCTGCACATCGTGCCGCCTGGTGTGCTGACGGGCAAGTTCGTGGAAATGCTCGAGGATACTCCAGCAGAGCAGCTGGTGCTGCAGCTGCCTTCTGTTGTGCTGGCGTCGTCATCGCCCGGGCCTGCCTCTCCCGACTTGGCAGCTAATGGTACTCGACAACCATTGGCTCCATTGGTGCATGGCAGCAAAGCAAGAGAACCCAGTTTGCAGAGGTTGCAATGCCTGCAGAGGCTTATAAAGTCTGCACTATTTAAAGACGAAGGTAAACCATTTTCCTGGCTGTCATCTACTGGAAGAGTGCACTCTGAATGCCTGTGTGTGCGTGCATGTGCGCACGTGTGCGTGTGCGTCTGCGTGTGTGCGTGTGTGTGTGTGTGTGTGTGTGTGTGTGTGTGTGTGTGTGTGTAACGCTTTTGTGCTGGTTATCGAAATAACCTGGTTCAGCCATACTGTCTCCACTGCTAAGATAGCACACCATGTAGAGTGCATTGGATTGCCTGCTAGCTGGCTTTGTGCAACCTTGGGATCAACCGCTTGTCGTGGCATTCTTCCATTGAGAAGCTTTCGCTGCTCTCAATTTGCCTTAGCTGTTAATGCGTGCTCAACGATTGCTCGCAGTTGATGAGCCAAAGAGTCTATTGGTGCAAGCGAGTACCAAGTAGTGCTACTCTGCCTTGTTAAAGCCGCAGGCATCTTACATGTATGTATGTGGTATCCTTTCCACGTCCTGCTACCCAACGAAAATGAGCTTAATACTTGTATGGAAGTGGCTTGAAGTGGCTTAAAGTCTGCATCAGCATGGATAAATTTAGTATACACTGTCTCTACTATCCAAAAATGAGGGCAATAACAGTAATAAAATGCAGACCTCGCGAATCTGCTGGTACACTTGATCACACAAATTTATCTGGTCAATCTTGTTTGTGAAGTTGGCCTCTTTTGATTACCGTTCAAACAGATGTTTTTTCCCAGATCTGGTGCCAATAACTAAATTTAAAGTGCAAAATAGGTACTCAAACTCGATATCACGAGTGATTTTTGGCCTTCATGCTTGTGTGTGTATGTGCATATGCATGTGCATGTGTGCATCCGCACCCACATGTGCATGTGAATGTGGGCAGGCATGTGTGTCTGTACGAGTGCACTCGTGTGTGCATTCGCACATGGGCATGCAGTATGTATACAGCTTGTGAGGTGGCTGTTTCTCCTTCAAATTTTCGGGAACAGGATATATGGTCGTTGGTCAGCTGTTTCTGCAAATTCATTTAGCCTAGCTTCGTCAGCATATTTTGTCAACTGTCAAACTTTTGTTTTGTAACAGATTACAGGTGGATTACAGTAATTATTACAATATTAATTAACATAATATAAATATTAATATAATTATTACAGGATTATAGTATTACATAAGCTGTATATGCATGCAACGTGAGACAGGTTCCTTTTATTGTGTAGAATATGCAAGCATGGCATATTTACTTTGTGAATACTAGTAGTGTGCCAACGAAAGCCTGGGAAATTCTTTTGAAGCTTATATGGTGCCCAAGGCTAAGAAAGTAGTGAATTTAATAGCTAGAATATAGAATTTTCTCACATCAATGCCGTTTGATTGAAAATTATAAGTGTTTAACTAGAGTCTGAGGAAAATTTACATATATCGTACTGAATTAAGTAGATCTTACGAAAAGTAGTGTGCTTGCTGCTTATGGTTACGAGTATTAAAAATAAAATAAAACTAGCAGGATGACATTTGACGTTGTATATTGTTAGCTGGAAAAAGTGCATTGAATCAATGACTGTTAAACGCATCAAAGCTCAACGGTGCTTAAACGAGCCCGTGCCACATAATTATATATTCGCAACCATGCTATATTAATGTTTAGAGGGTGCATTAGTCGAATGAGTTGTTATGGCTCACGTTTAGACAGTCGTAGGTTTAGTTCCGCGTAGGGATGTACTTTCTTTCTTTCAACGACTACGATATCCATTGTAGGTATTTTGCACGATGTAAAGGTAAATGCAGCTCACGGTTCAGCTAAATTCTGGCATGCATATTTTTAACTAGTCTCCTTACCTGGTTTCAATAAGTGCGAAAAAGAGATTGTTATACGTCATATGGAGAGGCAAAATACTCACGGCGCTAACGGAAAATAACCACACGGAGCACCTATCTGAACTGTTACTTAGCACCAATTAATTTACCGGTTTTACATATTGTCTAGCATTGCTGACTACACGTTTGTCAGAGCACTGGGGTATATATTCAGATGACTCAACAAAAAAGTTTTGTGTTTGAGACTGGAAGGACTAGAAATCCAAGGCGTAATGCAATAATTCAATAGATTTTACTGCAGAATGTCTATAGTGCATTCAAGCCTCTGAAATAAAATCTCAGCACGCTTATAGAGTGGTAACTTCAACAAAAACGGTATCCACTTAGCACACGCAGGCTGCTACATCACAATTTGGACAGGCTGCTAGCTGCGCCTTGAGTGAAACTGGTTCCTAAAGACATGAGAAATTATTATCGGACACGCAAAAAAATTATAACTGCTTCACTTCAGGCTCCTACCATTTGGCCAGAAAACAAACAACGTCACACTTTGCCTATTTGAGTTGGGATGACAGACTATCGCTAAGTCAAGCTCAGTCTATTAAACAGCCACATTTATAAAGCTGAAAAGCCTTAGGGGGTTGCAGTGCACATAAGGAGATGCCTTTCTGCTGTATTCAAACCCACTACCTGGGCAGTTAAATGCAAGCACTTTGCTACTACTGCGCTAAGACTTTATTCACCGATAGTTAAGACGTTAGAAAGTGAAATGTATCGTATATGTAATATCAGACCATTTTTGCTGTACAGAATGTAAAACCGATTTTTCTAGAATGTATATTCTTTATTTACATAATTCTTGCTTTAAAACGTAGCCAAAAATTCGCATGATAGTGGAGAAATTTCATTGAGGCTTTTAGCTAAGTTGTGAGCAAGCAAGATTACTTTTTTCTAGTTTTGTATTTTCTTGTAATTTCTAGATTTGATTGTTCATTGGTATTCATTGCATTTGATCAGGCAAGCGCCGTCTTGGAGATTTTGTGAACTTATATAACTTTTGCTAGTTTAGAGAGAGAGTTAATACTGCTGCGGCAACTAAGCAGAGCAGGGGCTATGAAAGAAGTTGTGTTAGTAGGCTGTGGCGGCTGCATTTTCATATCGCACGCGCTCAAAAGTAAAGGCCTTGGCTAACGCTTGGGTGACAAAATAAAGTGCAAAAATATGGCTAACTTCCCTCATCAGGTTCTCTAAATAGCTCTTGCCATTCCAAAGTAAAATACGTTAACGTAACTCGGATTGAACCTGGTTTTTTGGTTAAACAAGCTGTTTTGAAAATGTCTACAAAGCTCTGTATTTAGATAAAAGCAGGCTTGCTTATTTCCTCATACTTAATAGTAATTGAAATAATAATAAATTTGTAAGCGCCTTCATAGAACAATCTATCTTTCTCGGCGCTTCACTTATGCCATAAGAGAAGCGTGCCAAAATGGTTTAGAATAACATGCAAAGCTTCACCATGCGTAAGCACACAATGAAGAATGCACTAAGACCCAGCAATCGGTGTGAAGAGCACACGCGTTTTTAGCTTCTTTTCAATTGTGGTCAAGTCATGGGATGCCCTGACGCAATTCGGGAGTCAGTTCCAGTCTTTGTGAGCATTCAAACTAAGGGCGGCACAGTCTCCAAACGATTTGAGGTTGGTTTGGCGCACAGCTAACTACTCGAGTCAGAAGAGCAGTCAGTACGATGTCTGGCTTGTTTTGTAAGTAGCTCGTATAGGGAGAAAGGGAATTAAGGGACCTAAAAGTGTGTGACAAAATCATTGTGCTCACCTATGGGGAGCCAGTGTACGTGGGTGAGAAGTAGTTAATTGTAGCAACTACGACATTCGTTACAGACAAGCGTAGCTTCTGAGTTTTTAACTAATTCAAAGCACCTCATGGCATTAGCCGGAAGATCTGTGAGTAATGGCTTTAGAAGTCAAAACGGGATGTCACAAATGCACGGATCAACTTGGATGCGGTATCCCTGCCTTAGCAGGCCCGAATTTGTGCATGTCACTTTGTTGAAAGTATGCAGACTTAACTGTGGAGCTGATATTCCAGAGAACGGTCTCTTCGGAACTCGACATCTACATTTTTTGCAAATGCCTCTGAAATATGCTGGCCGAGCCCATTTTGATGTTAGGTTTTTCAAATTTTGAGTTAAACTTAGTTTGCTCATAACTAATATATATATATATATATATATATATATATATTGATTTTATCATTGCTCAGCTGGAACCAGCTGTGATTCCAGGCAGTATCCTATGCACGTTTATGCTCGTTGAATCAGTCAGTGTTTTTCGATTCCAATATGCTGCAGGCAGGGCATTTTATACGGTTTGCCAATGCTTTCATTCTCCCAGTGCTGTTGACGCCTGCTTTCATTTCGGCGCATGCTGAACTCCGATGGCTTCTTGCTGATGCAGATTCTCGCCCGGGACTGCTGTTGCTTTGCTCGGAACAGCTGAAAGCTTGTTTCGTTGGTAAGCAGCACATTGGTCAAGCAGCCGAGCTGCTTGGGGACGTCCTGGCATCCTTACACGATTGCGGGCAGGTAATAATTGATGGCTGCCAGCTCGCGCTGTAGCATTCGTCGACGTCGGGATGTCGAAGGGTTCTACCTAAAGCGTGCCAGACTGCTCTCTGTGCCAGTCTGCTGCTGCTGCTGCTGATGCATAACCCAACCGGAAGCCTCTGCTCTTCGCACGATTCGCATGCGGCCTCTCGCTCGTGCAAGGCTTCCTCAGTTTTCTTCAGGCATTCGAATCTCGAGCGTTGCTCACCACTGCCTCACCTCACAAATGTGAATTAGGAAATAGAGGTTCAGCCTTTTAGCTATGCGGCCGGCACCCATCGGGGCCACTGGAATTTGTGCGGAGTCTCTGTGAGTCAAAGCCAGTAATGCGGAACAACAGTATCTCAGTGTCATGCAGTGCTTCTTACCGCACGGGCAAGGAGCTCGGCTTGAATAGTTGATTGTTGTCACTGCGAGTCTCCATCCGCGACGTGCCTAATTGACTCATAAGTCATAACTCATAATTGTTAAAATTGACGTACTACTTGTTTCGCTTTCGGTTCGCATTGGAATCCAATGTCGCACGTAGTCTTGAACAGAAATAACATTCAGGCACTATTTTGTAAGGCCAAACGTGGTGTCTTGACAGGCATGCTAAGGCAGCTTAGCCAGCTCAGTTAGAAAGAAACCCCGAAGCTGTTAAGTACTATCTGTCTGTTGTAGCTCTGTAGCCGTTTTAGTTTCCTCTGCTCAAAATACAACCGACACGATGACGAGTAGTTCAAGAGTAATTATCCAATACCCGATTTCTAATGGTGGAATAAGCTCCAAGTCGGCACGGCTGTAGTAACCCCGGGAAATTTCAGCAAAGCAAGCAAAGAATTCGTATGATCTTATTCTTCACAGCGAGGACACCTCACCTGCGTTAGCGTTGTAGGATTTGGGCTGACAGACTAGATCGACATTCTCCTCAGTATGCTCCCCTGTTTAGGTTTGTGCTTCTGCCACGAGTGATGGATGAGTCTAGGTTAATTTTTTTGAAAAACATTCTTCCTTCTTGTAATGATAAGTACAGCTGCGATTTGTGTGAATGCCATAAGTAGTTGGAACAGCAGGCTTCTGAAGGCTTAAATCACTGGCTGCCGACAAGACACAACGCGAAATACTAGCGGTGGCAAGCGATGGCTAGAACGAGAAAATTCGAGAAGCTTCGACATGCGAGCCGCAGAAAGCTGCAATACATGTGGTGACAGTCGCGTCGCTGGAGCAAAACTAGCACAGTTATTACCATTAGCTGCTGAAGAGGCTCTGTCTAAACGGAGATGGATGTGGAACGAGACTGCATTGACTCGTTCGCTGGCTTGCCCAAGAGCAACTGTGTAGTTTAGCCTTGTTTGAGTTTAGGCGGTTGAATTGCATGCTGCTTTTGTCAATATTTAGCCAGTTGGGGTACTTCGACTGATGCAGTACTCCCACGTGCTTCATTAGTTCTAGGCCCGTTAAAGATGAGAGTCAAAAGAGGAATGCACCGTAATGATAAGGATGAAGTCTAATAGCATCTATATTTATATTGTAGACTGATGCTGTCAACAGCCACACTCAATTGATAGTGACCGATCTACTCGACATCGTCATACCGTGCCTTCTAGAGAGACTCAACGCCGAAGCTGGATCGGAGCAGGGAGACTCGACAAGACACGGTACTTCTATGCGAAACCCTACGGTAAGCGAGCCGTCCGCGTTATTTTAAAGCGCCGTTGGATTGCCATCGAGCGACTCCTACTGCCATTCGCGTGGTGCTCACCCGGTTGGGGCTAATTTTGGGCTCTGACCGTAAGCCTGTTCTCTAGTTACCAGACTTTCCTCTGTGCCTGGCCAACGTCGCCGAGCACTGGTACGAGCACGTTCGTCACACTGAGACTATTAGCCTCGAGGCAGTTTCTACATGCATATGCTCTAGCATGAGGTGACTCGACAGTGCCAATGACATCTCGTCGGCGCCTCGACCAAATGTAGTTGCATAGGCTGGCTTTGAGTCATTCGCGTGCACAATATAGAGACCGGCGAGCTGGTTTGTCAAGTGGGGCCTTGTTAGACAAGGATATCTATCGAGGGTGCTAAAAAAGGCAACGCCACATCAAGTGTGAAAGTTGCATCGGGCGACGATCCCTGAGGCATAAGGGTTTTCAGTAGGCAATCTGCTTGGACCTTGATCAAGCTGGATTCGACAGCTATGTTTATGTTTTCTCTGGCCATATGAAGAGGTCGATGCTTGGGTAACAAACTAGCTATGCTGCATTTGTGAGTAACTTGGATAATGTTGCAGGTTGCACTGACATTTAAATAAAGGACTTATCACACGGACAAGGCTAATGCTATCGGCCACATGTAGGTTAGTAGCTATGCTTTCAATTTCTTCAGGTCAAAGGATGGCGGGATACAAGTCGTTGGCCAATTAAATTCTTGGGAGCATTTGAACTGCGCCAACAGTCTCGGCACGATTTGTGATAGGCCAGAGGCACACCTCAAAGAAGCAGGCGGTGTGAGGTAGAAGCCTGAGGGAGAAGTAAAAATGTCAAACCAGAAAGCTGGAGCAAGAGAATGAAAGGACGTACAAGTGAGTGAAAAGACGACGCATCGCCAGGGATACCTGGCAGAAGTGAGTACTCCATATCCGGCATACTAATGATTTTGGGTATACCCCACAGTTCTTAGTTGGTCTTCTTAAAAAAATACCGTGCAACTGCTTCCATCTTTAATTAAGAAGTGGGTGGATATAGCACAAAGCTGATGCTCCGGAAAGACAATAAGAGATACATAGATAGATAGACAGAGAGAGAGAGAGAGAGAGAGAGAGAGAGAGAGAGAGAGAGAGAGAGAGAGAGAGAGAGAGAGAGAGAGAGAGAGAGAGAGAGAGAGAGAGAGAGAGCGCGAGAGTACCTATGGGTATAGGCACGTGTTCTCAAAAAACGCGGATGGAACTTTTGCAGGAGATATTGCATAGCGTTTAGCGCCTTGCAGTGTCTATTGTCTTTCTGGAGCATCTGCTTTGGTGAATATTCATCCCACTCCTTAATTAAAGATGGAAGCAGTTTCGCGGCAGTTGTATATGAAGACCAATCAAGGACTGTGGCGCATCCCAAATCATCAGTATGCAAGCATACTTGTAGAAAGAAAATCTTTCAAATGTATGCAATAACTTCAGGCCTTCTGTATTGAATATAATCATTTGTATGCAGAACTTTTTGGCTGTGTACAGTTAGTCCCTACACAATGAATTATCGACTTGCTGTGTTGCAAATTCCTAGAGTGAGCACTCCTACTCAGCAGGTGGCTAGCAAAGGATCCATCCAGGATTAATGTCTTATAATATATGCGGATTAATCCTCATTGATGTATGAATGGGGCCATTGAACCCTGCCCCCTTGCACCAACCTGATAAGTCAATTCACCTTCCTGCGATTGGCTGCCTTGGGAAAGGTCATGGTCTGACCCCACCCTGGCAAAATTCTGGCCTAGGATCGTGGACTTTCTGTAAGTGAATCTCAAGTTCGGGTGCCCCCAGTATCTTTTAAGGTGCAAGAGCACGAGGCTGCTCTTGTTCAGAAATCGACCTATGCCACGTCAAGGCCCTTGTCTATCTGATCAAAATAGCTTGCAAACCCTGGGGCTCTGCTTTACAAATAGCTGGTGCACAAATTTAAATGATTATATCAATTTGCCCTTACTATGGGTACTAACACGTGCGCAGTTTTCTACCCGGTGGGAGCCGAGTCCACAGCCTTTGTCCACAGTGTGCATCCCTGCTCGATGCTCTGTAACCAAGGTAACCAAGGGGCAGAAGCTATTTCCCACCCAACCCAGCCATGCTCAGGCTATGCCACTGAGCTAGGTCAACACGAGTGGCCGTCTGGTTAAACCTCTTTATAAAATCGCATGCACCAACAACGACAGGGGAACTAGACCAAACTACTAGAGACCCTAGGTACATTGGGCTACGGAGGGGGGCATAGGAAACAAGAGGCCAACTCCTGACAGGGAGGACAATCTTGGGCAGGAGCAATCTTGAGTACGAGCCACAATCCACACAAGTACCAACCAAGACGGCATTGGTACGATATCGGCTGCAGTAGCCAGGATTTACAGCACGGTACACTCCAGCTCGCTGAAGGCCCAGCTCACGGAATGAGGCCACGAACACCTCGCTACAGGGGTAACACGAAATACGCAAGCAATAACAACGAGCTTGGAATTTAGCCCCGCTCGGGCCTTGGGTACTCTTTGCCTTGCGTGCGTGGCCACATCACTGTAGCACGCCTGCACCTATCCAGGTGCGTAACTCGGCAAAACCGGGAGCGTCCAACATAGACATCATCCGACTTCGTCGGCCAACTTCCGCCACCCAAGAGCCCTGGTGATCTCTCGTCATTGCACATCCGGCCACGCCCATAGGTCAGACCCCAGCCTAGCCGGCGACCCTTATCACATTACAGTTGTCCTGTCCCAGCCAACCAAACCTAGTCTGGGTACAGCTCTACCCAAAGAGCTGGTACTTACTGATACGTTTGGAATCTGTTGTTCATTATTCATTAAATTAAGTTACATGTGCTAGTACAGATCAATGTCAAGTCTTTTATATCACGCTAGATTAAAGAGTCACCAAGCAAATGCTGAGCTACTAAAGAAATAGTAGGCAGTAAAAAAAACATATAACACTTTGAGCCTTTGCAGCTACAGCTCTTCAGGTCTTGAGACCAGGCCGATTACACAAGAATTGTTGAATTATGATGTATATAGTTAGAAGAGTTAGAATTTATATATCGACGATAACAACCCAACTTACCCGTTATGGGTAAACAAAGTGTAAGTTAGAAATTAGAACGATCGTCGTTAAAAATTGGCTATGCCATAACATCTCCTGTTGAATCTGCACGAAATCTAGGCATCCTGTTCCAAAGTGACCTTTCATTTTAAAAGACCGAATCAGCTCCACAGTCAAGTCTGCCTACTTTCAGCTACATGTCATTGCTAAAACTGGGCCTTGGTTAGACAAGGATACTACATCTAATTGGCCCATGCATCTGTGACCTCCGACTTATGACGGTCGACTTATGTTGCTGGTCTACTGGCGTGTGCAATCAGGCGCTTGTAGTTGGTGCAAAATTCTGAAGCAGAGTATGGACCTCAAAGTTCTTTCACTTACTTTTAGGTCTCTTCATTCTCTGGCTCCAGCCTACATATTAAGTCTACTCCCCCATCAGGGTAGCACTGTACAACCAGCTTTTCTGACTCAAATCATTTAAGTGTACTCATACGAACCTTAAATCCTTTGGAGACCTTGCCTTTAGTTCGTACGTTCTCAAAGCCTGAAACTCACTCCTGACTGCCGTCATGACATCTGACATGACGACACTAAAAAAAAGCTTAAAAATACCTTGTTATTACAGCCGTTAGTGAGTTCTTGTTATTTTTCCTATGTGTGCTTATTTGGGCTGACACTGCCTTCTGCTACTAGCTCTAGTTTACATGCTGACCCTGTACTTGTCACATTTAACACTGTTTTTCTTGATGACATTGCGAATGTTACCAATAATCATTTGATCACGCTTTCTCTACTGTGTCTGTAAAGTGTCTAGATAGAGATTTAGTTCTCTGAGGGCACAATGCAAATATATTTATTATTAGTAGTAGCAGCACTTACATCCTATGTCCCAGTAGATGTTTTTGAATAGACAAATCCCTAAAATAAGCTAGGTTTGTTGGTTTGTCCGTTTGTCCATCCCTTATGTCGCATTTACCTCGAATTCTTCGTGATATATTTACAGGACATACATTGCCGCACAGCAATGGTGAGTGTCAAAAAAGGGGTATAGGGAATATAATTTGCTAATTTGCATATGTAGCTGCAACATGTGCTCTCATAGTTAAAATTGAGCATTCAAATAGTAAAACATATATATATATATATATATATATATACATATATATATATATATATAAAGAGAGAGACCCCGGATGCACTGTGAGGTGAGGTGCATGCAAGAAGGAAAAGGTCGTTGCTCCTGTCCAATGATTGCTACTATCAGAGGTAGGATTGGGTGAGGACCACGTGTTGGGTGATCAACTTTCCCATTCTCTGCCAACGCTTCGATCTGTGGCTCTTAGAATGCATCCTGAAGCGGGCACCCTGAGCATCCGGCAGACTACTCTCCTAAGACGTCAAGTCACTTTGCCATGCCCACAGACGTGCCATCAGTCTTTCGCCCTCATATTCACAATGCTGCTGCTGGGGCTTGATGCCCTTTCCAGCTGGATCGCCTGCTGCTCACCGGTACAGTGAGCAGCACAAGAGGCTGCCAGTGTTATCGACGATAGAATTCTGCCGAGCTCCAGAACTCTTGTTTGTCTAGCTGCTTTGTGAGGTCCTCGATGCCTTTAGCAAGGAACGCCAGGAATACAAGTAAAGCCTGGAATGCAAGGAACTCCTGGAATGGAATAATAATATAATAATAATAATAATAATATTGCACTTGATAAAGCGCCCTCAGAGAACTTAATCTCTTTCTAGGCGCTTTACAGTTGCTGCAAAGTGATATGCAATAGAATAGTAAGTAAAATCATGCTTGAAAAACAAACGAGATGAATAATATGGTTAGGGGTGACATGCACAGGGTCAGCATGCAAATGTGGTTAGTGGCAGCATGCACAGTGTCAGCACGCATAAGCACATCAAGGACGAATCACAGGGACCCACTGAATGCTGTCCTAAATAGGTGTGTTTTTAAGTTTCTTTTAAATGTGGTCAGGTCATGGGATGTTCTGACGCAGGTCGGGAGGGAGTTCCAGGCTTTGGGAGCATACGAGCTAAATGCACGGTCTCCAAAGGATTTAAGGTTTGTATGAGGTATTTCCAGACTGTTGGATTCCGAAAAGCGGGTGGTACGATGCTTGGCCTGATGGGGTAGTATATCTGACAGATAGGCTGGAGCCATAGGATGAAGCGACCTAAAAGTGAGCGACAAAACCTTGAAGTCAATCCGTTGCCTCACTGGTAGCCAGTGCAGGTCGGCGAGAAGTGGTGTAATGTGGCAACTGCGACGCTCACGACAGACAAACCTAGCTGCAGAGTTTTGCACCAGCTGCAATCGTCTGATCGCACATGCTGGTAGGCCAATAAGCAGTTAGTTGCAGAAGTCGAGACGGGATGTCACGAATGCATGAACCAACTTGGACGTGGTATCCTTATCTAAACAAGCCCTAATTTTAGCAATGTTATGAGGCTGAAAATAGGCAGATTTGACTGTGGAGCTGATGTGGTCGTCTAACGAGAGGTCGCTTTGAACATGATACATAGACTTCATGCAGATTTAACAGGAGATATGCTAGCAGGGCATATTTTGAGCGTTATCCTTTCCAATTTCTGAATCACATTTGGTTTTCCCATAATTAGTAAGTTAGTTTTTTCATCGTTTAGTTTTAGAAAATTAGCTGCCATCCATGTGCGGATGTCATCAATGCATGCAGCAAGTGAGTTGAGAGAATTCGAGGTGCTCAAAGGCTAGAAGGGATCAAAGCAAAGGTACAACTGGGTGTCATCTACATAGAAGTGAAAGCCTAGATTGTGCTTGGCAATCACATCGGCAAGAGGGAGAGTATAAACCGTGAAAAGAACCGGACCTAGCACTGAGCCCTGAGGTACTCCATATTTCAGAGGTACTTCAGATCTTTGTCCGTCAATACTCTGGAGTCTCCCACTGAGATAGGACCTGAACCACTGCAGAGCAGTGCCAGTGATGCCCAGGCGAGATGAGAGGCGCTCTAGAAGTACTGTGTGATCGATGGTATCAAAAGCTGCCGAAAGATCGAGAAAAACAAGAAGAGACACTCTACCCATGTCTGGAATGAAGCCTGAACTTTGTAGGAAGCAGCTGTTTCATGCAACTTAACCGACATGCAGAAATTTCTTGGTGGGCTCAGCTAGTCCTCTGCGGGCAGCATCCCATTGTCACTATTTTGAATGCTTGAACCTTGACAACTTTCTGGTAGGCTGGCATCTTGTGCTGCCTATGCGATCTGCACACATTCGGCCACCAACTCTGTGAGTTTTGTCCTCCTCCTCCTCCTCCTCCTCCTCGACTACCAGCCCCGTGCAGGTGCACCCTGGTTAATGTGGGCCTCTGCGAAAAGCTGCTCTGCTTCTAGAGGGGCAAAGCATCTATTATTATTCTCTTATGGCACTTTGCAGCTTCTTTTTAGACATGAAAGTGCTAGCGTGCTTTTCTGCAAGCGTTCTATTCTGGATGGCTAATCCTTGCAGAGACTTGGCAATCTATGTGCAGCAGGCTAGGCTGTTTGTGAGTGCAGATGAAGTTGTGCACAGAGGTAATTTAAGCTGATATATGGAGCACGATTATTAAATTAGCTTTTTCCAACATAAATACCCGCTGCAAAGCTGCAGTAATTAAATTTTTGTGATTTATGCTTAATGCTGCTGTTGCTAAAATGTACATGAGTTATGTCTTCATTGTAGGGTTTGCTCGTGGCATGCGTCGTGGCAATGCTGCATGCTGTAGATGACGATCACTTTAGACGTTTAATCAAAGAGCTACCGTCTAAAGATGTACAGGAGGTATGAGCACAAACTCCCACCTCTACATTGGAAGCAGCTTGAGAGCGTACATAGGAAATCATTGACCTCACGTGGTGCGCCCAAGCTGAGCGAGCAAATTACATGTGCCACTTGAGCGAGCTGCTGCTGGGTGCAACCAGGATTTAGTATGCTATTGTGGCTGCTGCAGTGCTAGCTGTTTGGGCATATGCCCGTGATATGTGTGGGAGATTATCAACCTACGGCAGCATAGCTCTCTCTTTATATGCTGGTGGACCATATCGCAAGCTAGTATGCTCTCAGATCTGGCTAAACGTTGCAGCAACTAATGTTTCATATCCTCCACGTCCTCACGGCATTACTTTCACAAGATCTTATTCCTTCTGATTGGATGGTGATGCTGATGGAAACAAACGCGTGAGTAGTGCTTATTATTTTGTCTCTAACGGAATGCACTTTTATCAGCATTTCAGTTATCATACTCATTTTAGGCTTCTAGTTTAGCAACATATAAAGGCGATTAGAGAGTCGTCACTAGCACATTTCTGGGATTCCCACCTCAGACACACATCACCCTACACGATTTGCTGCTTTGGGAAAAGCCCAGCATGTTTTCTAGCAAACTATGGCAAATAATTTTCTTCTACAGAGTCATCATGAAAGCGATGGAGCTTCTATGTCGATCGCTGTTCGAATCATTCTTCGAAGGACCGGAATTTAATGCTTTGGTAAGCCATGGAAGTCTTGTTATTGAATTTAGTAAACTTGTTTGCCTTTCTAAGTGGTCGAGTGAATCTGGATGCTTGGCTACCTTGTTATAATCGAGATTGTGGTAAGAAAATACCCGCTGGCCCAAGTTTGTTCATTTATGCCCTGTGGTTAATCTTTAAGTCGTTATCTCGATCGTTAGGATTGGGGGTCTACAATCATGTTGAGCTTTTAGCAGAGATAGGAAACTGCTGTCCACGATGGCAACAAAGCAAACTGGGGCAGCAGTGGCATGGTTCTATTGAGAGTTTGGTGCCTTGCATTTCAGAAATCTCAATTTTAGAGAGTTCTTGGTAGGTTATTAGTTGCCTCACTTCAGGAAGCATATCTCTCGCGCCTGGTTAGGCCCAGTGGTTAAGGTGCTCGCTCCGACCAAGGTCTGGCCGAGGTGGTGGGCTCGAGCCCCGAGGCATATGTGAAGCACCTGAATAGAGATTAAGTTCTCTAAGGGTGCATTACACGCGAATTTTATTATTGTTATATTATACATGCGAGCCAATAGTGCAGATGTACACTAACCTCTGGTGAGCAATGGGTTCGCTCGGAAATAGCTCAAGGTTGCTTAACGTCCTAGGCTTTCTAGTGGTTGCTGTTTTGTGGCTCACGGCACCAGTGCTTCTTTGTACTGCATTCCACAACCGTGTCTATAGTGACAACCCGATTGCACCAGCTTACATGACTGTTGCAGCTATGGACAGCGTTTTTCAACTTGGGCATACGTTTTATAACTCAGCCGTGCCTGCAGCATGAAAAGTATCGGTCCATGAAAATGGAGCGACTGCTGGAGCAGTAAGTGGCCAGATTGTGCACGAAAGCATTTCTCTAGCATGTGTGCATGCATTACGCATGTGCTTTTCAGTCGCTCGACGCCCTCCTCCCCCTCCTCTCTGCGTCCTCACTACATACCACTGCGGCTTCCGAAGTCGCGCTGGCAGCTCGTCAAGTCCCATGTCGCTTGCTCGTTCGATGGATATCTTGACATTATGTAATTGCTTCGGCAGTACACGTATTAAAATCAGAGCGATTCAGAGACGATAAGCATGGCCCCTGTGAAAGTATGACGTGCAAATTCGTGAAGAGGTCCATATTTTTAAGGGCCGTGATATCCCAGAAGCTGAGGCGTTCGCTCTTCACGACCGAGGTCGTAGGTTTGAGTACTGCAGTGAGCGACCCTAAATTTCCAACTTCGAGCACTGTTGATGGCCATTAAGGCTCTTCTGCCTCCGTGAGAAGATGAGGCTGATAAATCAGCTATTTTTTGAAGTATTGTGAAAGGCCACCAGATCACGGTAGCAGATTCCACCGTATCCATCCATCGTATCCATCCACCGCACATAACTAACCATAGTTCCTTCGCATGTCTGATGCATTTCGTTGGGACTGCCACGGCACACTTGCTTGTAAGCGCACATGCACATGCACCATGCAGCCACTCAAGTGGGCACATGCTCGAGCCAGCCTACTAAACCTTTGGTTACTTGCACGCACACACGCACGTGCTTGCATTCCTGTCATGGACATGCAACATTGATGCACGTGTCACCTGCTGCTGGAAAAGACTGCAGTCTTACTCTCTGACGGTTTTGTTATTGCAGCTACCACGACTTGAGGCTGCTGGCATGGAATATACTTCTTCCGGTGTGGCAAAGCCTTGGTAGGTCGATTGACCAGATGGCGGTGCCTCGTATGAGGTCGTTGTGACTTGATTGCATTTGTTACATCCCGTCTCGACTTCTATAACTTACTGCTCACTGGTTCACCTGCATGTGCAATCGGGCGCTTATATTTGGTACAAAACTCTGTAGCCATTCTTATCTGCCGTGAGTATTGCAGTTGTCACTCCACTTCTTGCCGACCTGCACTGGCTCCCACTCCAGCAGCGCATCGACTTCAAGGTTCTGTCACTCACTTTTAGTTCTCCTTATTCTCTGGCACCAGCCTGCCTATAAGAACAGCTTTTGCATCAGCTTAGGCATCGTACCGCCAGCTTTTCTGACTCAAAAATAGTTTAGCTAAACACCGTACGAACATCAAAGTCCTTTGGAAACACGTCTTTAGTTTGTATGCCCCAAAGCCTGGAACTGACTCCCGACTAACGTTCCGGCATCCCCTTACTTGACGACATTTAAGAAAAGGCTTAAAAGTGGGTTCATGCGATTTGTCCATCGTGTGCTTATTCGTGCTGACACTGCGCATGTTACCACTAACCATAAATGCATATTGTCACTGGGCACGATGTATTATTATTTTACCATTGCCATATCTGTAAGGTCTTTTATTAATTCAAATATTGATTCAAGTACTAACTGAATTGAATTAGTAATTGCTAATTAATTGCTAGTAATTAGGTGATTAGCGGTAAGTGTAGCTTCTTGGATCAGTTAGCATTCTCAGCTTCAAAAACTGTCGGCCTTCGTTTTGCATGTGTGTGCTTCACTCGTGGTGGTCCGACAAATACATTTTGACTCACAGACGAGTACATGCGGATCGATAGACGCCGACATGGCAAGCCAGCGGTGTGCTGAGCAGAAATATTTTTCGTTTTTGTTTTCTATCTCCGTCTGTAACTCGGCAAAGCCACAAAGAAATTGAAGGTGTTAGGCAGGAGAGTTTTGTATAACCCACTCACACCCTAATCGGCTTTCGGTATGCATTCGGTAGCTAACAGACTTCATCTCACGCAACAAAGAAAAAGTAGGAAGCATAGCAGAGTCAGGAGAGAAGTTGAGGTAGTGAGTAACATGGAAGTAGCAGCTCAGGACCACTGAAAAGGATGAGCCATAGACGGCAGTAGGAGAGCAGTTGTCATTTCGTAAGAATTGTGGAAGCGAGTTCCACAGTCTAGGACCTGCAGAGCTAAAGCTTCTGTCGCCACCGGTCTTTAAGAGGAGGAATGGAACAGCTAATTTATTGTCCACACAGGACCTGAGGGTGCGAACAGGCTGAAACTGGTGCAGCAGTTCAGCTAGGTACAAAGGAGCCAAGCCGTGATGGGCGTTGTGGGTAAGAACTTTGCTCTGCATCCGTTGATCAACCGACAGTCATCCTAGCTCTTTTAGTAAAGGTGCCAGGCGGTCTAACCTCTGGGACTTGAAAACTAGCCTCGCAGCCATATTCATAGCCATTTGCAGTGGCCAAGTTGCTTTTTTGGTAGCCCAGCCAAAAAGGGAATAACAATAATCAAGCCGAGACAGAACTAAAGAGCTAGTTAAATGTTTTGCAAGCCACTGTGGAAGACATCTCCTAATCTTAGATAGGGATCGGACGTGATGGTAGGCTGCTGAAGCAGTCTTCTGAATGAACCTTTTAAAATTTAGGTAGATGTCGAAAACGACACCTAAATTTTGAGCACGTGGTGATGGTCGCACAACAGCATCACCTATTAGAAAAGCAAAGCATTTTTATTCAGCCACATGCTTAGGTTGTCCTATGAGCAGCAGTTAGGTTTTATCGTCATTTAGTTTCAAGAAGTTTTCAGACATCAAGGATCAAATGTCAGCAAGGCAAGCATTCAGTTTATCAGTTGCTGCAGCAGACTCCGATGGTTTAAATGACAAAAAAGCTTAGTATCGTCAGCATAAAAGCGATATCCCATTCCATGGGCTTTAATCACTTATCTCAGAGGTTGAGCATAAATGGAGAACAGCAAGGAAGAGAGGACGGACCCTGAGGGACTCCACAGGTGACTCATCTCATGTGTGAGACCTGACCCCCACTCGACACGGATTGAAAACGATCAGACAAGTAGGATTTAAACCATGCCAGTGCCTCGACTGCCAGACCAATCGTTGTCCTCAATCGTTCAAGAAGGATATCGTGATCAATGGTATCGAATGCAGCTTACAGATCTAGTAGAACTAGGGCAGTGAAATTCCCTTCATCGTTGCCGCATAGAATGTCAGTGTTAACACGGAGGAGAGCCGTTTCAGTGGAGTGATGCCTCTTGAACCCCGATTGAAATGTTTCTGACATTTCATTCTTTTCAATATGTGCTACTATCTGCTTAGCGAAAAAAATCAAGAAACTTTGACAAGAAGGAAGAAAGGAAACTGGGCTAGAGTTTGGAAAGACCTTGGTATCTAATCCATGCTTTTTAAATATAGGTCTAACGATTACCGATTTGAAATATTTGGGTGCGACTCCTTTTTCCGAAGAAGCATTAAACATCTTGGTTATGGCAGGGTCAAGTTGGTCTGACAGTGAAGAACACTGAGATGATATAGAATCTTCCGGAGACGAGCTCTTTTTGCTAGACCTTATTAAGGTAGCCACATCGCACGCAGAAACCTGGGAAAATCTTTATGGAAGGCCACTGGCTGCGATTCCACAATTGCTTTATTCGGAGGGGGCTTTATGGAGGTACGAATTTGCACAATTGTTTCAGTAAAGAAGGCTGAAAACTTTTTGGCTTAGCCGTTAATATCTGGGGAGTCTGGCCTCTCAGCATTGGCCATTAAATTGTTTACCGTCTTATAAATCTGTTTTGGGTCTGACTGGCAGGACTTCAGTTTTCGAGTAAAAAAAAGAAGCCCTTACCTTTTTAAGCTTCCGGGTGAAAACTCGAAGGAAGTCTTTGAAATTGACTTGGATTTGCATCAGATCCCGATTTCTTAAAACGACGCTCAAGCCTGCGAAAAATATGGCGCACCTTTTGAAGTGTTTTGTAAATTGAAAGGAATCTCCATGACTCTGTACGTGGATAGAATGAACGGGAGCATGCTTGTCAAGAGCACTCCAAGGTGTCGTGTTCTGTATCAGTGAGGGTATCGAGGCTGTCGGTCGAGTCTGGGTGTAGATCAAGAAAACCTGCATCACAAACAGGCTTAAAAAATTTGGCTATGTCAATGCTTTGTAAGTTAAGTCGCTGGACTAGTTTGACATTACCCTGTACGTACAAGGGAGCAGGAAAGTAAACGAGACCAAACAATGATCCGAAAGGGTGAGCGGGAATACCACAAGGTCAGTGGGGCAGACATCATTAGTGATCGCGAGATCTAGGATATGGCCACCAATGTGGGTGGTATGATTAACGTGCTGGACCAAACCAAAATCGTCCAGACAGTCAAGAAATGAGCAGACCTGGCTGTTTCAGTTCTGAGCTGCATTTAAATTCTTTTGGTAGCCTGGGTAGAGGCCGGCAATAGCGACTCTCGTGTCACGTGTCTGTGACTGACGCTTGGATAGAACTCTTCATTTGCCGATGAACTTGCAAGGTGTGTCGATAATCAATAATAACAATATTACTCAATAATCGATAATCGTGACCAATAATCAAGTGCTCTTGGGTCGCTGACCCAAGAGCACTTGATTATTGGTCACGAGCTGGTGTGTATTTTGCAACTCCTTGAGTGGCCTAGGCTTCAAGCCTGGTCTGGGCTCAGTCGCAAGATGCTCTCACTTCACTACCGATGTCAAGGATTAGAATCCTAAATAAATAAATAAATCCTAGCTGATTAAACAGCCTCTTTTTGTATAGCGACAGAGGAGCCTTTACGGCTATCACCACCGCTTGCAGTGGCGATAAAGGATCGCCCACCGAAGGAATCGAACTCGGGACCGAGATCGTGAAAGCAACCGCATTACCTAGTGCGCCATCACGGCTCACCAGTCCTGCAGCAGGCCATACTTTGTTTGCTCCAGGCAGAGTGAAAGTCGCCGATGCCGAAATCTCTACAACTCTCGATGCATGGCACACCTTTGAAGGGTGTGCACTCAGTATTTTTTCACCCAACTAAGATTTCGAAATCGCATATGAGCACGCATTCGCAACTTGCCTTTGATTTGGAAGCAATTTAAATATGCCTTAATTTTTCACAACAGCTTAAAGCTTGCGACGCATTTGGTTAAACGTAGTTGTCATTATTTTCTTATTTAATAAACGGTATCGTTCCTTTAAAAATAGGTTCTCGGAGGAAGCATTTCATTCCCAAGTTTGTGGGACCCTTTCTCGAAGTCAGCTTAATTCCACAAGCCGAGCTAAGGCAGTTAGTGCTGCCTGTGTTTTTCGACATGATGCTACATGAACAGAAGACTCTGGGAAATTTCAAAAAGGTATACTGCATATGCATGTCCGATGCTAAGTGAAGACTTGAATGCTTTTTCTACTTTGCCTGCTTAGTTGAATTGTGGCAGACCTCGACCGCATCTTCTACTGGTGTATGATTCCAGGTCGAGTGCGAACTGATTGACAAGCTTGATATTCACATCAATGAGAACAAAGGCGAAAGGGACTATCTCAAGGCATTTCAAAGCGTGTGAGTGATCAGTAGTGTATTCTTGACGTTTGAACAAAAGAGTATGAGCCCGAGCTGTGCTGTTGACTTCGCCTTCTCTAGCAGAATGTGCTTCCAGCTTTTGCACTCGGAATGCGCATTCGATTGATTTTGGCAGCTGGTGAGCATTTTCTGCTTAGCGAACAGGTGATGCAGAGCAGCCTGTACGCAACTGTACACGACTCGTGCCCAAGTGCAGAGGATCGAGCAAGAGGTCACCACTTGTTTTCCTACACCTGTGTGCTGGCCGGGCAGCCGATTTGAGCACACATTAGCCGATGGCATATCTATCATTGTCTTTCGAGTGCCACAAGCGTTGTTCTACTTCACTGTTTTGAGTTACCTGATGCAGCCAATTTGACGCCGTCATCATCTTACTGTCACTTCAAGTGCACCAATCATCTAAGGAGAATTCCCGCAGCCACTGGTAATGAGGGCAAGGTCTTACACCGGTGGAAAAGTGCTCTTTTGAGCCTTGACTTAGAGCTTTCAGGAAGTGCACGCTCAGAGCCCAATGCAACAGTAGGCCACTAACAGACTGCACTGCATTCATGAAGAGCAGTTTGCTGCTTATGTCTTAAGTCAAGCTGTCACCAGAGGTACAGGCAGCCTTCTTCAGCTTAAGACTTCCTACATGCTTCCATGGCACCTCTTTAGGATAACCGCATAGCTGCTCAAGCAGAATGATCCCGTAGTATACTGTAAGCATTTCATTGAACATAGGTCTTCCATAATCTTGTTGATTGATAACCAGTGTGTTCTGTCGATATACAAAAGAGGCTGTTAAATCAGCTAGTATGTTTTTTTTTTTACAGAGGGCATCTATTTAATAGTGGCCTATTTAATAGTGGTTGATTCATTCAGAGACCTTGGGAGCCTTGCAGAGCAGAGCTTATTGTTTTATATATTTTACTTTGCTGAGAAACTTGCAGGTCTGCAGGCTGCGTTCACTTAGGCATTCTTTTAGCGGTCAAGGACATCTTGGCCCTAGCTAAAGGGCTGAACAGTGTACTGGACGTTCATGCAAGCAGGTCACACCTGTTCAAAACCTTTAGAGGCAACCAATTAGGAATCGAATACATTCAGGGGCTTAATGTAAACAGCATATTGGTTCTGTCCGAAGTTCCTTAAGTTTTTTACCGAATGTGTCCTCTCAAAGAAGAAACTATTCTCTTGGCAAAACGCTTTAGTCAGACTTTCAGACTAGCCATTTCACTGAAATGGCTGTGCTGCTTGTGTGCAGCAACCATGCTCAGAATGACCTCCCGACAATGATGGCTACTTGTTGATCTCTTGGCCAATTTCTTCACTCTAAATCGTCACGAGGTCTTGGCTAGGTTGGTTGTCTTTCATTGCTAGACTGCTGAGTTTGATGCTGAACGGGTTTAATTTGTAGGTCGCAGAGCATATTGAGACGGTTTCCCATAGTTGCAAGGATTGGCGCAGCTGTCTTGTAACTTGCAGAGCTCTGCAAAAATCAGTGGCTGTGCCACTTATGCTGTACATTTATTTTCACTGTCCATCTTGGAAAGATCATTCGCTTGCAAAACGTGGAGTACAATTTTTGTGCTGCTAATGTGCAATTCTTGTTTATTCTAAAGGATGATTGCTCACCAATGCAACTGTGCATTTCTGTTTCACAAAATTTGAAAATGTGCTACAAACTAACCTGTTCCTCTGAACGTCTTCTCCATCCGTGTAATTTGGCCTTTGCTTATGCGTATGGACACGGTGCATGTTATTCTTATTCTTTGGATCTGCTTCTTTTTTAGTGCACATAAAGTATTATTATAGGACTTTCTTATCATAAGTATCAAATGCTGCTGAGAGATCTAGCAGAACCAGCACAAAGAGATTCTACCCGAGTCAGCATTTCCGAGAAGTTCGTATGCACTCACAACAGTGCTGACTCTTATTAGTGATCGGCTCTAAAATTGTACTGGAAATTGCTAGGTGTGACGTTTTAATGTAAGATTTTAGTTAGTCTGCCACAGCACGTTCCGGTGTCCATAGAAAGAAAGCAGTGGGGAGACTGGATAGAAATTGCTAAAGCTCTCATAATCAAGTATTGGCTTTCTAGTGAGCGACCTATTTACAGCCTTTTTGAAGGACATCTGCAAAGATCCGGAGGATTAGGACATATTTATTACGTTAGTTATGCCAGACCGAATCGAATCTATGCATCTCAGAAGGAGAGCAGTAGGTGTATTATCTGCTGCTCTATAATTTTGTCTCACTGCCATCTATTTATTTTCCTTTTGACTGCGGTCATTGGGGAAGAGTGTCACACAAAATGAGTCTGGAGAATTTTCTTTGAAGCCCAACCCTAACAGTACCACTCTATTTAACCATCGAACACTGCTAATCCAACTACTAAAGAGTGCTTTCACTTAGTGCAAAATGTGACTTCATATATGCTCAGTGTAGATTTGCATCATCCTTACACATTAGAAATATTGTTTATATTGCAGTGTTGCTTCGCAACTCACACTGGTCGGTTGAGAAATAAATGTATAGATCAAAGCCACCCACACGTGCCTATTAATGGTGGCAGCTATTCATAGTATGGTTTTACTCTTGGACTTCCCCATGACTGCTTGACATCTGAACATGTAAACGGTCACAAGGCTGTAACTGGTACTGAGGGGTTCACTGACAACAGATCTTACTTCTTACTTTGAAATGTATCTATTCGATGGATCCAGTTCCGGAAGCTTTTAGAAATTATGCTTGAACTTTATTTTTTCGAAGTATAGAAGGATTAGAGATTAAAACAAGTCTGACTAAGCAGGTGCAATAGGTGTATCACTGTCACAGGTTTAGCTATTCAAGTGTCACGTTTGCTTATTGCTTGTTGTTAGCTGACACGATTCTCATTTTCACTCGACCTTTTCCAACAGCCTCCTTCAAAGGACGGACAACGAGCCACAACTAAAGGAAGACGGATCTGCATTTATTAAGTCCGTATGCAACTTGATGGAGAAATTGGTGGACTATAGGTAAGTGTTCTACACTTGAAATATGCAGGATTAGCTCACGCCGATATCTATTGGCTGCTGCTTGCTGTCACTGATCTGCAAAACGAGCCGGACCGAACACTGTGCCTAAGCCCAGTTATAAAGTGCTAGTACTTTGCTACTTATGCAGGCAATTTTACTGCAAGCAATGCTTTGTTGCCTGCTGCTAGTGGGTGCAGGCAACCTATGTTCTTCGGCCAATGCTCACAATAAGGCAGTCGAATTAGTTTATACTTGCTTTACTGATCTGCCAGCATGGACTGCCTGATTGTTTAAGAGTCTTGTTTAGTAATAAGGAAAGGAATCATTAGCCACCGTAAAATAGGCTTGCAAGTTATTACCTTGCATTACCGGCAGAGGTAATCAGCCCCAGTATTTCCCAATGTTAAGGATCTTCCTAGATACAACGTTTCTGCTGTGTATGGCTTGCCAGCATAGCTAAGGGCTTTTCTGTTGCTTTCTTGTAATTTTAGGGCCATCATGCAACGCTCGGAAAGTAAGGAAGCTCACATGATCAGCACAATGAATTTGCTGGTAAGAGTCGAAACATTGAGAGCGACAACATTGTGTTTGCCTTCCCTTTTTTTCATTCCTCATTTAGATCCGAGGCGATTATGCTGGGCATGTGCGGGTGGTTCATTGTATCTTAGAGGGTTTACCGGGTTTCTTAGCAGAGTTTCTGTGTAGACGTACAGCGAAAGTCATTTACAAAGGAACGCCACACCACAACACTTGTGGCGCCTGTGAATTATTGCAAGACTTATATAAAAGGGCCACTTGAGCTGGGAAAAACTAACAATAAATAAGTAGTTTGTAGGGCCCCCCAAGAGAATTAAATCTCTTCCATATGCTTTATAACTTGCTACAAGAGAAACAACAATCGAGGGCTAATGACCAGAATGCTTTACAAAGCACGCTAAAGCAGTCAGTGCCATGCTTAGCCCAGAATGCCAAATCATCCAATCAGACACTCGGGTCCACCTGTTAGTAGGCTTGGTTAGGAACATGCACTGAATCATGCACAGGTGAGCATGCACAGTAAATAGACACAAGGAGAGACGTTTACTGGCAGACAAGGAAAGCAAAGGGAACATGAGCTGCTTTAGCGAAGACGTAAATGATGCCACCTCAGGCAGCCAAGCAAAGATATATATATATATATATATATCTTTGCTTATATATATAGCCAAGCAAAGATATATATATATAAATATATATATATATATATATATATATATATATATATATATATATATATATATCTTTGCTTGGCTGCCTGCACAGTTTTGACAGTGGCGCTACCTATTGGGGACCCGACGGGCCTAGCATGATTGGTGATTCAAGCTCGGGCACACTTGCAACTTTGGCCGGCAGCAGGAGCTTTCAAGCTTTTAGAAACTCAGTGTGTTCGTTAAGGCATTTCGATCTGTCGTGGCTGTAGAAGTTCTACGAAGACGAAATTCACCGCGAGGAGCTCTACTGCCGCTACGTCTACAAGCTGGCCGACCTTCACCTGGAGGCGAAGAACTACACCGAGGCAGGCTGCACTCTGCTGATGTATGCACGGCGCCTCGAGTGGTGCAGCCGCGAGCTGCAGCCCGACGGCAAGAACTCCGCTCAGCAGGAGTGGGCTCGGAAGAAGCAGCTCTACGAGCAGATCATCAACTGCTTTGACAAGGGAGAGGTGAGCGCTAGAGTTCGCCGCCTGAGCCTCGCTCGCTTTGGACGTGCCGAGGAGAGGGGAGCAAGCCGCAGCGCAGGAGCGAAGGGCGGAATGTCGCTGCCGCGCCCGCTGGAGGATCTCTCGGGCTCTCTTCACGGGGGCACTTGCGGCGCGATATTTTCAGTCCTGGGATCTTGGCATACCGCTGTGCAAAGAGCTGGCCGAGTTCCTCGAGACGCATCTGTTCGATTACGAGAAGCTCAGCTTCATCCTGGTGAGTCGAATCGGCTCGGCGCATTCATGGCGGTCGCGTTCGCGTGCCATCGCTCAGCAGCCTCCGTCCTATTGGTGCGACAGTGAGTTCGGACGGAGGGGGCGGAGCGGTGGGCAGAATTTCAGACCGCTTAGCAGCAGCCAAGGCCGCCGACCTCATCGCAAAGCCGGGGCTTCGTCCGCAGCACAGCGAGCGCTCGCTCGCTGTGCTGTGCTGCTCTTCTTTTCCGGTGCATGAAATTCTAGGAGAATGCCTATTGACGACGCGCGACGGCGGCCGACGTCGTTTTTGTGTACAATGATTCGAGCTTTCGTGCACAGTAACCAGGCTTTATG
This sequence comes from Cristatella mucedo, assembly GCA_009760855.2. Classification (NCBI taxonomy): domain Eukaryota; kingdom Metazoa; phylum Bryozoa; class Phylactolaemata; family Cristatellidae; genus Cristatella; species Cristatella mucedo. The sequence continues at coordinate 7,390,906 of WPIO01000011.1, read as the reverse complement.
TTTACCGTGTGACGAGTTTTCACGAATTTCCGAATTTGTTAGCAGCTGCTCACCAAAGCTGCGAGGGAGGACCCTCTGGTTATTTGACGCTGAGCCAGCCTCTTGAAAATAAAACCGAATAAACCTTAGTACATATTTACTAGCTATTCATACGTTTGCTGTGCCCAACCGCTCTGAATTTTATTAATGCTTTCATGGAGCCCTGACTTTTTATGTAAGGTCTAACCTAAAAGCTTTTTATGTAAGGCCGTGAAAATTTTTGCTTCTAGACTGATGTCGTGCTGTCTTAGCGTCCTGGCATAGGCAAATCTTTTTTTTTACCCATTTTTCAGAAAACTGAAGCGAAATTCTTCGACAATATACTGCACAAGGAACCGGACAGCCGTAGCTACTTCCGAGTGGGATTTTTCGGTCGAACGTTTCCACTATTTCTTCGGGTGAGTATCCCTTTTACGTTTTAATGCTTCTCATTTAAATAGCCTGTCAGTATTCAATTCAACCCTTAAGATTTTTAATTTCGTATTGAATGACAATAAAAATAGTATTTTCACTCTACCAAAAATGTATTTCTCTGGTTCTATTAAGTTATGCCTCACTTGTATTGTAGAATAAAGTTTTCGTGTATCGAGGGGATCCATTTGACAAGATCGGAACTATTACTAAGAAATTAAATGCTGAATTTCCCAATGCCAAGATTCTAAATCCTAACGTGCTGCCAACCGAAGATATGAAAGAAGGAGAAATCGAATGTAAGGTTTTCTTTTGCACTTATTTGTTATTCTGCAGCTTTTAGCCCTCTGAAATGCTACAAAATAACCTTAAACGCACCTGTTTATTACAGCATTGAGTGAGTCCATGTGATCATTCCTTCGTATGCTTATGCTTGTTGATACTGTGCACAATACCACTAATCGTATTTTACATATTGACACAGTGCATGTTACCTCTAACAATGTTATGCTTGCTGAAATTGCTCATGCTACTAAAATTTTACTAGTCATTTGATCATGCTTCCTTTACAGCATATGTTAAGTGCCTAGACAGAAATTAAGTTCTCTGAGGCTAAGCAAAAATATTTTAATAACAATTATTCTTACTATTATTAAATAACTTGTGCTGCAAGCAGGTCGGTCTGAATAGCGACGGAGACTTGTGTAGCTGAACAAAGGATTAATATATGTCACCCCTCCTCAAATGAACTATCTCATACTTCTTGTTAGCCCAATGTTAAAGTAAGTTTTTGGGAAATATAATGTCTTCATTGTTCATTAATAGACTCTGCAGATGCATTGAAGCGGGTAAATTTGTGCATTTGCATGCATGCTATTGCCTTCATAGCCATGGTTATTCAAATTATCTGTAAACAGCAAAATTCCTCGAATTGCAACTCTAATCCTAAGAAAACAGGTTTAGCGACCGAGCTGCTCATATTTCATCATCGAAGAACATTCTCCATTGATGATTGCCATTATTTAGCATAGTAGTGGGCATGAAACAAAAAAAAGTTTACTCGTTGCTACTTGCTGCCGGTAGCCAGTGTGATTTGTATGAAACCAAAAGTAGTGCTCCTTTTATGTTTTTTCGGGCTTCTTGTTTTGGCGTAGTCATACATGGACACTAAAAAATGCTCCAACATTGACACTAGCATTTCTGGTAACTTTTAACAGTAACAGTAAAACAGCTGTTGTTAGCCCAAAATCGGAAAACAGCAAACAGCTTTTTTCTGTTTTACTGTTTCAAAAATAAATTCTTAAACAAAAATACACTACAGCTGAAGCTCCAACATTCATTATGGACATGTAATGTAATTTAATGTGTCTCTGTCAGTAACTCTACAAAGCCACAAAGATTATGTGATTGTTACGTAGGAGAGTTTTGTATAGCGCACCCATAACCTAAGCGGCTTTCGGTACACACTCGGTTGCCAGCAGACCTCATCTCATGCAACAAAGAGAAAGTGGGAAGCATAGCAGAGTCAGGAGAGCAGTTGAGGTAGTGAGTAGCATGGAAGTGGCAGCTTACTACGGGTGGAAAGAATGTGCCAAAATCGGCAGCAGGAGAGTAGTTGTCGTTGCCTAGGAATCGTGAAAGCGAGTTCCACAGTGTCGGACCCGTAGAGCTAAAGCTTCTGTCGCCAACGGTCTTTAAACAGAAAACTTAGAACAGCTAATTTATTGTCCATACCGGACCTGAGGGGACGAGGAGGTTGAAATTAATAAATATATGACGGAAAATAATATTTAAATTTGTTTAATATGTTACTGATTTGTTATGATAATTTAATCAAATTGACCAAAACTTAAAAGTTAAATTACAATTTTTTAAATTAAGGAAGATATTAAACAAATTGATCTTGTCGCATCAACAAATATTGCTGTTCTTTTGAGCCGTATCTTCAGTTTGGTAATACGTCGCCAAACGGAAGATTCCAATTACAGAAGAGCTAGAAGGTCAATGTGGAGGATGCAATACAATCATGAAATGCTCTGGAAGCTCCACGACAACATTCAAGAATCATCTGAAAATAAATGAAATTGATTTTGATAAATCTGCTGGAGGTTTTACATCCAAGGAAGAGCCCGTGAACAATAAAGGAGCAAACAATGATACATTTGATATAGCACGGGCAGAGAACTCTATCTCTTTCTAGGCACTTCACATTTGCTGAAAAGAAAGCAAGATTTAATGGTTAGTGGGAGCATGCTCAATGACAGCAAAAACGATCGCTAATTTCCTGGGGCGAAAGAGTCTGAAGGAGATTGTTACCAATCTGGCTACTGGCGGAATATAGATTAGAGCTATCGCTAGAAATAAGTAAATACGACAATCAATCTCACGCGACGGATTCAAATTCCAGGGAACGAACGCGATGTGATAAAGCTGGTGCATGATGATTACGAAGAAAAGAAACAAAAAGATTGCCAATATCAAGGGAAAACCCGTCAGAGGAGTAAAGTTTAGCATGACTGTGGATATATACACAACCGTATAGAACGTCAATTCTTCGGAGTGAACATTCAGGATAGTGGCGACAAAATAACAATCAAGACTGGTCTTGTTCGCCGCATATGTGGTTCGTGCACTGCTCTTGATATGGACGATTCAATGCCACAGCATTTGAGCGTTTATAGATTAACAAAGTAGAGGGATTTGGTAGGATTTACTCTGGACGGCGCTGCAGTAAAAAAGAAATGCATTAGCCACATCGATGTCATCGGACAGTTCTGCTTAAAAAAATACTATCTGATTTAACATCTTTTTTATAGCGACAGAAGAGCCTTGAAAGCTATCACCACCGCTTGAAACTACAATATAGTATCGCCCACTGCAGGATTCGAACCCACGACCTCGGAACCGAGGTCGTGAAAAGTAATCGCCTTACTTAGTGAGCCATCACGGCTCTTAAACCACGGTCTGCACCTTGGAGTAAGTGACGAATATACAAGAAGAGTACTGAGATGGACGATTTAAACCTCGGTAGTGATGATATCTATGAAATGGACAATTTTGAAGCAGGTGCGGACTTGAAAGTGATTACCGGGGATACATTAGAAGGAAACGTCGATTACTGCGATCTAATCACGAAAGCTTGTCAAATTCCTCAAGAAATCAACAGTCCAAAATAATGTCTTTAAATCCAAAGTGAAAGCTGAGCTCGGACGCAAGATTGAGCTGCATCTTGACGTGAAGATGCGCTGGAACTCCACCCCAACGACGTTAGAGCCAGCATTAAAGACAGATGCCCCCATCCACGAGAAAATAACTGAATTCCCGGTGCTGGAAATGATTTAGACATTGGATTTTGACGTCTCTCAGAACTCTACTGAAGGCAATGGAACCTATGAAGCTTGCTGTTGACAATCTAAGTCGAGAAGACGCGACGTTGATAAGTGCTGATACAATTTTAGAATTCACGTTCAACAAGCTCTCTAACCTGATTAAAGACATTCGTACCAAACTCATAGAAAGTTTGAAGTGTCGCGTTGAAGAGCGATTGAACAAGGATGTCATGAACCTCTTACGAAGTCTCAAAGATCCACCCATCGCCCCGTCAAAAAAACAAGCTAAATTTTGCAGAAAATCTAGCGTTTCGTCTATTTGGAGGCAGGATTGTAGAAGTTTTCGTCGAACAGTCGTCAAATGATGCTGCCAGTGTGAACTTGTCTCTTCAAGATGAGTTTAATTTGTCTCTTCAAAAAATGAGATCACCAGTCGCAGTCGGAGGCTAAGACCGTTTCAAATGGCTCAGGTCCGAAATCACGCTCTTTAGGAGCTCTGGCCAGCGCACTGAATATTTCCAGAAGTTGTACGACGCAATTTTATCCATTAAAAATAACCGATGTCAATAGACGGACATTGAAAGAACTTATTCGTTCTGTACGAATTTTTATACAAAATTAAGATCGCATTTCTCAGACTAGTTGCTTAATTCACCTATATTCTGGAAATGTGATAAGAATTTAAAATGTATTGATTTAGAACCTATTACGAAATATCTATAATAAAACGATTTTCCTACAAAAGTAAGGTATTTACTGTAAAAGTGGTGAAATAAGGGGGAAAGCAGCTGTTTTGATAATTGAAATGAGTAAACAGCTGTTTTTCAACATGTCAAAATATCTTTTTTTGAAATTGTAATTGACACAAATATGACAGTTTTTGCATTAGTTAGAAAATAACTTTTTACCGGCATTATATTCCGTTTAATCTATACCGTATTTCAGTATCTGAAGCCGAATATTTGGACGGCACTCCCCCATATGCTCTAAAACTGAGTAAAATGTACTTGCTTCGAGCTCAACTACCAAAGGCATGCAACGAATTGGATAGAGGTTAGGATGCACGGGGTACTGAGATGAAATTAATACCAGTTATCATAACCGTGCTGCAATTTGAATTATCTTTCTGCTTTTCACGCTTCGAAGGCCGCGTTTTAAATAACAAGCGGAAATTTGTGAGTGGAAAGATAGCGTAAGGTGCTGGATGAAAACTAATGTAGCAAACAAGTGTTTTTGGTTGCTTACTGACCATTTCTAGGAAAGCATCAATCCTGGCGGGCAACCTTGGAAAATTTGTAGCATATTGAACACGGCCTCTACAAGAGCGCTTGCAGTGGAAGTGCAAGCTCGGGGGTATGGCACTGCTTCTAGTAGCCCGTGAGCGACACTGATCTCGATACCCAGCCTGAGTCATCGAATTCACGTCTCTTGTTCCATATGCACATGCGCAGTAACTGATCCCGACTATTCCTCGATGATGTATGACATAGTGTTTCAACCGCATACGTAAGGCAAAATAGCCTCACTTTCTCAGTTTTTCGATTGAAGAGCTCGCGATTAGCTTGCTTCTTTTGGTGAATTGTGTGCTTCGCTTGGTTTATTCTTTCATAGTCTTTTGTTACCACTGTGGCAGTTACCGTCCGTACGTATGTCCAATGTGGTTAGTGGGCTGTTCGCTTTTACCGTACTCGCCCTCTTTGGGCGATGTTTCGTCCATCTCAGAAGTAGTTCTGGGTAGAGGTAGGCTTGAAAATCTAGAATGACTGCCAGGAAGCCGGACAGGGACCCCATTCCGCTGGGAGTGTTTGCCTAGCGAGTGGTGCTGCCTGCTGGCTTTAGCCATCGGTCTGTGGCTGCATGGCTGCCAGGTTTGTCACCATCAGCTGCATGTACTCTGCGTCCCGCCCAGGATAGGAACGGCCCGGCGAAGCGCACTTGGCTTGGCTAACCGCCGATTCAAGGCTCGTCGAAGCATCTCTGTGAATCTCATCTCTCTACCTCTCTTGAATTTCGAGACCATCTTCACTCATTGTGGGTACCTGTGGGTTTTTCAGTAGGCCACAACGACTTTTACCCTTTCCATCTCGCACCCAGCCACTCCGTTTTACTCACCAGTGCCTCACCGAGCTAAGCTTTGGCATACAGTTGTGGTTCAGTCTGCGTGAACGCTATGTTGGCGGGTTTATTACCACTGGCTTGGTAAATAAACCATCCTTACCGTGCGCTTTGCAACGATACGAGGAGTTAATGCATTTCGGTGCCCGAGAATACTGGCGGACGTGACCATGCGCATACAGTTCAATATCCCCTAGTCGTTGAAGCAGCAACGTATGTAGTCTTCCCTGACAATTTGTATGCATGCAAATGCCTAAACAGGCATCGCCTGATTAGGGCACGATGGCTGTCTTGAGAATCCTAAAGACTCACTGTACAATCTAGGAAGCTATAGTGTTAACGCATTTGCATTTAACTTGGATTCTGATTACTTACATCGCCAGTGCTCTGACTTCACTGGAAAAAAATCGTTCATTTTGTCGCCAGAAGCTATTGCTGAGTAATGTAGGCTAGTGAAGGATTAAAACTTCTTTTCTTTTTTCTCCAGACATACAACTATGCGCCGTGAAGAACCAACCCGGAAAAACTAAGTCCTTTGAAAATGCTGCTCGTCCAGTGTCGGAGAAGATTAAGAACTATTATTCCTACAGCCAGATGGATCACTTTCAGTACGACAGGGCCTTTCATAAGGACAGTAAAAGAGATGAAAGGAACGAATTCAAGGTTAGTGTCTCGTGTATGATTCTATTCTAGATCCATCATTACTAAAATCAACATACTCAGCTTCAATTTAAAAATGAAATCCGGGTTTCTATGTAATGTGAACACTTACAGCATTGTTAGTACCTATTAGAAATCGGTTCTTGTCACTGAGCGATCAATCCTTAGAATTAATGCATTGAATTTACTTGTAAGTAACTATGGTGATGAACTGCTGCATCAGTTTCAGCCTGTTCGCGCCCTCAGGTCCTGTGTGGACAATAAATTAGCTGTTCCATTCCTCCACTTAAAGACCGGTGGCGACAGAAGCTTTAGCTCTGCAGGTCCTGGACTGTGGAACTCGCTTCCACAATTCTTACGCAGAGACAACTACTCTCCTGCTGCCGACTATGGCTCATCCTTTTCAGCGGTCCTGAGCTGCTACTTCCATGCTACTCACTACCTCAACGGCTCTCCTGACTCTGTTATACTTCCCACTTTCTCTTTGTTGCGTGAGACGAAGTCTGTTGGCTACCGAATGCGTACCGAGAGCCGCTTAGGCTGTGAGTGCGCTATACAAAACTCTCCTGCGTAACACCCACATGACTTTGTGGAGTTACAGACGGAGATACATTACATTACATTATATGGAAGTGTCCCTTTCTGTTGAAAAGAAAATGTTCTTGTTTTTACGGCTTGGTCCGTCGTTTGCATCTGTTTGACAATTCACATTTACCAGAACATCACTGGTGCTATTTCAACAGTTCTCTTGAACATTAAAAAAACAGGAGTTGAATGAGTGTAGCAAGAATCTAGTCAAAAGTGAGGTGTAGTTCGTCTTTTAAAAGTAAAGTTAAGGTAATCAGATTCGGGAGCCTTTTTTATACAGTGCCATAAACCTTACTGGCTGTCACTACTACTTGCTGTAGGCAAGAAAGAATTGCCTACTGCAAAAATCGAACCCACGACCTGGATCGTGAAGTGAGTTTTGTTGTGCAGTATACAAAAAGAGGACTAGTTAGGAACTGCTAATAGCTCGCGCCGGATTTTCTTGTTCAATAAGTATTGCAATGAGGCACACCCTTTTAATTTAGAAAAAAGAGATCTGAAAGCTTAGATCCCTGCTTTGGCTAGGCAAATCCGGCCGTTTGTTCAAGCCTGGTTGCATTTACTATTTAAAGTCGTGCCAGTTTAGGATAGATGCACTGAAAAAGAAAAAGTATGGAATTTGGAGACACCAAGTTAAAATGGGGTTAGTTAGATAGAAGCCCTGGTCTTTTTACTTGGCTTTTTACTTGGCTCAGTGGCAGCACCAGGTTACTTTGCGGACGATGCAGAACACATTTGTTCAGTAACTATTTGCTTTATATACTATTTGCTATTAAAATATTTTCTCTATATACTGCTTATTGCAAGAGTGCACAGTTATTCTTTTTTGCATGGACGTCAGATCATATACATTTTTTCGAGGTTGCTGTTGTCCCAAGACCGAATAATGTCGCTAGAGTCAACTACTGACAGGATACTAAGCCAGCAAATTAAAAATGTATTTGATCTTCTCTGTTTAAAATATTTTTTCCCATTTTGATTATTTTCGGACTTTATTAAGGCTGACGTTTTACTATATGCTCAATTATAAACATTCCGTAAATCCGAAACGTTTTTCCGACTACTGCTGACAGGCTGCATAGACTCTTTCCAGATTCCAGTCGCAAGTATTGTACGTTTTCTGCTGGACTTTAAGCATGCGTCTATACTAATATGCTAGCATATCGGTGTGTTCATTAGTTCCTTATTGCTTTTACTTAAATTCAGTCGCTCTCACTTTGCCGCTATACAATGCGGACATCGTCACCCCTACCGGGAATGCTTCGATGGGTAGAAGTAATTGACTCAACATCAAAAGACCTGTCGCCCATTGAGACTGCAATTGATGCTGTGCAGAAGAAGAACAAAGAACTGCAAGATGTCATACGAGAATTTTCTGACAAGACAGTTGAAAACATTCAGCCTCTGAGCATGCAACTTAAAGGTGTTATAGATGCTGCCGTTAATGGTGGGATAACACGATATCAGGAGGTAAGAATAATATTTTGCATCAATCATCAGCATTGCTGAGAGCAAAACCCTGTCGCAGTTCTTCTTGTCTGTGAGCAATTTTAGACCTTATAAAACCAAAAGAAAAAGCAGTTATTATGCTATACGGTGTGTCTATACATATCTATACACTATAGGGAAGGAAATCTAAAAATGTGCTGAATAGCGAAATCTTTTCGAGAATCTTTGACACAAAATGAAAAAGGGGAACTGGGGATAGTTTTAAAGGACTTTTGAATCTAATCTAGCCTTTTTAAGTATCGATCAAAAGATGGCCGATTCATTCGAAAGACTTTGGAACAATCCCGTTATCCAGAAAAGATTGACAATTTGATTTATGGCTGGACTAAGTTTGTCTCTCAGTTAAGAGACCAGAGAGGGGTTTGGTATTGGTTCTTACGGGGACGAGGTCTTTTTTACTCGACTTTACTATACTAGCCATTTCAAATGCAGAAACCTTCAAAAATCTCTCAATGAAGATCATAGGTTGCGACTCAATATTTATTTAGAAGGAGATGGCTTAACGGAGACAATTATATGTGCTCCTTTTTCAACGCAGAAGGCAGAAAACTTAGTGGCTGAACTTTTCATATCTAGGGAGTTAAATCTCTCAGAGTTGGTAAGCAAAAGATTTACTTTCTTAGAAATTTGCTTTAGGTCCGACAGGCAGGACTTGGATTTCGAGTGTAAAAAAGCCCTTATTTTCTATGCTTCCGGGTGTAGACTCGAAGGAAGTCATTGAAACTGGCTAAATCGTCGTTACATTCAGACTTCTTAAAGCGGCATTTAAGCTTTCGCTGTAGACCTCGCATCTTTTGGAGTTTTTCTGGTAAATTGGAAGGAATCTCAGCCGCTCTGTAAGACAGAATGCTAGCGATCGTCGGTTGAATATCGTCGGGCCACGAAGTGCACAAGCCGCAAGCTCGGTCGCTGCATCTCACGGAGGGGTTGACTGACTAACCGAAGTGTGGGTTGCATGTGCCTGTAGATGGGCTCAATGTAACCAACCAACTGGTTGGTTGGCTCAATGCAAGGCTAGGTAGGCAGTTTAAAGAATCTTTCTTTCGCTATCAGGTTGTCGCTTTGTAAAGGGCTCGTGTAGTCTTTTACCTTTCCTGTCTATTTTTATGGTTGCTGATCGAGAGGAAGAGTCATGATAGTTGCAGCGCTTCCGAAAACTATCTTATAAAATTGCTGGCCTCAGTCTTTGTTGTTAACAGCTATTTTTGTTTTACTTTTCAAGTTGTCTCGAGTGAGTCTCGCTGCGTGCTACCCTCCTGGTTTCAGTCGGTAACACTATTCGCAGGCAGCATTGTATCTAATCGCCTCAGCTGATAGCTGCAACTAGTACTTACGAAGCATTCCAAGGCTGTTCTTCACCCATCAGTAATAATTTGGCTGTCGAATGCTGCAAGCAACATGGACCGGCGCGCAGCACTTTATCAGTACGTTCATGAATGGACGACGTGCATTTTTTTGTAAATAGGCGTTCTTCTCTGCCGATTATGCCGCCAGTCACCCTGAAGACGCTGAGCATATATCCGATCTGAAGTCTCTCTTCGATGAGCAGGTAGGCAGCAGCGATGCAGCAGCTCCGGTAGGCCAGTTTCAGCGCTGCAGAAGTGAGCAGCAGCTGGAAAGGAGGCAGGCTTTCCCAGATCTCCCGTCCTCGGTATTCTGGAACCTGCTGATGGTGCTGTGCGAGACCCATATCCTGCGACTTGCAGATAAACATATTAAACGGCGGAATCCGCCTACATCACTACCGGATGCCCGACGACATGAAGCCGTTTCATGACAACCTGGCGGAAACTTTTAGGAAAATGAAGCGAAGCGTTCGCGAAACAGCATTGGCAGTAAGTTTGAAACATTCAAAAGCGACATCGGTCGCTAATGAGTTTCTGTGGACTTGACATTACATGAAGCATCTCATAAAAAACGAGCGCTAGCTCAACTTACTAATAAGGTAACCATACTTTTGATGGCTGGTTTTAAACGAACGTCACGGTGCGACTCACATTCAACATTTGCAGTAGACAACAAGACTCTGTGATTCAGAAAATTATCCATAACGCACCTAGTTGAGAAAGCCTCTCCAGACATGAGCGTTTTTGGTGATGAGAAGCTACCCTTCAATTAGCTGCCATAGGGCTGCTTCGATTACCATAGTGACTGAGATGGGACCTGCATTTAGAGGTTCCATACCTTCACATCTCCTGGTGTGAGCTGCTGCTGCTTACGGATGGCTATTCTGGTGATAAATGCGGGCAAATTGGTGCCGTCCATAAATAAGTGTGCACGAGCAAAGCAGCTGAAGGGCAACATTGTATTGTCTGCCTTTCATGACTTTGTCTCTTTCACATTCTTAAAGTTTAGGTGCTTTATACAAAAACCCTTACAATTTCAGGCACACCCGGTAACTTGTTTTAAGCTGTAGCTAAAGCTTGCCAAACTATTGCAACCATTGGCCCATGAAGCCTCTCTACAAGGCTACTGGATTTATTCAAAGCATACTGGAAGATAAACTAAATGCATTGCACATATAGCTCAACTTTTAAAAGCGTCTACTTGTGAATGCTTCTGTGTGCATGTATTAATGCAGGGCATTTAAAGCTGTGTTAGCGGCTTTGCCATTCGTGGCCTTTATGTAACACTTAGGTATATTGAAATACACTAAAAAACCAATAGTAATAATATTAATAAAAAAATTCACTACGTGACACAACTTTTGTTACTGAGTAGTACATGTTATTTTCAGCTATTTGTACGTCAAAATTTTAGAAAATGGCCCTTATTCCCTACAAACCTTTGCTTTTTTGACAAGGACAATGATTAGCTGTAACATAAGAAGTCATAGAAAAATCGCCATTCGAAAGAGTTGTGCACAGAACAGAGTAGATATGTTGTAGATTTGCGTCTGTACAGAAAATCGTTTTCTCGAGGAAGCCCCCAAACTCACTCGGTCATTATGCTTTTCCTTTTACACTATGCTTGGTGATGACATTCAAGGTCCGGTACATCCGCATAAAAGCGCTCGCCACGCTCCTACGAGTTCGCTCCCATGCTCTCCTAAGTGTCACGTTTTTTTCGAGATGAGCATCATGGCTACGTAATTCGAGGGATATTCTGCACGGCATATTGGCATACTGCTCGATGGGAGCCTGAACCAGCTTTATAATTGCCCGTCGAGCCGTCGACCTGTGTAACTGAACTGCTCGGAGCCCTAGTGGCTTCAGCACCCTCTATAAATCTTCTTTATCTGCTGTCCGACGAAGATACTTTGACCTTTGACCGTCGCCACCAACAGCTGAGCAAAGACTCGGTGCAGTTACTGAAATGCTGCCGACTCAGCAGCGTCTCGAGCCGTTGAAAATCGCTTGTCGAGGCCCAGCTCAAAAACCCAGCTTAAATGTCCGGTATTTGCATCAGCACCATCCGAGCGTCTGCCAGCAGCTCCCACACTCGATGTTGTTCTTCTTAATTTGAACTCGGTCCGCTGTGGCTACTGCCTTTTGCGAAAGTGTGCCTTAGTGTCTTGGCTATCTTGTAGGCAAAGAAACCAAGATAACTTTGTGAAACCAGCTTTCACGCCCATTAGGAATGACAACAATTTGAAGTATATAATGACCTCTCAGTACAGTTGCCATTCTTTAAGATTCTCACCAACATCATGATACTCGTGTAATCCTCTTGAGATGCACAGACTAAGATATAGAGAGAGACTGGTACTTTTTCCCGTTTTGGAGCAGCACTGCTTTCAAGCTCTTAGACAAACTTAGTATGGATCGGTATAATTCACCAGGGTTACGTATGATTCCTATAGCTTCAAATAGACCACCATATTGTTGCAGAAGCACAGCCCAGCTTGCCTACTGAAGAAGTTGGAAAAAGTTCTCGATGGTATTGGTGATCAGTGAATTTCACAATTTTGTCTTTTAAATTTCACTCCTTGTGCCTAGATGTCAGAAGCTCAGCATTGAACTTAGTAAGACCAAGGTGTTTGATCAGATTGCTAAGGTCTTTTTAGTCAGGGAAGTGTGGCTTTCTCTTCTTAGCCGCCCCTGTGAAATTGGAACCTGGATCTATACTTCCTGACTACTAGTTATACTAGCTGCTCTATCTTGAAGATGACTGATGACTCTCCGGAGGGGGTAAGAATGGGAGGGGAAGCTCAGGACAGTGTGGTACTGGGGCGTTAAACGTAAGAATGTGTGAATACATGATCTGAGGCTCTCTCTCTTACCAGTACGACGTTTGGTAAGGTTCACCATGCATGCGAAGCAGCTGCATGAGCGGTTGGTTCCCAGCCGAATTCTTGAGATAGCAAACTTCATGGCTCTCTATTCTACCGTGTACCGGCCAGTGACCCTACCAAAATTATATAAATTAAAAAATTATTTTTCACTTATTATGTAATATGGTGCTAGAAATTTCATCTAGTGAGCAGCAATTGTCCGCCTCACTTTAAAGGGTTCTCTTGCTGTGTTCACATGTGAAATGAGGTGCCCAGGGCATGTCTTGATCCTCTACGGGCATGCCAAAGTGTGATTTGTAGGCCTTGAGCATCTTAACAGACGTTTTCACGCGCAGTGTATTTATGTTTTTGTCTTTATAAATTGTCTGCACGTGATCTAAATGCATCTTCTGGGTGCAAGCAACTTCTTGACGTCATGTCAATCAAATATGGCTTTTCACTGCTCTCCTACTCTGCTATAACATAAAATATAAGGGCTGTTTAAGGCACATGCCTTACAACACTTCTACGGATACTTCTCTATAATGTTATGTTCGCCTAACTATCACTAATGCCGGTAGCAGCACAGCATATACTAGGGGTGAAGACCTGACTTCCAAATTGTGCCTCCGAGAAAAACAGGAGAATTTCCAAATACAATTAATACGACCACGGAAGCCATGCTTTTCGGAAGAATTGCAATTTTTTTAATTTTAAGCTTAAAAGGTAAGGAAAATGCACTTTATACCCAAGGGCAAAAGAAATAGAAATATGCTACCTAGTGTAATAATATCTTTAATATAGCACCTTAGGAGAACGCATCTTTATCGAGGTGCTTGCTTGCTGCAAGAGAAGCAATAACTATGAGTAAATGACAAGCAAGCATGCAAACGTGCACTAGGAGACACTTCCAGAAAATGCCCATGTATCTGTAAACAGTCTATCGTATGTCTGTCTAAATCTCGAAGGCTTTAAGTGTATGGAGTGTCGAGTAGCCCCAGACATGAACGTACGAGCTCTTTGGGGGGAGGGCGGATTGACAGCCTTTCTGCAGCTAAATTCTAGCGAATTGCATGAATAACTAAACTAGTTCCTTGTAAAGCCACCTCGTAGACTTTTAGATATAGGCTTCAGATGCTAGATGCAGTTTACTGCATGTACATGCATACAGTGCATATAGAGATATGAATATTTACATAGAGGAAGATGTATTGAAATGTTTGACTTGCATATATACATTAGCCGCTCGTGCAGGAACAGGGACCACACGGCTTCCGAGCCGATAATGGCGCAGTGTCGGAGGTGCAGTGCCGCCTCAGTATCCTTATCTCCGAGCCTGGGATGCCGAGGTCGGTCAGGCAAGCTTCTTTGTATTGCCACCTGCTGGTCAGAGTCCTGACCACGAAAGGCCTCACCACTGCCGACCGGTAGCCAGCGGTCAGGAAAGACCGGAAATGGCTTCATACTTATCGGTCTTGTTCTAGGCCGCCACCATGAGAGCATCCTTACTGCTGTCTAACGGTACCACCGCATCAATGATTACCATATCGGCGGTGCTTTCGACGACACACATATATATATATATATATATATATATATATATATATATATATATATATATATATATATATATATGTATATACATATATATATATATATATATATATATATATATACATACATACATACATACGTACATACGTACGTACATACGTACGTACGTATGTATGTATGTATGTGTGTGTGTTTTTATGTGTATGTATGTATGTGTTATATTGTGAATGTGCATTTTCAGCATATGTGTACGTAGAGTTTCGTGCCTTGCACAGTTACTGGCTGCCGTAGTCACAATAGTTTGTAACTTTTGCGAAGACCGAAAAATGCACAAAAACATAGGGTCACAATTCTGCCAGCGCTCTGAGCCCTTATATTTTCCCAGGGGGACTTCGACTTTGATGCGATGGCTGCCACTTCGCAGTCAAACAGCACGAATAATTCGCTACTGCTGGACACGCCTGTCGGAAGAAGCTCCAGGGATTCTTCAGGGTATGGAAGGTCTGTTAGCGTTTCCGCTCGAGGACTACCTAATGAAGCCCCAGAAACACGAGTGCAAGCTTGCGCCACATGAGGTTTTCCTTCATAGCACGTAGAGGAGCGTAGTGCTTGCCACGTGTCCATATCTATAGTACCAAGCACGTTGACAAGTGGCATACGCCTCTCAGTTTGCGAGAAGTCTTAGAGGCAAGTGACACATCTGTTGCAACCAACCGGTCATTGTCAATCTTTCGCCTAGCTCTGACATTGAAATGCTGGCAAACGCAGGCCTGCTCAGAACGAAAAAGCGCTTGATGGCGAGCAGCGAAGCAGGAAGCAGCTGCTCCGACCTGAGCAGCCGCTCCGATGAAACTCTGCACGACAATAGGACGGTCTGCTCGACTCCGGTGAGTGAACTTCAGTCGTCATTGCCGGCCATTCTCTTACTGCTGCTGCTGCTGCTGCTCCGATTCAGGCGTTCGTTATGCTTGGCTTGTCTATCGAGCCATTCAGATGTTTTGCAACTCGATTGCGATGCCAAGTGAGCTGGAAACGCCCTTGCAAAAGGGTTTACGCTGCCAGCGTGCGATTAGAAGACCAGTTTTGACTTGCCTGCCATTGCGTTCCATAAGTCGTTGCCTATAACTTACACCAGGCGAATTCACAAGTCAGTTGAAACGCCTTTAAAGTGTTTCAGACATCAGTTAGAAAGCAGGTGGCGGTAAAGATATATTAGCATTCTGCCACGGTCGGCTCATGAACGAATGATGGCTGATGCAGTGTCAGGTTGGGCTTCATAGCAGCCAGGCCTACCGAGAGCTGTCGCTGGGAACTAATGGTGCAGGCGAGGTCAACTTAGGCTCGTCGAGAATTATAGTTACGCTCAGCTGAGTCGTTGAAAGTACTGATCTGTTTTGTCGTCTCAGCGAAAGAAATCTGCCTGTTCCCGATTATATTTCCAACGGCTGTCGAGTGCTAATTTGTGTCGGCTCCCAAGAGACTAGTTTCAAGCAAGTGCCGACTGGCCCATAGAGGCTCGGGGAATCAAGACTCTAGTTTTACCTCACCGCCGCCCTACTGAAATATTAGCCGTGAATGCTATTGAAAGTCTATCTGGAGAGTAGACAGCTACTCAAGATGCTTGTATGTACTGACCAGACAACACGATCGTTTGCAATCGATTAGTATTAGTTGCAGTAGGGCTTGTAGCTGAGCCGAATTTGTGCTGCATAGGAAACTGTCTCAAGAAACTAAAGTGATCAACGATTTTGGAGAAATCATGGCGCATTTGCTGCCTAATTCTTAAATAGCTTTTTCGTTAGGTCTGTTCAGCCTTTGGTGGCCCTACCCCACAGCCTGGGAGGTAAACCAGACTTACTAGAAAGAGAATCTCTGGAGGAAGGCAGACACTTTTAATTTTTTTGGTGGTGCTAGAAAGACTGGCTGAGCCGCTGACCTCAGTTTGAATTATCAGTTTCGATTTCCAGAGAGATCCATCTCATTTGTTTAAGGAGTCGATAATCTTTGTATAGTTTCTCAGATGTTTTTTAGACAGACCATAGGACTTTTGAAAAGTGCTGGCCTTCTCAGTTCTTCTGGTGAAGGTGTGCAAAGTATTGATGCTTTACAATTTAATCGATGATGAGACTCAGTATCTGGCCTGTTGCATCGCAGTGCAGGCCTTTGCCAGACTAGTTCTCTACCCCAGATCTGACATTTTCAAGTTGAAAAGGTAGAACTTAATTTTAAGTACTGCTGTGTGCAAAATTCAGTGAATCTTTACCTTTGCCGACAAAAACTACCTGAAGCTCTGAAGCTGCAGCCGTTTATCCGTCTAATAAAAGTACTTAGTAGTGAAATTTTGGAAAATTTGTTAAACAAGTTAAAAAAGTTTTAAAAAAGTTTTTCTAGTTTTGTATACCTTTGAAAATGTGTAAAATTGATGCCTTCAAAATGGAAATGCTATTTGATGGTTTTTTGCTTGCCAAGTTTGTTCTTTCTTTGGTGGCATTAAATTGCCTGTCTTGAAGTACGCAGTGGATCCGTCCTTGCAAACCTCACGGTGAGAGATGCTTATCGTCATTGCTATCGTTGCAGGTGGCCGCACCACGGTATACTTTTAAAGGTAATAGGTCACTCGGCAACATTTACAAGTCAATTTGGCTTTGTCATATAAACTATATTTATGTGATCAGCACTGAGCATCTGTGTTATATAATTATGTAGATTTATTTGTTTTGAATGACTCATTGTTGCAGAAAATGCTTGGGGTTCGGTTAGCAGTTCATCGGATCTCTCTTCCTCATCAGTAGTACGTGGAGTGCGCAGGAAAAGCAGGACCCCAAGCCCTGCTGTTTTCTTGGTGAGCCTTGCTTACAACAAATTCGTATCTGTTCGCGAGGACTTCATGCATTGCATTCGGTTGGCTTATAGATACCCTTTGAATGGACTATAGCATCAAGTGCTTTGCAGCATGCTTGCTTGCATGGCTATGCATAGCCAACGTCAGAGAATGAAGTTATGATGTATTAATATGGAGTGCTAATTTATTCTCGGGATTGATAGTTAGGCTATATGCCGATCAACAAGTTTCGCCACGCATATCGTTCGATCAGCTAGATGCTGCTATAGCAGTTGTGTTTTGCATGCAGAATCAGACATCAGCTTCACTCTTTTTATTTGTTCTCTTACACAGTGTGTTTGGTTGACTCTTGACCATCCGAGGTTTTGTCACTCACTTTTAGGATCCTTCATTTTCTTTCATTTTTTTTCATTCGTTCTCCAGCCTACCTGTTCAAACTACTCGCCAATCAGGCCAGACGTCGTACCCACCACCAGCTCTTCTGACTAAAGTTGATTAGCTGTTCCTCGAACATCATAAAATTAATTGGAGACAATCGCGTGCAATTCGTATGCTCCCAATAGCTGGAACTCACTCTTGGCTGACGTCACGACACCCCCACCCCCCCCCCCCCGCCGACTTGACCACAGCAGAAAAGAAGCTAAAAACCCATTTCCGGTCCTCACTCGTTTGCTGAGTCCATGTGAATTTGTTTCCCATGTTTATGCCTGCTTACTTTGTGCATGTATTATAAATAGCCCTGGGGGTGCTTGCTGCTTGCTCTTCACACCCGAGGTCGTGGGTGCAAAGACTGCAGTGGGCGATCCATTATTACCAACTGCAAGCAGTGGTGATAGCCGTTAAGGCTGTTCTGCTGCAACACAAAAAATGAGGCTGCCAAATCCGCCAATGTTTTAACCATATTGACAGGCATCCCTTACAACAAATTTAAAGTGCTTATAGAGAGATTTAGTTCTCTGGTAGTGCTATACAATTTCATGGTATTATCCGGGGTTCTTTTTTTGCTCTCCCTTCTCTCTCTCCCCTTCTCCTTAATGTTGACATATGGTTGATGTGGTACCTGGTAGTCACAGGTAACATGCACATCTTTTGAAGGAACGTTTCTTTGGCGATGGTTTCTCTATCTATATATAAATACCTGTATGTACTATTCTCTAGTTCAGTATGCAGCTATACTTATGCCATACGGCCTGAACCTCGATGAGATCTAATCCTTACAAATGGAAGTCCAAACCACATATTCCGAGCATTTGATTGACCACAGCCGGTGTTTTGATGCAGTATGAAGATGTCTTTGTAGTGTCTTCTTTTTTACCTCTCGTGTTTCCAGGTTATTTTTAATTGTGTGACTGCAAATGCATGGTAATTAATGGGTGCCATGGAGAGGTTCTCCAGAATTTCTATAATTAACCCCGACTTTATTGAATGAATATATATACGTGAACTTGTAATACATAGACGCCATAAGGTAGTTTCGATTATTTAATGCTCTGACAAGACATACTCTCACTATAGGCAATAAACGGAATGGTATTGGCACTGTGTTTTTAGGCCACAAGTCTGCTCACAGTTTTTTGTTTGACCTCTACAAACCTGGTAGAACAGTAAAAGAGCCAGCACTACAACTGCAAGTACCCACAGCGGCTCCTGCATTACACTAGGCTCCCTGAGGGTGCTCCTGCTCCTGTGCTGCTGGAGGGCGAGCTGCAATATCCTTGACACAGCCTCTCTGGCAGACTCGAGACCAGTCTAACTAGCCAACAGCAGTCTTAGCCTTAGCAGTATTACCTTGGAACGCCAGAGAAGCTCTAAAAATCCAACCAGAAAATGTCTTGTGCCACACAGTGCTGGCCGGCTACCTGATGTACAATCCTTGGCTCTTTTGGCAATACTAGTGCCCTCATTTTTCGTAGAATAGGAGTTACAGAGTCTGCCCTTAGGTCTTGCAGGTGGATCGTGCAAGTGCACCTTTGTCTAGCTGCCGGTTGAATCAGGCTCGATTGCTGCTGAAGCCGGCCTTTATGCCCCATGCAGTCGTTTCCTGAGTTTTGCTGATACTGTGTGCAGCGGCTGCTTGCTCTTGCTTACAAAATGTTACAGCCGGCTGCTCCTCCAATTGCACAAGCATGCAGCAGCATCAGCTGTGGCAGTCAGATCTAGGCAACAGATGCTGCATCTGTGGTCTGGCTTGTAGCACAGACGGTAAAACAGCTGCTTCCGCATAATCCCTGCAGGCATCCAGTCGCCAACAATGTGTGACCACCCTCACAGCTTTCTGTATTCCTAGTTCTGTCGAATTGCAGGCACGTCTTAACGATATTTAACCACGGTACGAGTGCCTGCAGATAGATGGTGCGCACACTGAATTCGGCAGCTTTGTGCCTACTACACAGCGATGGCTTGTGCATGATTCGCTCTGGTCTTCCTCTTTCATTTTCGCCTTCCCGCTCACGTTTCGAGACCGGTGTCGAAAACATGCCTCAAACACCCATGGCGGCCGATCGATGTTTTTTGTGGTGGTTGATGCCTCTTTCTTGCTAATTGCATGGCTTGAATCTGCATGCAGCATTGTGGTAGAATGGCTTTGGGCTTTGAGCGATCGGTTGGATGTAGTTGAGGAGTGGAGCGATTTTGCTCTGAGGGCATGCACAGCAGACCGTACGCGACCACCACCCATCATCACTTGTGCAGCCTATACAGCTGCCGACCGGCAGAGCTGCAGGCTTTCGAGCCGCCAGTGAGCCATCGCTTTCTGCTGCCACCAGCAACAATGCAGCACCCGTGCCGGCTGCTACTTCCTTCGCGGCTGTCAGGATAATTTGCCTGCAAGGCGTCAGAGTCGTCCACTTTGCAGCTGCCTCGGCCAATGCCCAACGGGTGTGACACATCCGGATCCGACCGGTGGTCCGGTGCTGACGTGTTCGACGGGACGCTTTCTGCGGAGCAGCAGCAGCAACATCAAGCGTCGTCATCACTGCTGGAGACCGGTAGGGGCAACGTCTGGCCAGCAGCCGACGAGCACCTCGCGAGGCCGGCAAACTGTGGCAGCGCTGCAGACCTTCAGCTGGCCAGCTCGTCGGAGGCAGTGGACTCGCTCGCTAACGTCGACGATAGCTCGAAGCCGCCGCCGGCACTTCCGCCGAAGAGAAAGAACTCGGGCTTGACGTCGCCGCTGGCAGTTTCGCCGACTGGCCTCTACGTCGAGGCCACCGAAACCGACGGGCCACACGTACCTGACAAGAAAAGCAAGGCTTTGGGCATCAGATCCCACTCGTTCACTTCCGGGCAAGCCAGCAGCGAGGCCGTGTCACGGCTGGTCCACGCATCGCTCTTCATGGAGCAGGTCACAGCTGCTTCTGCCGCCGACACTGCTCCGTTGCCCCTGCACCGAGTGGTTCACGACGGCTCGGCAGCAGTGTTCTTACACCTACCGGCGATGAGGGCGGCAGCTGCTGTGGCGACCATTCACAGCGTGCAGCAGCCACCTGCTCCCAATGTGTGGCCATCCCCAGCAGCCGGCGATGCAGCCACAACGGCCGCTGCCGCATCGAAAGGAATCTCAGCATGCTCACTGGTGCTCCCTCCATGTCGCAGCCCCCAATCGGAAGCGACAAAACCTTCGCCCCCGGCAGTGCCTCCTCGGACCGGTTCGGTGGTGGCAAAGAGACCGCACAATCTGGCTGGCCCCACTCAAAAGACAGCTTGAACTCAGTCTCTGAATCTGAGCGCTCGAACCGAGAGCCGTGCCATCGCATTTCTAAAAAGGTTTCGTCCACTATTGCATGTAAAGCAGAGGCAAGAATTGCTCAAAATAGCGTTGGCTTAAGTGCCGAACATCTTTGCCTGTGCTGCAGTGACATGGCTCGAACATTATTTTGTAGCTGCCAGTCTAGTCGCATCGAGCGAGGCCATCTGCCTTACCACTCCGTGAAAACCGTCAAAGTGTAGCACATATACTGTGAGCTGTCGTGCCTGTCTGGTGATGCGATTTATGATCAGCTACGGACTTTGAGAAGCTGTTTTTGTGCCAACTCGTCCACTATTGACATGTTGGCCTTGCCACCTCATGTCCTTGTAGATTTTGTACGGCATTTGCATTTGCATTTTGTATTTGATTTTTCTGGATCAGGCAATATAAACTATTGTATTGGCCATGCAGCTTTTGTGCTTACAGTCCTGATCATAGCCAAAACGCATGTACCTGTGAATTCTGCCGACCTCTTAACCGTGTGTAAGAGCATGAGGCACTACTCAACGTTCCAGGTTTAGCTAGGTAAAGATCCTGCTAGCCCTCTTGATTCTCTCCAGGCTGGACTAGTGTGACTAAGCCTTGGCTGTGCTGAAGACCCATCCACCTAGCCTCTACAGTTGGTGGCAATAGCTGCCACCTGACTCGTTTTTAAATTCAAGAAATCCAATAGCGGGTCCCCTTTGCTAAAGGAGTCACTCTGGCTCCTGATTGACTAGCAAATTGTAGACAACGTTTTACTCGGATGCACCCGGGCCTGCATAGCTTAGACCCTTCACACCTAGCTGAACTGTTGCTGCTGCTGCTGCTTAAACTTCTCGTGACCTTAGGTCCTCTAGGGACAATAAGTTAGCCGTTCTTGTCTTGTCTCTTGTGTACACAATCTTTGCTTTGAGGCTCTAGGCTTTTGAACATACTTCCACAATAATTGTTGTTCAATGAAGATTTCTTTTCTTTTGCTGCTGAATCGGGAACTTTCTTTTCAGAGGCCTTATTCTATGCTATGCTGTGCTGACTTGTATGCTACTTCTGGACTCTGCACTAGGACTCAGCCACGCTCTTCACTTCTCCTCTCCTCATGCATCCAGCACCAGCTTCGTCTTTACAGCTTTGCACAGTTACAGAGACAGGGAATGAATTATATACAATAATACATGAATTGGTGATATACCGGTAGGAGCTGAGGAGGGGACAGGAGACCAGAGAGGGAGGGGTGTCTGAAATATTGCTCTACAGAAACAAACATGGCTTGCTCTTCGACTGCAGCAGCCATTACTATGCTACTCATATACGCATACATATGTATTAGCAAACAAGAAAATAAGAAGTTCCAACTTTGGTGTCTCAAAGCACTTGCCTTTAGTGAGAACCAGGGGGATATAATAGCTGCCCAAGTTAAGGAACGCATCCAGAGTAAAGAGCTCGTGCAATTAATTATACTGAACTCAATACGAGTTCCAAGTGATTCTACCAACTCTCTCCTCCTTTGGTCTTTCTGGGAAAGTGACATTCCACTGTGCTTTCATGTGCACTCAATCGATTTGCTTCACCTCTGCCACTCGTGTTGCTAACCATTGTATTTCCGTGCTGTCCCACTCGTTTTTGTCTGTGGGCCACCTCTCCGTGTTTTTTTTTGCCTTGCTGTCTGCTCGGTCGAATGGCGCACGATCACTGATCCATCATGGCTGTCCACCTAGGCCTTTGCATGAACGGAGAAAGAACGTGCAGCTATCCTTCCTCGCTCGAAGAGGCAGAAGGCTGTCGTTTGCTCGTCGTCCAGTCATCGGCTGCAGATCGATGCAACAAGCAGCGAGTGTCGGCCCGATTAACTGCAGTAGTCCTTACATCGACCATCGGCCAGCAGAGCGTGCTCGGCCGGCTCGGCCCTGGACGAGCGCTGCCTGCCTGACTGACGTGCACTGAGGTGCCGCTCACATGCAGAGCGAGAAGCCGCCGAGCAGCAGCCCTTGAGCAGCGCAGTCGGTCAATCAAGCAATCGAGCAGCATCATAGACTCGCGGATGCATGCGAGGCTGCACTGGTGGCTGGCAACGAAGAAGAAAAGTGCAGTCGGACTCGTGAGAGCTCCCGTTGAGCCGTCTGCGTCGGACCTGCCTCCTGCAAGCGGAGATTTCATACTCATCCACCACTGGCTGAAGCTTCCTCTCGATACATGGGAAAGCCTCAAGCTCCGCTACAGTAGCTCAGACACCCCACTTTCTCCCGATGCACGCATCCGTGAAACAGTTGTTGATGGTGCCTGCTTTGTGCCCTTTACAGCTTTGTTCTTTTAAGCCCGGTGAACTGATTGGGAGATATAACTGCGAAGATAACTCAAGCAGTGCATTTATGTTGAAGCTCCTCGGTATACCAAGCCACTTTCGGATGGGACAGCTCACATAATAGTCGATTTCTCCACCGCGGTCAAGGGAGTGTCTTAGGAGGACATGCCATAACAGTCGGCAGTCGGCAGTAGGCCGAACAGTTAACACTGAACTATATACTTTCCGAGCAAACCAAACTTTTAGATGGCTTTCGGTCATACTCCAGCCTGCGTGTTAGTATCTCCCCAATGAAGCATGCGGCTGGAGGATCCGACTACGATCTTCCTGAAGCGAGCTGTTCATTTGCAAGCGGCTTGCATTCTCCTCTAACACTAAAGCACGTTTTTACCATTCTGCCTAATTTCACCATTCATCATTCTCTCCAAAGTCAGTTCGCGGCTCTTGCTGGGCTTGAAAACCACCTGAAAACGCATGAATAACTCTTCAAAATGCTACAATGCACCACTTACTTGCTCGGTAACGTGTGATAAGCGATAAAAATGCCATCAACAAATGTCGATATTGATGGTAGACTCTCATTATCGGCAACCAGAGACTACACGAGCTGCATTACAAAGGAGCATTTCCATAATTAACGCAAATATAGAAGTTACATCATTACAACCGGGTGTGCGACTTCCACGTCCTGGAGAACTAGGCCTCAAGCACGGCACACTTAACGGTGCTCGGTGTATCGGCCATCTCGCGAAGAATACCGGCGACGCTCGATTTCTTTAACACAGCTAGTAACTTGCTGGCGCAGCGTCGTTGTTTGCAGTTTAACGGCAGTAGAGGAACAGGGCAGCGATAAAGAGCGCTCATGTCTTGACACATCATGTATGTATCCATAACGTAGACAACTCTATTTAACAGTAACTGAGGGTTGCAGGCGTTTAACAGTAGCCACGACATACACCAACGGCTCCATGGCCTATAGCTTAAATCAGCTCAAACCCCAATGCCAGCTCTGGAAAAAGGCTACGCATACTTTGGTCCTTAATCAAGTGATGACATTCGCCAAAACTGCATGAAATACTAGACCGGGATAAGTATAACGCGAGCACTTGATAAATAGAACACGCATTAAAGCTTTCAAGAACCGATTACTCCACTGTCTTACGCGTTCGCGAGCACTCCATAGTTCACTGGTTTTGGCATGGTGGTTAATGTGCTCGTCTATAACGACCGAGGTCAAGCTGAATGAATTTGATGACCGAGGTCGTGGGTTCAAGCCCCGAGTTATATGTGATGCATCAGACTAGAGATTAACCTCTCTTAGGGTGTTAAACAAATGAATTATTATTATTAAGATCAGAGAGCCCATCTCCAAGATAATAAACTAAGCTGGACACTTCAACCTCCATCCATTGCTCTAATTGAGTCCACTTTCAAGCCTGTCCCTGCTTACCTCATTTCGAAATGCCTCTCCCAGTCTTGAAACACTGCTATGACTTGGCACAGTGAGTGAGGCGCTGAACGTGCTTGCTGACAGAGGTCGTGGGCTCGAGCCCCATGGCATATGTGAAGCACCTGAATAGAGACTAAGTTACCCAAGGCACTCTATAAACGAGTTTTATTTTTATATTATTAATTTTTAAAGTACTATAGGATATAATATTATTTCTAGCCCGCTAGAAATCCTACCAACTGCTCCTTCTGAAATGTCTAGCCTTTCTGCTGCCGTCCATAACTGACCAGAGAGAGTGAGAGAGAGAGAAAGAGTGAGAGAAAGAGAGAGAAAGAGTGAGAGAGAGAGAGAGAGAGTGAGAGAGAGAGAGAGAGAGAGAGAGAGAGAGAGAGAGAGAGAGAGAGAGAGAGAGAGAGAGAGAGAGAGAGAGAGAGAGAGAGAGAAGGCAATACGAGCATAGAAATTGTTTACGGCCTGTAGCTGTTTGTATACTTATCATAAGGCATTGCCCTCATCATCAGCATCTTTCACGCCCACTTAACTCTAACATTTCATTTTCGTGGAAAAGTCTGTATGTCTAGCATAACTGATGCTCTGAGAGAAAGTTAGATGCAAAAGCGAAAGATCTCGATTAGTTGTAGGTCTGTCGCGTTCACGATCGCGTGCCGTGGCTTAGAGTCGTGTAGCTGGCGATTTATGTTTGCCCCTGTGAGCGAGAGGAATAGCCGCTAACGCTATTTTGCTGAAATATAAATGAGGCTTGTGAATTAGCTGATCTCTAATTTACTTGTGTACCTTGCGTTTGCATGCTACCGAAGTAGATAAAAAATAGATATGCAAAAAGCCCTACAGAAGACTAATTTTGAAAGTCATGCTATGCATATTTATGTGCAAGAAACTGGATTAAAGAAAGAAAAGGGCATAAGAGAATAATTAAAATAAATCCTAGCTGATTAAACAGCCTCTTTTTGTATAGCGACAGGAGAGCCTTTACGGCTATCACCACCGCTTGCAGTGGCGATAAAGAATCGCCCACCACAGGAATCGAACCCACGACCTCGGGACCGAGGTCGTGAAAGCAACCGCCTTATTAGAAACAATATGCAAGCATTCAGCTCAGCGGTCAGGTATGTGAAGGGATACTGGCGGCTTAACTGCGTGCATAAACATGAATGGATAGGTAAACTTTTTTGTTTTCAATTTAAATACTGCAAATTTGGAGAAACTTAGTTTTCTATTTGCATATTAAAGAAATCTATTTTCCTAAAATGGTATCAGAAATAGTAAAATTTTCAGCGAGAACTTAGTCATGAAACAATGACAGATTTTCAAAGTCTGCTTTGAGCATCTTTATAGCGGGTGAAATGTTAGTAGTTACGTTGCAGGCTAAGAGCCTGAGCTACAGCAATAAAACTGTGCGAATTAATTTAAACAGAGGAAAAGGTAACACGAGCAAGTTAGATATAACTAGGATGCATAGTATAAGCCGAGTTATGAAATTTACAAGGCACCAACCGACCCAGGAAATGAAGCTGTATAAAAGTCACAAAAATGCACCTCAACGAGCTTCGAGCATATATCGCAATCTACCAAGGTTCGAAAAGTTGGGATACAAGTCGCATATGATACAAAGATCGAATTTTTAATTTTTGATTTGTTGCTTCCGGTTTACCCGGGTTAGACGTAGTTTGCATAACCAATTTTTCTTTCATGCGGAAGTCGTCAGAACTTCCGATCCCAGTTCTAGCATATTCACAAATCTCGTCTCCCGACACCGAGCATGCTAATACGCGTTCCTTGTCCGTTGCGGAATTCTTCCGCAAATCGAAGTTCTTGCAAACAGCGTATAAGGAAACCGATACAGCTAAGACCTGTTCAAAGCTAATCTGACTTTTGTTTGACCGCGGTGCGTAAGAAATTACGTGCTTATGGACATCTAAATGCTTATCGCTTCGGGCTGCTGGGTCTCCCAAGCCAGGCGGCGGCGTTAGATTCGCCGGCGGCTTGTATCCTAAGTGTTAGTTGTGATCGTGCGCACCTATTACCGCTTCGTCGTCGTAGTTCAAATGCATTCCTAGAGGTTAGTGTTGTTGCTAAGATTTGTGAATTATATATTAAAAAAAGAAAAGCACCCCGGAGCCGCCGCGGAAGCCGGCGCCGCCAGGTTGGACGCTCTACTCGTTTGGCGGGGACTTCGAGCTTAGAACCGGCTCGTTTGGTATTCCTAGCATTGTCTCGAACCACTCAGCACGCTCCCCTACAAGCGTCATTGTGAATCTCGCTAACTCAATGGTCATCAGGCCTGTTATAACTCCGGCGACCCAACTTGGTGCTTGTCTTTGGAATCCTCGCTCATTGTGCAATAAACCTCTAGTAATAAGCGACCTTATTTCCGAAAAGGGTCTCGACTGCTCGCCTTGACTGAAAGTTAGCTAAAATCGGTAAACTGCCCGACATTTAAAGACGCTACCCTGAATGGTTTCTCATTCTTTCAAACCCCTAGATCCATCAAAACTGGTTGTTGAGTTGCTATTGTCATGCGCTTGTAATTCAACTTCAAGCCATTAGCAATACCCTCGAAGCAGTCTTTTGAATCTATTGTCATGATTTCACCAGACAACAAGCTACCGATGGCGGTAATAGTCTATCGCCCACCATCGGTACTAAGTCCTCCTTTGTCTCAGCTTTCAGCGATTTCGTTTCGATTCAGTGTGCAAGAAATCGACCCTTCCTCGCTATGGGTGATTTAAACATTCACTTTGATAGCCAATCTGACGCCTTCAGCACTGAAGTTTGTGCATTGACTGACTCATTGTCTCTTATGGCTCGTGTGCATAGCCCTACTATGCATAGCCCTACATGTACATAGCCTCACATCAAGGGTCATGCACTCGACCAAATTTTCTCATACAGCTGCACTTTGTCATCACCAATTATTACCAAATCCTGCTTATCTAACCGCATGCAGATCTCATTCAGTCGACAGCGTGCGCCCTTCTTCTTCTCCTCTAAAGTTACACGTGAATCGAGAAGCCTCAAGACCGTTGACATCGATGCTGTCCGTGCGAGAATATCTGCGTCGCCTCTGCTGCTCGGTCCCCCTTCCGACCTGTAATAAAAATAATAGTGATAACACACACTTGGCAAAGCGCCACCAGCGAACTCAATCTCTTTCTAGGCGTTTACATTTGCTGCAAAGGAATCGTTGGCAGATTGCCACAACGCAACACTAGCTAGCGGGCTCAACGAGTTTGCACTTCTGACTAAGCCTACTGTGAGCCCTCGCCCAGACTGCCTGTGGTTTACCGAAGACATTAAACTAGCTAGGTCTACGAAGCGAAAGTTTGAAAAACATACAAAAGATCATGACTGAATGTCCATCGACAGGCATACGAGGACTACTGTAGGTCGTACCAATCGATCCTACCAATGGTCAATTCTAGCTTCTATAAAAAATTGTTGAATCACTGATGCACAATCCAAAAATGCTGATATCGACGATCAACCATCTCCTCAACCATTCCAACGTTAGCTGTTTACCTAATGATCTATGTGCTGATCTAGCTGATCGCTTCTCTAGCTTCTTTTTGTCCAGAAGATAGACTAGATCAGGGAGTCCATCCCTGCGATGGCAGCATCCCCCTAGAATGCTGTCCCTCAATTCCTTGCAGCACCTCAATGTCTACAGTCAGCGAGGTCACTAGTGACCTTGTGTTAAAGTTCATATCCCGATCAAAGAAGACAACTAGTCCTTTGGACCCTATTCCCACTGTCCTGCTTCTACGATGCATTGATCTGCTGCTGCCATACATAACCAACATCATTAATATATCATTAGCCTCAGGTCATGTCCCAGCACCTCTCAAAACGACTGTAGTCAGTCCACTACTCAAGAATGCAACACCAGACCAAGAGAACTTGAGCAAATGACGCCCAGTCACCCTTCTACCGTTCCTATCAAAGACACCGGATCGAGTAGCGGTACTGCTTGCAAACGAAAACGAGGCCGCCTTAGCTGCCAGGCTAAGGGAGCAAATTAGCCTGTTATAATGCGATCCTCAAATTTGCCCATCAACTATTGCTCTATCAAAAAGAGGCCGTTCCACATTTCGCTATTGCTTGGCAGACGCAGCTCCGGATGCCTGCAAAATAACCGAGAGAAGAATCCGCTGCCCCTTCAAGCTTCGTGCAAGTCATTATTTCCACCACATCTCCCTTCTACCGTTCCTATCAAAGACACTGGAACGAGTCGTGGCAGACCAGCTGAACTCATATATTGAAACTACAAACCTTGCTTGCAAGTTCCAGTCTGGTTTAAGAGCTAACCACTCCACAAGTCAGTACTGCTTCAGGTGTTCAACGACCTACTTAGGAATGAAACATGTTTAGATTATCCCTGCTTGTTTTGCTCAATCTTTCGGCAGCTTTTGATAAAATCGATCGCTAAGTCCTTCTCGAGCGCCTCTCATCTCGCCTGGGAATCACTGGCACTGCTCTGCAATGGTTCAGGTCCTATATCAGTGGGAGACTCCAGAGTATTGACGTGAATGGACAAAGTTCATCCAAGGCACCTCTGAAGTATGGGTTGCCTCAGGGCTCCGTGGTTGGTTTAGTTCTTTTCACGGTTTATACTCATTCTTTTGGCAATGTCATTGCCAAGCACAATCTGTGCCTTCACTTCTATGCGGATGACACTCAGTTGTACCTTTGCTTTGATTCCTCCCAGACCTCCAGCATGTAGAATTCTCTCAGCTCCCTTGCTGCATGTACTGATGACATCGGCACACGGATCGCAGCACATTTTTTTGAATTGAATGATGATAAAACCAACTTACTAGTTATGGGAAAACCAATTGAGATTCGTAAATTGGAAAGGCTGACGCTCAAAGTCGGCTGTGCCAGCATATCTCCTGCTGCATCCTCACGAAATCTAGGTGTCCTGTTCCAAATTGACCTTTCATTAGCTCCACAACTAAGTCTGCCTACTTTCAGCTACACACCATTGCTAAAATTCGGGGGTTTTTAAACAAGCATACGACATCAAAGTTGGTTCATTCATTTTTGACATCCTGTCTTGACTTCTGTAACTCATCGCTTGATGGTCTACCGGCCTGTGCAATCAGGCACTTACAGCTGGTGCACAACTCAGCAGCTAGGCTTGTCTTTCGTGAGCATCGCAGTTGCCACATCACACCACTTGTCGCCGACCTGCACTGGCTACCAGTCAAGCAACGGATCAACTTCAAGGTTTTGTCGCTCACTTTTAGGTCACTTATGTAATGTATCTCCGTCTGTAACTCCACAAAGTCATAAAGACCATGTGGGTGTTACGCAGGAGAGTTTTGTATATCGCACTCACAGCCTAAGTGGCTTTCGGTACTCATTCGGTAGCCAACAGACTTCGTCTCACGCAACAAAGAGAAAGTGAGAAGCATGGCAGATACAGTAGAGCAGTTGAGGTAGTGAGTAGCATAGAAGTAGCAGCTCAGGACCGCTGAAAAAGATGTGCTATAGTCGGCAGCAGGAGAGTAGTTGTCGTTGCACATGAATTGTGGAAGCGAGTTCCACAGTCTAGGACCTGCTGAGCTAAAGCTTCTGTCGCCAACTGTCTTTAAGTGGAGGAATGAGACAGCTAATCTGTTGTCCACACAGGACCTGAGGGCGTGAGCAGGCTGAAACTGATGCATCAGTTCGGCTAGGTACGAAGGAGCCAAACCGTGGCGGGCCTTGTGGGTCAGCGTAAGAACTTTGCTCTGTATCCTTTGCTCAACCGGCAACCATCCCAGCTCTTTCAGCAAAGGAGACACGTGCTCAAACCGCTGGGACTTGAAGACTAGCCTCGCAGCCATATTCATAGTCCACTGTAGTGGCATAATAGCTTTCTTTGGCAGCCCAGCCAAAAAGGGAATTACAATAATCAAGCCGAGACAGAACTAAAGAGCTAGTTAAATTTTTTACAAGCCACTGTGGGAGACAGCTCCTAATCTTGGATAGGGATCGGATGTGATGGCTAGCTGTGGAGGCAGTCTTCTGAATGAAGCTTTTGAAATTGAGGTAGCTGTCGAACACGACACCTAAATTTCGAGCACGTAGTGAAGGTCGCACAACAGCACCACCTATTAGAACAGCAAAGCCTTTTAATCCAGCCACACGCTTAGGGTGTCCTATGAGCAGCAGTTTGGTTTTATCATCATTTAATTTCAGAAAGTTTTCCGACACTTCATTCTTTGGCTCCAGCCTACCTCTTAGATCTACTGCCGCCCCACCAGGCTAAGCATTGTTCCACCGGCTTTTCGGAATCTAATTGTTTACCTACACTTTTTACAAACCTCGAATCCTTTGGAGACCGTACATTTAGTTCGTATGCTTCCCAAGACTGGAACTCATTCCCGACTTCCGCTACGACACCCCCTGACTTGACCACATCTAAAAATTAATTTAAAAACGCACCTATTTATTACAGCATTTAGTGGGTCCCTTTGATTCGATCTCTATGTGCCCCTGCGTGCTGACACTGTGCATGCTGCCACTAACCATACTTGCATGCTGACCCTGTGCCAGTCACCCCTAACCATGTTGTTCTTGTCGTTTATTGAGCATGCTACCATTAACCATTCGATCGCGTTTCATTTGCAGCAAATGTAAAGCGCCTAGAAAGAGATTGAATTCTCCGAGGATGCTTTATCACCTGTGTTATCATTATATATGTTTCGAAAGGAACCCTGAAAACATATTCGAATGTCAGACAAATACCATAGATATTTTCTTGAATTTTCCCATGAAGCTGTCTTATGGTGCTTTACAAATGAATAATTTTGTATAATAAGCTAGGTCTTTTAGTTAGTCCACCATCGTCCCACTCACTGGCGCCATGTTTATTCTAAGATCTCGATGTGACATGAATACTGCTATTTAGACGGTAGAGCAAAGATGAGTGTCAAGAAAGGGTGGATAGTCTTCTAATTTACACATGTTGCTGGAACATGCACCCTCATAGTTGAAATTTAACAATAAAATGCAAATTGTTCACAGGACTGTGAGGGTTAAAAGTATTTTCCAAGTCCGTAGGATTCAAGTAGCTTTTTCTCTCTATGCGTAACGACCCCTTTGCTGTCATCCGAAGGGACGACTGCAGCTTTCCAGCTTCAGCTTGGACCAGCTGAGTTGGCGCATTGGAAAGCTGCCAAAGTGAGCTTGGCCGACCGGAAATCATGCTGGGCCTGCCTTTAATAAGCGACGGACGTGAATAAATATAATCTGCCCGTCATTCTTCATGGGGGCATAATATATAGTTATTATAAATTAAAATTTGGTCAGCACCTCCGTATGCTCCCCGGCGCTGCAGAAAATGTTAAATAAAATCAGTTATGTTCATTATATAAGAAGACCAATAAATGATATATGGAATTTTTTTTAATTTTTCGTCTCTCTAAATTTCGCTCTATTGACTAAAAACTCAGTGGGGCAGGATCATCAGCTTGTTCAGAAGACAGTCAAGCCCGCCTTCCAAACCAAAATTGAAGTTTTCTAATTTTTTTCACGGATGCAAAATGATTTCCATATAAACCTGTGGTTTCCAACCGCCATCATGGACCGGTGAGTTTTCATGGGAATGCATTGGGAACAAAAAAAGAACAAAGCTAACAGAATACTAACGCGCCTATAGCAGACAACGACGAGAAAAACAAACAACAAATGAAGCCACCCATGCCGGAACTAAACAGAAATAGAAACACAATCACTCTACAGCAGCAAGAGACTGGTAAAGAAGCCCGGGAACTCCTTGCTGTCTAAGCTCAGCAAACGCTTAATTTATGACAAGGTCACAAGCAGAAAGAGACTGAAGATAAGATTCGAGCACTTCACGACATATGTCGCGGCATCGGGACCTTGCCAGACAGTAGACTTGGATCATCAGCTAAGCTGGCGTTACCACTAGGTCGACGGACTCTCAAGCCCTCATTGTAATGAAACACTGAAATTGCCCTTGATTTTTTCATCGGCTTAAAAAGCTAGTTGACTAATGTTCTGTGTCTCCTGTTTAAAATGCAAACGCAGTGAGGAAATAGCAATCTGTGTGTGGTGAGGTCATCGAGGAACGACGAGGCTCACGAGCAGAACATTCTAAAACAAAACCAAGTCCCTGCTCGTAATTGAGTAGAAACTGCAGCTTAATTGCGAAAATTTTGTTCGTTTGCAATTAGTGCGTACTGGCTTACAAGAGGATCAGTGTTACGAGGGACCAGACCTTCCGGATTCCGGGCCGTGGTCTAAGATTGGAATCAAGGTCATCAACACTCAGCCATCAAGAACATCGAAAAAGACCTTCGCACTTCTAGTGTACTTATTTACATGACCTTATTTGAATACGCAGAGCATGCCATAACATGAACTTGTGCAACAGTTCTTGCTTGTTAACAGATCTTGATACCCAGTCGATCTCGAAGAGAATGGTTTATCAAAGAGAATACGGTAGCTCTCACTGTCTCGTTCATTTTTTGTAGTAGCGCTGTGCTTTGCGAATGCTTTAGCAGTCAGGTCGCGGGGGCGCTTTTGCTTCAACGATTGTCTTCCGCAGTGGAGGTGGAGGCTTGAAGTATAGCCATGTCTAGTTATTAGTCATCGAATTTCAAATGAAAGCACGGCGAGAATCGCAGCGAGAGAGAGCACTTTTGGCGGTACGCATTTGGTAGCTCAACCTTGCTCATTGTTTTTGTGGGAGAGATGCAATACGGTTTTGCTAGGCAATTCGGTAGAAATCTTACTTGGATTACGAATACTGGAATTAGCTGTGCGCGTGCGAATTATGACTATCAATGGCCGCCTGCACGATTAACTTGGGTAGCTAAACCGAGGCTACATACGGTAGTCTGTCACCTATCTATCAGCTCCATGTACGCAGAGATGAGTCGCTGCAATTTGTCTAGTACGGAGCCAGGCTAGTTCTTGACGTGCGGGGCAGCGTCGATTGCTACTGCGTTCTCCTGCCGTCGGCGTCCGTGCTGAGGAAGGATTTCTGCTCGTTTCTATTTCGTTAGCCGTGCTTCGTGGCGCTAGTTTGACTAGTGATCTGTCTACGACCCGACTGTTGAGGTTTACAAGCCGCTGCGTGTTCGCTGTGCTTGATGCGAAAGATTTTGGTTCCGAAAGCCGCTACGCTCGTTCGCGCGACTGGCGCGGTGCGATTAATGTCTCCAGCCAGACAGAGGCGCAGGCAGGCGCCTAAGCTATGTACCGCGCGGTCTAAGAAAAAGCAAATCGCAGCGCGTCAAGAGTACGGCACAGCGCTAACTCAGCTACCTCAGCTGGATAGCTGAAGAGCGTGTTCCCCGAGTTCGGCATGAAGGCGACCTCCGGTCGCCTCTTGGCCCGAAACGGTCTGCCGCGCCCGGCTGCGGCCGAGCTACCGGGGCTGCTGTCTGTGTCGGCGAGTCCGTCAGCGATGGGCGTCGGTGCGACGTCCTCCAGGTGTCGGCGAATTTTTCATCGATTTCAATGCCGACTCCGTCGATCGCGACCTTAGCTGTCTGCTACTGCGGGCCAATGGGAGGTCGGTTCGGCACTGTCGCGCGGAGTTTAGCTTCTGTCCTGTGTTACATTGGTCACATTCGTTCGAGCTGTACGCGCACACGGCTTCGGAGTCCCAGCGCGGCGCTTTCCAGTCGCGTAGCGGAGTAGTTAGCTGCCAGCTAGGCGACGAGAGCTCGCCTCCGGCCCGCCGCCGCCGCCGCTGACTCCTAAATTGGATGGGTACACCGTCGTCAACCCGGCCCGCCCACTTCATGCACGCCTGCGCACACCTGCGCACACCTGCGCACACCTGCACACGCACACCTTCGCACGCCTGCGCACACCTGCACACACCTGCGCACGCCTTCGCACGCCTGCCCACGCCTGCGAACACATGCGCACGCACACCTGCGAACACCTGCGCACGCACACCTGCGCACGCACACCTGCGCCCCGTCGCGCCCGAAGCCGCTCACGGCGCTCGCAGAGCTGGCCGACTGCGTTAGATCTGATGGTAGCAGAAATTTGGGGGTTCGACGAATTACAGCGATCCACTCTAATTAAGCGAAAGTCAACCCGAAAGCGCGAATTTTGAGCGAACATTGAGTGTCAACGCTCGCTAAAATGCACCGCCAAATTTCGTGCCATATAGCTGGAATGCACCGCAAATCGCAGGAAAGCGACTGCGCGAAGCTCTAATTTGAATTGCATATTAGACTGCTCTATTTTCAAGTGCACCCGCAAAGTTTCGCAGCATTGCGCACGCGCGTTCTCGTGCAATGCACGGCAATCAAATGCAGCGACCTGGGCCAACACGGAAATTCACCACTAGCGGCCCTGCAGTGGCGAGCGTCTTTGGAGCCCATTTGGATGCGAGAGCGTAATGACATAAATTTGGTTTGTTACATAATAAAAAATGTGTGCTACAATATTCACTCGAAGTCTGAACTTCGCGCCGCCAGCTTCAAGTGAATTCCTCGCAACATTAGAGTGTACTGCGGCAATTCGTCGAACCTGCCGAATTGTCCGTCAAGAGCTGCCACGGCTGGCTCCTCTCTCGTACCGTCTCCGTCGTCCCGGTGCGCGACGACTGGCAGTAATCGGAAATCCTCATCCAGATGGCAAACGTGCTGGGACCGCTAGCGGCAAGTGTCAGGTACGTTATCCCAATGAAGCAAGTAGCATCAACGGCCAGGCGGGCCAGTTAATTATAATAATAGGAATATATAATTATATAATTCATTTGTATAGCGCCCCAAGAGAACTTAATCTCTATTCAGGCGCTTCACGTGTGCCTCGGGGCTCGAGCCCACGACCTCAGTCAGACCTCGATCGGGGCGAGCACCTTAACCGCTAGACCAAACCAGTACGCGGCATGACCTGAGCCACGGGCATCGGATCCGCGGACCGGCGTCGCAAGCATGTTTAACCGCGTGCTCCACTCACGTCGTACGGGAGTGCCAGAAAAAAAGCAGAGCCTGCAGCTGCAAAGTGCGGCCGACGAAGCAAGTCGAGGAGGCAGCGACGCACGTCTACTTCTTGTTCCAGGGTGGAGGAGACAGAAAAATCCTGATTCAACAGCCTCTTTTGTATGGCAACAGAAGAGCCTTTTACGGCTATTACTGTAGCGACAGAAGAGCCTTTACGGCTATCACCTCCGCTTGCAGCAGCAATAGATGATCGCCCATCGCAGGATTCGAACCTGCGACCTCGGAACCGAGGTCGCGGGGTAAAGCAGCCACCTTTCCTAGTGTGCGATCAGAGCAGGTGCGCTCTCGAGATGCACGACAGACTCGTGCCGAGTCAGCGGCACGCTCTCATCAACTGGTCTGCTTTGTTGTCAGCTGAACGGACCAGTTGTATTCTCACCTGAAGATCGCTTTTCGTGATTTTGTCGTCAAATTATCGCCAACATATCGGCCATACCGCGAGCGCGGATGGGCCCATCGCGTTCGGCAAGAGATCGCGGCCACGCTTGCACCGATGCCGAGTCAGCGAACGGCTCGGCCTCGGCGAGCCGGCTACGGGCCAGGGCAACGGTATGAGCTCTCAGCAGCGGTGGCCTCGAGCTGAAAGGCGGATGTAAATGCGCTTCGCCGTCGGACTTGCGCATTTACATCCGCCTTTACATACATTTCGAGTCTTTGTCCTCCGTTGTAAGCCCTCTGATTCGCATGCCGGCGGGTGCCAATCGGTCAGCTGCCGTCAGTCGCAGCATACCTGTCCGCATGGCGACGACGGCACGTCTCGCACGCAGGACGTGTGATCCTCTTAAGATGTGCGAGCGCGGCTGATCGCTCCTGAGCCGTCGAATGAGCGTCGCATGTAGCCATGCCGTCCCACGAAATGTCAGGTGCGGCTCTCGTCAAGCACCTGCATGCCTATCAGAGCCACGCGGCAACCGTAAAATGGGCGGTTAACTGTCCGAACCCCGAGAGAAGCTCTGGCCGGGTCGAGGAGGCCTGAGGTAGCGGTTCCACCTCCTCGGTATCTGCATTAAACATAAGCTCGCCATCTCGGACTTTGACGCAGGCCTAGCGCGCGGCCCCGGCCAATTTTTTTAACGTTTCCCTTCTCTTCGCCCAAACTGTCGCAAAAAGGGAACGCGAGCTCCTCGACGGAATACGAATGTGTAGAGGCGGCTCACAGCACTGCCGACTTAGCGACATTTTAGAGCGGCTAGCATCGAGGGGTGCGCCTTCATAAAACGACCGCCGTCACTGACGTTTCTTTTTGGCAGTCGAGTCGACGAGCAGGGGAACGACGCGCCGACGTTCTTGGCTCACGCTCGTTCTCCGACTCGTCGTTCGGCCACCATTTGACGGTTCTCTGCAGACGTGCCGCTGCTAAATGCTAACCATAGAAGCACAAAATTAATACAGCCTACGCTGCCTTTAAAGTGAACACTTCTGACGGTCAAGACTTATCTGACCTTCCACTGTGCACAGTCAGTAGATGCGTTTTCGTGGAGCTGAGCGAACGCCTTTAGCTCGCAGTGCACCAGCTGCAGGCGGCGAAGCTCGTCTCCTGGCAACGAACGAGCGCTCTTCTCTACGACCTCAGCCTTTTTTCCGGGCGAGCGCGCCGCTCGGGGTTGCTCGCGAAGATTCCCACTCCAGCTGCAGCGGGGTGACGATTGCGCATTTCACCAAGTCATCCTTAGCCATCGCTATTTCACCGGCGGCGCAGCTAGCTGGGCCAAGCTCGGCCCTTCGACGCGTCGACGAGTTCGCGAGCTAGCGAGCTGCCGCCACGCGATCTTTCCTTTCGTTCGCTAGACAGCAGTCGGACGAGAATGCAGCCCGGAAGTTGGGCATCGTTGTTTCGAAAGTAAGCTGCTCCCTTTTGTCTGAAATCCGATGCTCATATACACAGCGAACGCGCCGCCGGCTTGGACGAGGCGGGCACGCGCAGCGGTCGGCAACTTCTATTCCCCGCAGTGCGGCCACCAGCTGCTCGAACTTCTCTGCCCTTCAAGCCGCCAAGTCCGCGCCGCCTTGGCCCATTGTGCGGCGATGTTGCCGAGTTTCATTTTCCTTGCCGATATATAGCAAGCGGCACGATTGTCAGCGAACGTACAACAGAGATAGAGTGAAGCTCCGGCAAATGCGTTCCAGCCCGACGCTCATAGCACGCCCGCGAAGAACCGAGTAGCCAAGGTCCCCTCCCCCCCCCAATCGCCTCTGCGCCTCTGCCAGCTGAGCCCGCCGGTCCGGCCTCATACTACGCCACGAAACCTCGCCGGAAGCTGCTAGCCACGTTGATCGCATAAGCGCAGCCAACCAACAGCCCAGCTGGCACGGGTGACTACTCGCGGCTGGCTAATTTTTTCGCCAGGCGCCGATTTGCGCGTAAGTCACAAATCACTCAAACGCAAGCGGCTGGGCGCTGAGTTCGGCTAATCGCAAAAACATCCGCTTCGGGGCGCGGCGTTCAGCCGTCGTCTTCCACCGTCATACGTCGAGGGGCGGAGTTCAGTTCGACGAGCAGTGTCGTTAATTTCTGAAACAGTCATACGCAACAGACGCAGTCGGAATTGCGAGAGGTAGTTGGCAGCGAGAGCTTCAAGTACGGGGGAGGGGGAGGGGAATGGGCCGCTCTCCGTCCGAGACAGCAACGAATCCCCGGTGTCGGTCCGTTGACCTTCACCTTCGCGCCGTCGGGCGTTGCCTGCTGCGTCGGCTTGACAGACAGAGCTCGCCCGCAGAAGCGATTAGCGTCTGGCCGGTACGGTACGCGCTCGCCTCGCGCCTCTCTTGACCACCTGTTTGACTGCGGCTGGCCTCGTCTCCCCCAAAACTCTGCCCTGCGCTGACCATTCAGATTCCTCCGACAACTGTGCCATCTGTGGCGGCCGTGACTTGTTAGGACGGCTCCTTCGTCGCGCCCTCCGGGCTCGCGTGCGCCCTTCCTCCCTGGGTTTTTCGTTCGCTTGACTGCCCGCGCGGACGGCCGGAAGGGTTTTGTCGCTTACTTGCGGCGCTGGCGGGCCGCGGCTGCTCTGCCGAGCCTCGCATTGCAAAATGCGAGCGCGAGCGGCGCAGCTGCGTCGTGCCTTCCCCTTCCCGTCGGGCTTCGGCTTCGCTGTTCCGCTACGCGCCACCAGAGCGCCGACTTCCACATTCGCGCGGTTGGCGAGCGGTGTAGACCGCGCCGTTCTGGTCTCGTGGCGGCGAGATACCGGCTTTCGGCGAGAGTGTCAGTCGCTTGCCTGGCAGGCTGCGACCGTAGCGCTGCCGTGGCTCGCAACGTGCGAACTTAATCAGTTTTGCACACAGAGAGAGAGAGAGAGAGAGAGAGAGAGAGAGAGAGAGAGAGAGAGAGAGAGAGAGAGAGAGAGAGAGAGAGAGAGAGCGAGAGAGAGAGAGACAGAGAGAGACCCACTCACTGATGACTGATGCGGCCTCGTGCGTGCTCGGAGCCTGGTCTTCGAGCTGGTGCGACGACGCCTCGTGCAGGCACTTCGGACCTTTGGTCAATCCACCCAACCCCAGGTGTTTGACCCGTTCAATGGCGCGAACTGGCTCTCGGTCTCCTGCCGGTAATCCGGCGGTAATCCGGTCTTGCTGGAACTCGGCTGAGCCGCGACGAGTCAATTGTAGCCGCACCCTTGGAGGCAGCACACGTGCAGGTGCACCCGGATATATATATATATATATATATCCTGCCATATATATATATATATCCTGCCATAGCGATTATCAGACAGTGGGGAGGAGGGAGGGGGGCTTGCTCTGCCACCCCCGGCGAGCCAATCTGCTCGCCGGCAGTTCCTAACTTGGTTTGTTGTCCATTGCCGCGATGCAGACTCGTGTGCCTTGTCTCCCGAAGCTGTAAACTGGAGCAGCCGAGCTGAAACAGTGTGGGGTGAGGGAAGAGATGCCTGCTGAATCCTTGGATGAATGATGGTTCTATGGGGGGGAGAACAGCTGACCAAGTAGTGGCTCAGCAAGTTGGGCACTGTCTGTTGCAACCGAGGCACAGAGCCAAGTATAAGAATAATTATGATAGTAATAGTATTATTATAATCAAATTCATTTGCATAGCATCCTTAGAAAATTGAATCGTTGAATCTTAATCCGGGCGCTGTACACGTGCCACAGGGCTTGAGCCCACGACCTTGGTCGTTAAAGGCGAGCAACTTACGTGTACAGTGTATTATAGCATCCTCAGAGAACTTCATCTCTTTCTGCTGCACGCCTTCGGAGTGATAGTTCGGTTGTCAATGAGGGTCAATGTCGTGGCAAAAGGAAGACGAAGTGCCCGTTTTTGCTCGTTCTTGCGACGAGAGAGAGAGAGAGAGAGAGTACTAATTTGACCCTGGCACACTAGTGGGACTGCATGCTTGTGTGCTCGCGAGGAAAGGAGTCTGCTATGTCACTGGAGCAGGAGAAAGTTGGCATGGCAAGTTTTGATGCA
Organism: Cristatella mucedo; assembly: GCA_009760855.2. Lineage (NCBI taxonomy): Eukaryota > Metazoa > Bryozoa > Phylactolaemata > Cristatellidae > Cristatella > Cristatella mucedo. The sequence goes on along the minus strand of WPIO01000011.1, from coordinate 7,350,738 downwards.
ATTAAAATCAGCTTGCCTGTTATAAGGCTTTGTTCCTCTAAAAATGAGGGATGAGTAGGCAAGCAGTGATTGAAGCTGCTGTATCGTGGCATATCATGTGACTGAGTGGGTGGACAAACCCAGACTCGAAAGACTGGTTCTGTACTCGGCACTGACACCTGCTAGTGTCATGCCCTTGATGCATAAAGTCTTTCTTGTGAAGCGATGAAGGGCCAGTGCATACTGACTTTGTGCTTGTTATCACTAACCGTATTGCCATGCTTCCTTTGCAGCATATGTAAAGTGTCTAGAGAGATTTAGCTCTATGGGCTATGCGTATTTCTTATTGCTATTATTATTATTAATATTGTCTTCCTCCTTACCATCAGGCAATTTAACCTCCAATCCTGTTCCATACCTACTTGTGGCAGTTTTCAAGCCATCGTATGCAGCACTGCATATTAGTTGTAAGTATTCTGCCACTTACGTCTGCATAGCAGTCTTATCAGTATGGGTGACTGTAAAGGGGATGTAAGCCCTTGAGCGCTTGACCTTGAACTGCTGTGCCCATGCTAATCTACAGATTTGTGTGGGCACGGGATTTCCAGGTGGTGGGCAGTCAGTAATCAGGATACTTGATAGGGTTCTCACATGTTCGTCGATGGTCGTGGAATGTGAGCCCAGCTGCTAGCCTATGCATTCGCCGGTTCTCTCAAACTTTTGCTAGTCCTACCGTGCAGCCGACTTCTGAGTCTATTCAATGTATGAGCACTAGTGCCACCCCTCCCCTACCCAATGGTAGACCCCAGCTCTTGGGCCCGGGTCTTTGCCTAAGGGTAAGGTACTTGCACGTAACGACTCAGGTCGTAGGTTTGAGTCCTACAGTAGGCAAATTTTTGTTTCTGCTGCAAAGGTTAGTGATAACCCAATCTGCAATAGTGAATATAATGGAATTCCGATATCCAATCCCATGGTCTAAAGACAAACGATCTAAAAGGAAGTGAAGAAGATGCCTTCAAAATGAATATGCAAGACTAGTAGATGAGAGGGCACAGATAAGACGTAATGTAATGTATCTCTGTGAAAAGCAAAACAAAGCCACACAGACCATGTGGGTGTTACGAAGGAGAGTTTTGTGTAGCGCACTCGCAGCCTAAGTGGCTTTCGGTACGCATTCGGTAGCCCACAGACTTCGTCTCAGGCAACGCAGAGAAAAGTGAGAGGCATAGCAGAGTCAGGTAAGCAGTTGAGGTAGCGAGTGACATGGACATGAATAAAGTAGGAATTAGCAGATATTAAGGTACAGGAAAAAAGGTAAAAAAGCAGCACCCAAAAAAAGGTAGTCGGTTTTGCAGCTTTGTAAATGTGGCAGCAAACGTGCCCTAACGGCTATTACCACCACTTGAAGTGGGCAATACAGGATCGCCCAGTGCAGGACTCAAACCCACGACCTGGGTCGTGAAGAGCGAGAGAGCACCATACCCCAGAGGGTGGGGGTCAGTGGGCCTCTCTGCAGCCACGTCGTACCTACCGGAAGTTTTAGCAGGCATGGCCGACCGGCCCATTTTCACTGCTCCACGATTTGGCTACCTCTTGTCAATGCTTGGTCACCTCTCCGGCTTAATCCTGGCTATGCCCATCCCAAGGAGAGGATTTAGGTCATGTACCTGCTCTCCGAGCTCTGAATGGCAGGCTGGAGCTGTAGTTTTCTTCGTGGTGCACACTTTGGGAAGGGGATTTGACTATTCGTCTCCCCAAATACATCTCTCATGTAACGCTCATGCCATTTCGAGGTAGCTGACGTTGAAAGCAATTGTTTCAGTAACAGTAACGAATTTGTAATGCACACTAAGAGTAATAATCTCTTTCTGTGCATGCTAGCATATGCTGCCGTCCAAAAGTTTGTTCACCTGGTCCATTGCTCTGAGTTTGGTTGTTGCTTATGCCTGTACTCGAATAAGTCATGAAGCTACACTATTTACTAAATTGTAACAATTCGTCAGTACAACTCGGTCGCAGTTTGCTACGTTTAGCTTAGTAACTGCATTCGCCGGCAACCGAGTCTGTGGCTCCTGTATAATCAGAAGGGGCATCTGCAATCACATGACCATTCCTCATCTCTTGAAGGCCAATCAGCAGAGCCTACCTTTGACCTGTTTGGTTACCGACTATGCCTGGGACAGTGATAAGCTAAACTTCCGGGATGTCTCGTTGATCTGTTGGGGCTAGCTCGTGCCATACTGTCGCTCGAGTTGCACAGCTTTCTAAAGGCACAGGAGCGGTTTTGATGTCGCTCCATGGAAGTGGAATTTCAAACCGAGAAATTGCCGAAGATCTGAGGGGGCACTGTTTACACCACTATTTGGAAACATCTGGACTATGGTTGTACAGAGGCACTGCCCCCCCCCCTACGGGTTGCCCTCGATAAAGTTCTCCGAGGGGGGACCGGCTCCTGAAAAGCATGGGTCTGCAGGACAGGCTTGCCACTGCTAAAGTGTACTGTTAAGTCTCTACCAAGCTTCCGGAGCAGTCGCAAGCCAAAATACCGTGAGTAGACGGCCTAGTGAACGAGGACTGGACTGGACGCATGGCTGGCTAAGTGCCAGTTGACTGTGCAGCACAAAGAAGGAAGGCTAGATTTTGCTTGCTGATACCAGCACCGGACAGCTGCACAGTGAAGCAGAGTGCTGTGTACTGATGAGTACCAATTCAATTTATTCGGCTGCAGCAAGAAGAGGAAGTGCGTTTGCCAGTGAAGGGATGAAGCGTATGTTGACTGTTGTCTGCAAATGACCATGTGAAATTCGGTATTGGAAGTGTAAAGGTGTTGTTTCTCAACTCGAGGTGTTGTGGGTCTGCACTGGATTCAAGGAACCACGAATCAGAATGTCAAACTCAGCACTTTGACAAATATTGGTGGCTATCTGCTTACGCTCTTCACGGGCTCGATTTCTGTTGGTAGCATGGCAACGATCCGGAGCACACTGCATGGCAGTTGACGAGTTTTTCGCAAACCTGTGACTACGGCTTCAAGCGAATTGAGGCCATACATTGGCTAAGTCGAAGTTAGGACTTAAACCTAATGGAATATCTGTTCGGTGAAGTCGACGGTGCTCTTAATTAAGATTATGAGTTCTCTAGCATATGAAATTCGATGAATTGTTTGAGGTTTTGAAGGATTGCTGGGCGTCAATTCCTCGAGAAACATGCCGATAGCTGGTTGGGTCATGCTGAGGCAATAAGGTGAATTTATCAAAACTTATGGTCCCTCGACTAGTTATAGATTTCACCAAGTAAATTTTGTATAATTATATCTTTCTTACCTTTTCTGCATTATAAAACTGTTACTAAGTTAGATCCGATCTCAATCTTGTACGTTTTGAGTGAAATAGTATGCTAGTAGCAAGTGCGTAGAAACTTTTGGAAGGCAGTGTATATTGGCAATCACCCGGTTGTAATGGAAGCACGAGATGTGAACGTTATCAGTGAATGCTTGGGTGGAGCCGGGGCAGGAGGGCATGGGTAGTGGTAGAATGGCCTAGGTCTCAAATGTCTTAGGATTGTCATCATTGCTTAGTGGCTCTGCTATGGTCAGGGCTTGTAATTACGTTGATTACATCCTGGTCTTCTGACTGTGTCTCCCCTGATGCTGCTTCAGGAAGCACTGTCTGCCCCCTCTTGCTGCTCTCGCCTCAGTGCACATCTTTTTTACGATTCCTTGTTTTGTGCTGTGCAGATGCCCAGCCAGTCGCCAGACTTGAACCCCATAGAACGACTATTGAGTGATTTCGACCAGCGGCTGAGGCAGAGCGTTTGGCCTACCCCAGTAGCCGACCTTTTCAGTAAAACCTATAACATCCAGGTCCTGTCACTTACTTTTAGATCCCTTCTTTCCCGAGCTCCGGCTTGCCTCTGCGACACATTTTTCTCCCCAGGCTTCTTTCTCCAAGTGCCGACTGCTTCTCTGGCTCGGTCCATTTTAACGACACCCCTTATGGTACTCAAATTCTTGAAGACCTGTTGAAGGTTTAAGCACCTAAAACCCGGACCTTGCTGATGGCTGACATCACGATACCCTCTCATGTTGCGATGTAGGCATTTAGAATGCAGCGATAAGCCCGCTTGTTTCCGACTGCGTTTTCTTGGTCCATCTAATAATAATAATAATAATAATAATAATATAAATGCACGTGATAAAGTGCCCTCAGATAACTCAATCTCTTTCTGGGCGCTTTACATTTTTTGCACGGGGAACCGCGATTGAATGGTGATTCATGCTTGATAGACAACATGAATAACATGGTTAACAATAATACATTTGTGTAGCACCCTCAGAGAACCTAATCTCTTTCTAGGCACTTGCAACACGCTGTAAAGGAAGCTTGATCATATGGTCTGTAATAGCATGCACACTTTCAGCAACGATAACGTGGTTACAGGTGACATCCACAGGGTCAGCATGCACAGGTGGTTGGTGGCAGCATGCAGTCAGCACGAGTAAGCACACGAAGGACGAATCGCCCAATGACCTACTAAATGCTGTGCATTGTTAGCCTTTTTTTTAAATGTCAAGTCAGTGGATGTCGTGCCGTCAGTCGGAGTGAGTCCCAGGCTTTGGGAGCATACCATCTGAAGGCCCGGTCTCCACCGTCCTGCTGTCTGTATCAACCAACACCTTTTGTCGTATCTGATGAGCGTCCTCGTTAGGCACCTTAACCGGACGTTTGGTTCATCCCACAGTGCCAGTTCTGCTTACCAAAAGTGGCCCACTTGGCACTCAAAGGATTTTCGGTTCTTACAAGTGTAGCACAACAGCATGTAAGCTGTCTGTACTTGCTACAATTGTGCATGTTATCAGTAATATATGCTTATAGTAATTTATATGCTTCCTTGAGAGCCTATACGAAGTGTGTAGAAAGTGATTTAGTTCTCTCAGGGTGAGGCAAAAACGCATCATTATTACCCTTCTTTACTTGCCTTTTTCTTTTACATATCCGATGACTTACCTTTCATTCAGTCTTTATTCGAGGCCTATCGCCAGGCAAGTAGCTCCTCCTTACTCAAGGGCGACACCTTTTAGGCAAATGTAAATGATTTATCGTGCTTTACTTTGTCTAATGTGGATGAGCCGGACTTGGCAAGACTGTCAGGCACGTGTCAGAACTCATCACGTGACCATCGGAGCCAAGGCTGGCACGTGACCATCGGAGCCGAGGCTGGGTGGGAGTGGCACGGGAGGCAGACAGCTTCGTGAGCTCTGCAGCCACCGTGCCCCTGTCGGTCGGCACTAGTCGGCCTCAGCTCAGGCCTTATGTCGTTGCTTGGATTATTAGCAGTGTCCCCTCTGCTTTCCCTGCTGCCCCTGCTCAACTCTCGTGAGGTCGGTCGAGGACAGGACGGCAAGGCTGCATCTGAGAACAGGGCCTCCAGCCAGTAAAGAGTGATGCTCAAACCACTTGCACCGGCGGTCGGTGCCGTGGGCATTGCCTTAAGACCCAAACCTGTGTCTGTATGGGTGCGTGCGCCCCAGCCGCGAATCGTGTGCATGGCCTGCTGGGTGGCCAGTCGCGACCGGCTGACGATGACTGCTTTGGCTCCTTGTGGCAAATCGATTAGTTTCGTCCAGATACAGGCACTCTGCATTGACAAAACTTGTTGGCTGATTGTAATGCGATTTTCTGTCCTCCAATTCTCAGTCTTGTTGCGTCGTTCACACAATGTTTGCTGGCACGTGAAGCCCACTTGAGCTGTCTAGCTAAGCATGCTGTTCAATGGCTGTGCTTAAGACTCTCGGCCTGGCATTGGATGGCAGCAGCTGGCATGCAATTCTGTGTTCTATCATTAGGACCCTTTCAGCAGGTTTTTTTTTACTCTTAGCCAAGGTAAAGACTGGCCTATCTTCTTCTTATTTTCAGTTTACCTTTTTCTGCCCTTAATTTGATTAACTTAAGAACGAGCAGCTATTAAGCTGGTTCAACTATTCTTCCAGCTGTCTATCTACAGAGGGTATCGTGGGAAGTATTGATTTGGGCACAGATATGCATTATTCCGACAAACTGGAATGGCAGGCATGGCACCAGCGATACCGATGCAATTCGGCTGCTGCAGCAATCGTTGTTTCTTGCCACGTTATGTTATGCCTTGTAAGTTGGTGCTCAGCCTATCTGGTAAACATGGGCTGCCATGCTGTGCACTTCGACCGAGACTGTTGCCGGGCTGGGCTGTCATCTGCTTTGTTTTCAGACAAAGCATGCCCTTCCCGGTAGTTGTGATTGGTCATTAAGCTTACATTTTGGTGAGTCCTTGCCAAAAGAATACTGCTTTGTACGAGCTTCTTAACTAGGACACCCTCATCCTCGTGACTTGGACAGCAAAATAGGAAGAAAAGTAGAAGAAACTGGGAAGGAGGTTAGGCCGTCTAAAAATGCCTTTCGAAGCAACTAAGATATATTGGCTTCAATCGATCAGCAATTACATTTATGCCTTCCTCTGACTGGTTTGAAACTGTCGTTTAGAATGGTTGGGATGTTTGGCACGTGTCCTTGGATGAAAGAGCCAGGTCTCCCCTGCCACTCAGCACTAAATTTTGATCAAGCCAATCCCTGAATAGTTGCTGAATGTGGTTGTGGTGTCAAGTACATCGTGGGCCAGCCTGTCAAATAGCTACAGGCCTGCATGTAGCTGAACTGAAGACTAATCGACATGCCACGAACCTCCTAATAAATAGAACGGCTGCTAAACAGCACCTGTAACCGCAGCCACAGCTGTATGTCAGTAGAGCAATAGTAGGGCCTTTCTGACAAGCTTCAGTGTACTTTAGTGATCACTGCCACCTTCCATCCATCAATGTGCACACAGTAGAGGAGCCAGAGGGGAGCATGGGGCATTTGCTCCCCTCCCCCAACCGAAGAGCAGCTACCTAGGCTGCTTCCTATTCCTACCTCCACCGACCATCATCAATGCCGAAATTAAGTCTTAGTTCCATTCGATAAGCAACTGCTGAGTATGTGTCGAGTAAACACTATTATTTTGCAGATGATTTTTCAGTAGTCGTGGTTCTAGCCCCACTTGTACGAAAATTTTGCGGTTTTGCCCCCTACTTATAAATGGCAAAGGTCTTGCCACCCCCAGTTGAAAATTCTGGCTCTGGCACCGTGCGCACGCGTTGGGCAATTTCATATTCATAAGAGAATTATCTTGATTGTTGTATGCATGCAGTGATTGCTACTAGAGCTAAATCTGCTAACTTCCTAACGGCTTGGCAGGCTAGGAAAAGATGTTGTGCATAGTCTATATGCAGTACCACTATGTCATCTTGCATTGGCTTGCAATGGCATGCCTCCAGGAAGTTACTAGTTGGCTGTCGAGGGCTCGGCTGGCCGTGTGCCTGGTTCTGCTCTTCTGACTGCAGTTGATATACTGGTGGCTGCCGACCTGATGTGGCAGAATGTCCGGTTCGTATGACCTGCTGATCTGTTTGAATTAGATCGTGGTGCCGTTAGACAGAAGGGTGTGTATGTGACCTTCAAAACGATAGATCCGTCGGGGATATGTAAACTTCAGGTAGATATTTTTAGCCAAGGTGACTGCAGCTTGCACAAATGCATGAGCTTGTTGCCATTTAGGGAAGCAGCAGCTGCTGGTCCTCTCAAAAGCCGGCCGGGCCATCGATGTGCTGAGATAGCTGGCTTGAAGCATGTGTGGGGGGGGCCTGACTTTACTTGTCTCCCACTTAGACACTACCGAGCCACTACAATGTGAGCTCCGGCATTGCAGCTGTATCAATCGAATCGATCGCCTCCAGGTGCATTTTGTTATCCAAGCTAGAGCTTCCCTGTTCTCTAGCAAGTTTTGTCATAACTGCTTGCCCTTCCCCGAGGGAATTTACTCACGAGCTTGTCCTCGTTGGCAGAACACCTATGGATGCAAACGACATTTTTATTGTTATTATTATTATTATTACTATGCACCTTACCACCTGCTCTTCCTACTCAAGTCGTTTGGGCTGTCACTTTAAAATAATAATAATATACTTGTGTAGCCCTACGAGAGAATTGTATCTCTTTCTAGGCACTTTGCATATGCTGTAAGGGAAGCATGATCAAATGATTAGTGGTAACATGCACAATGTCAGCAAGCTTAATATGGTAGAGGTAGCATGCATTATGTAGACACTTGGAGACTGTCTGTGCCTGTTGTTGATAGGCCCCCAAAGCCTAGAACTCACTCCCGACTGACATAGCGGCATCCCCTGACCAGACGACTTTTGAAAGAGATGCTAATAATGCACAAGCTCCTCAAACCGTTTGCTGAGTCCTTGTGAGTAGTCACCTGTGTGAATTCTGCAGATTATCACCAACCAATGGACATGCTTCCTTTTCGGCATATGTTAGTGCCTTGAAAGAGAGGTAGTTCTCCGAGGGTGGTATACACGGCTATCCAGCTTCAGCCCTCTTAAAGACGACATAGAAAGGGCATGCAGGCAGGAATTCCCCCTCAGCCAACCTTGCCTGTGAGTGGACGGTCTCCCCTTCACCAGCAAGTGTCCTGGTCTAGTTCCTGGGTAGAATACTTTCTCTGGCTGCTTTGCAGAAGCATGCTGCATCTAGCCTGTCGTATATGCCCTGTCTGTCTGTCGAACCAGCCGGCCTAGGTATGGATACAAGCCTGGCCTCCACTGCAGTGCGACACCTCTGAACCTTGAACTCATGCACTGCTAACCGCCCAGCCTTGCTTCTATGTATAGCCTCTTTTTGTATTTATAGCCTCTTTGCATTGTGTGGCATCACACTTTCCCAATAACCTCTGCTGCATCCAGTCTGTTGGCTGGCTTGGCTGTGTGTGCTTGCTTGCCGGAGACTTGACTGATTCTGGCCTCAGCGAGCCGTGATTAGTAAAAATGAAGCTTGGGAGGAGGAGGGGCAGTGCTGCCGATGTAGTCATTTCCACCACTTTGCGCGGTCGGCCACCGTTTGGGGAAGCAGTATCGCTATTGGTTTTCCTGCTTTGTGGTACACCGACGTAAGTGGCATCGGCAGTGCCTGCATATGACTTTTCAATGCGGCCGATGCATGCATGCACCCCTTGCGATAAGACATGCACTGTCTGCGACTTTTCTGGTGTTCCTAACGGCCACTTGCTGTGATGCCTTTACGTTTGCAGGTTGTAGGATAACATGCTGAAAAGAGAAATACGTGCTTTCTTACTTCACCCTTGCTAAGAAACTTTTTTCAATGGCCAAGAAATCAGGTACTGGCTATGTTTAACGATCTGCTCACTTTTTGCTGGCTGTTGGCGTTGTGGTGCCTCTGCCACTTTGCTACACCCGTGGAAGCAAGGCGAATATTGTGCAGTGGCCTTTGCAGCCCATAATTGTCTCATTCTTTTGTATGTGCAGAGTGCTAGCCCAGTCGCTAGGCTCCCCTAGCCTAGTGTTACAAGTGCTGTAACGGCTTCTAAACTAAAGTTCTTTGCCACAAACATAGTGCTTGTTAAGCTGTTAGTCCTTGCCGACCTGAGACAAAAAACGGCAAAGCTGGCGCTTCTCGATACATGCTGGCATGCCACCGAAAGTAGAGCACGGCTGCAATAACCAGCGTCCATACGTTGATATGATAACAATATACTTCACTTGTATAGAAACCTAAGAGAACTTAAATCTTTATCCAGGCACTTCACATATGCTGCACTGCTCGAGCCCATGACCTTTATCAAATGCATTCACCTTGACCTCGGTCGTTAAAGGCAGTGCCTTAACCCCTTAACCAGGGTAGCTAATAAGCTCGTGTCCTTGCACAGCACGATGCATTTTAGAGCTATTGAGATGGCTACATGATCGCAGCTCGGGCCACAACTCTGGCTTGGAGCCCAGAGTACAACTTGACCTATTATTGCATAACACCCGGTTCCTCTAGGTTGTAAATTCAGGAAGTACTGATCATCACCAAGGCTGTCATAACCTAGCTGATATATAATTTTGTTTCATCGTGTACAGTGCTTAAATGCTGCAATAATAAAGGTAGCTGCTTTGATTGCTAGTTTAGGTGCTGCAGGGTTGTCAGAAAAGCGGTGCCCTTAATCCGTTGATCTGTTGATGACTTGGCTGGTGAGTTGTGGCCGAGGCCTTTGCTCACCAGCCAACCAACACACAAAGCCTATATCTACTCCGCTTCCAGGCCAACAGACACACAAAGCCTATATCTACTCTGCTTCCATTGCGGCACAACTAGTCGCTGCCATGGTCATGGCAGTGGCTTTTGTGCCTGTGGATTCCGGCTGGGCAATACATTAGCTTTCCTTTGCTCGACTAGCTTCATTAGCTTTTCCTTTGCCTTGCTTCCCCCTTCCTGCATCAATTATAAATCGGTCGTGTCTGATGCCTAGAGCCATTTGGGATGCACATCCAATGATGTGGACCCAGGGGGGGGGTGCTGGTTTGTTTATATATATTTTTATTATTTACTTATTTTATTTATAGCACTTTTTATTTCTGGCCAGATGCTCGTGTGACCTATTCGCCCCCATATTCGGCTCGATCAGCTCAAAATGAACTCTGTTTTCATTCATGGGCGTTTGTTTATTTTAACATAGGTCAGTGATGCAATGCCCACTTCCGGCTTCTGTCACCACCTGCATTGATGTAGCATCGTCCTTTAAGTCTCAGCTAAAGACGCCACACAGTTTTTTCATGCGTCACTCAGTGAACTCGTCTTTTTGTGCTTACCTGTGCATGATCCACTACATGTTACTAAGCAGATGTCCCACTAGAAATCGGCATTGAATGTCTTATTGTGTGCTTTGCATGCTGGTCTAAGCTTCTTCTATGCTTTTGCACGATGGTCTAACCATATGCTTTTGCATGCCAGTCTAAGCATGATACCTTGCATGTCATCGTGATAGCTTGCATGTCATCATAGATATTTGGTTCTCTTAGTGTGTGGGGAGTAAAGGGCTTGTTATTTTTATTATCATTATTCTGCCAGCTGGCAAGCTCGATTGCTACTTGGAAGCAGCTTGTGCTGCTGCTCACTGGGCCTGCTAGCACCTGCTCACATTCTGTCCTGTCGGGGTTTTCGGTGCTGCCTTGTGCGCAGCCTCGCAGGCGCTGCTGCTGCGCCGAGCAGCTTTTTTAGTTTCCGTGAATCCTTGCCCCCCCCCCCCGTTTCGCTACTGGTTTCGATTGCTGGCACCTGCTGTGGCGATTTGGCTGTAGCAGCTGGCGCTTGGGTCGTGACCAGACTGGGCCTCTTTACAGACTCGTGCTTCCAGATGCCGGCATCGCCCCTGCGTCGGCACAGCGAGCCGGTTGCCTTGCACGGTGGTTGGGCTGCTTACCAGTCGAGCATGGGTGGCGGCAGCAGTGGTAGTGGTGGTGGCAGAGGCATGCTGCGGCTGTCGGTCGTCGGTCTGGAGCATGCTTCTGCGGTTGCTCACGGGCATGGCTATCTGGCTGGTAACCTGCAACACATGCCCAGCTTCTGCCACTGGTGTTTGCTTTTCTGCTGCTTTGCATGAGAGTGGCTGTGCCTTCATCCTGCTGCTTTCATTGACTTGCTGGCATGTAGCCGATCCCTCGTTTGTCTACCGGTTCAGTAAAGCATACCAGTCAGCACAGTATCTGGGCAGCTAACGATGGGCAGTCGTGGTAAGCCCAGTGCAATGGATGAGCCTACCAAAAAATGGGGTACCTCAGGGCTCTTTGCTAGGTCCGGTTCTTTTCACGGTTTATACTCTCCCTCTTGCCGATGTGATTGCCAAGCACAATCTAGGCTTTCACTTCTATGTAGATTACACCCAGTTGTACCTTTGCTTTGATCCCTTCTAGCCTTTGAGCACCTCGAATTCTCTCAACTCTATTGCTGCATGTATTTATGACATTCACACATGGATGGCAGCAAATTTTCTTAAATTAACTGATGATAAAACTAACTTACTACTTATGGGCAAACCAAGTGTGATTCATAAATTGGAAAGGCTAGCTCTCAAAATCGATTAGCATATCTCCTGCTGAATCTGCACGAAATCTAGATGTCATGTTCCAAAGTGACCTTTCGTTAGACACCACATCAGCTCTACAATCAAGTCTGCCTACTTTCCGCTACGCCTAGAAAGAGATTAAGTTCTCTGATGGCGCTTTATCAAGTACATTATTATTATTATTATTATTACATAAAATTGCTAAAAATTTGGGCTTATTTAGATAAGGATACCACATTTAAGTTGGTCCATGCATTTGTGACAACCCATCTTGATTTATGTAATTCACTTCTTGCTGGCCTACCGGCATGTGCAATCAGGTGCTTACAGCTTGTGCACAACTCTGCAACTAGGCTTGTCTGTCGGTAGCGTCGCAGTTGCCACAGCACACCCCTTCTCACCGACCTGCACTGGCTACCAGTCAAGCAACACACCGACTTCAAGGTTTTGTCGCTCACTTTTAGGCCACTTTATTCTTTGGCTCCAGCCTATCTATCAGATCTACTCCCTTACCAGGCCAAGCATCGTACCACCCGCTTTTCGGAATCTAACTGCTCGCCAATACCTCGTGCAAACCTCAAATCCTTTGGAGATCGCACATTTAGTTTGTATGCTCCCAAACCTGGAACTCACTTCCGAATTCAGTCACGACATCCCCTGACTTGATCACATTTAAAAAGAACTTAAAAATGCACTTATTTATGACAGAATTTAGTGGGTCCTGTGATTCGTCCTTCATGTGCTTATGGGTGCTGACTCTGTTGCATGTTGCCACTAACCACACTTGCATGATGACCCTGTGCATGTCACCCCTAACCATGTTCATTTTGTTTATCAAGCTTGATACCACTCACCATTCGATCGTGTTTCCTTTGCAGCAAATGTAAAGTGCCTAGAAAGAACTGAGGGCGCTTTATCAAGTGTATTATTCTTATTATTATAACCGAAGGATAGCAGTTACTGCCTAATAAAAATAATTCAGTGATTTAACAGCCTATTTGGTACACCGACAGAAGAGCTTTTACGGCTTGGCTATCACTATCACTTGCAGCAACAAAAAAGGATCGCCCACCACATGATTCGAACCCACGACCTCGGATCGAGGCCGTGAAAAACAACCGCCTTATCTAATGTGCCATCGTGACTAATGCTTTACAGGGGAAAAAATTATTCTTGCCCGGCCTCGAGCCCCTTCACAGGGCCCCAGGAAAATGCATGTACCTGATTTTTGGCCCTGATTTTCCAAAACTCTCCAACCTTTTCAGATCTGTTATGACTTCAATGGTACGTGAAATCTTCAGCCAAGCCTGTGTAAATATACTTACTAACAGCATTGTTTTACGATATATTTAGAAGCTTATATATGTCTATAAATAGAAGATTTTCGGGTACATTTGTGCCTGTATATCTTGCCCTACTTTTCTGATGTTTTCGTAAATTGAAGATGGACATACTCCTTAAACACGAACGTAGTATTGGAGAGCTATCCTTCAAAATAGAGCCAAAGTGAGCAGGCAATGCACGGCTTTCATCTAAGAAAACCTTGTAAATGTAGGCTATTCTGCACTAAAAAAAATCATGCCAAACCCAGGTTCAATGCTGTTGGAGAGCAAGCAATATACTTGGTCAGTGGCTGCCTTAAACGATGCACTAGTATGGGGAAAAGAGTAAATAAACCCTTAGCTCGTTGGTCTTGGGTGGGTTGTAGGGTTGATGTCGTTCTCAGGCTATGAGCAGCCATCCTTTTCTGTGCCTATTTTTCTGTGCACACTTTCACTTCTTCTGTGCATATGCTAGGCTTTGTGCTGTTGAGATTTGTTTGCCCACGTGAATGTTGGATAACTTACCTCATCTGTTTTGCTTCATTGCGAAGGTCTGTCGGCACCTGTAATACCAGAGCCTGATTATGATAAAAGCTACCCTCCTCCACCACCACCTATTGATCAGCAGTTCACTGCTCCATCCCGTGGCTTACGGAAGCAGTCGGTCGACTCGAAATCAGAACTCCACCATGAGCTCTTGTGGAACTTAAAAAAGTAAGTAGCCCCCGGCTGGTTTGCTTGTAGCTGTATAGCCTACATGACCGAAAACAGCCCCATTATAAACATTAGCAAAAAATGTTTCAATTCTGTTTGCCTGTTTGGAAGCTGCTTTACCGGCAGTGAGCTAGGTAAACGGCACGAAACCGCACGAATTTCAGTCACTAACTGTTTAATATGTGATTCATAGCGATTGCAGATTATTGTAAGGATTTTCAAAATGATGTTAGAGTGAATACAGTTCATACTCTATGCCCATAATCCGAGGCCAATCTCTCCCAGACCGTTAAAGCACATCAGATGAGGGTTTATTCCACTTCTGTATGGCACCCAAACCATGCCTTAGCCGCTGCCACAGTTGATTATACGAAATCGAAGTCGTCTGAGCAACAAACCTGGCAAGCGATCTCTTTGCTGCTCTCCTACCTCTCATACCTCCAACTCTTCAGGTTAGAGTCGTCTCGATGTTCCTCACTCCCAAGTTAAACCTACCGGTGATTGGGCCTTCAGTTTATATCCACCGAATATCTGTAGCTACGTTTTACAACGACGAAGCGCCCTGCGAGGCAACGCGACGGCTGGATTTTTAAGGGGGCGCATGCTACAAGGTCAGCTGTCAGTGCAGGCCAGACCTGCTGTTGCCCCTTCCCCACCCTGTACCGAAGCTTTGCAGTGACCTGATCTAATGAGCCTCCATGTAGTCGAGATTTTTCAGCTGCTTTAGCCTTTAAAAGCTGTAGAACTGCTTATGTGCTAGCAAATTTCCAGGCCGAATGGCCCCCTCTTGGATTGTCTGGCTCGGGCAAGTCCGAAGTTCAACTTCAGCACCCAGAAATTTCTGGCTATCACATAGCTGTGCCCATTGTCGAAATCGAGCCCCATTGAGCTCCAGTTGAAATAAGCAATAGCTCAAGAAGTAAGTTTGGTACTTGGGCACCATCTTAGACTCAAAAGCACATTTAGCAGTGTGATACGCCCATTTTCCCCACCTGATTTACACCCAGGGCTTACTTATTCAAAGCAGAACTCAACCCCGAATGCCTTGGCATGGATCAATAAATGTTTGTATCTAGATGTATGTTTTGCCCCTTGAGCGACTTTGAGATTGTTTTGAGTTCAGAAATTGCTGGTGTTCTTGCAATCCTGTCCAGTACTTTTTGGTGGCCATCGTGTATGCCACGCAAACATGCGGGCCTACTAGATGGGTATGCGGTGTGTGCATTGTGAAATGGTTTGGAAGATTTCGCTACAGGTTATAGTGAAGAAATTGGGAAATTGCTTCTCAGCAGCATCGTCAGTGTTGCCACAACTAGGTACCTGCACAAGGTGGCAGTGCTAGTAAGGCCTGCTGCTGCTGTCAGAGGCTTTACTGTGCTAGTATAAGCAACCATGTTTCCCACAGGACTTCAAGTACGAAACGAGTTGTCTGTTTTTAGCAGCTCAAAATTGCGTATCTTTCGCCAGTGCTTGGCTTAAAAGAGAACAGGAATTCCAGCAGCTCTTCAAGCATGGTGGGCCCTAAAGGACAGCATCGTGCTTGACTTGCAGCCAGCCGATGCAGAAGATAGGCGCAAGAAATGAAGCCTTACTGCTCTGGAATGGGCCAGAGCAGGGTATTCAGTGAGACCTCTGGCTAGTAACCTGCACTGAATCATGCACTGGTACGCATGCAATGCATACTAGAACAAACAAAAGACGAACTCACCGAGCCAAAGGGAAAGCTGACCGGAGCAGATGTGTCTTAAGCTGAGTCTTAAAAGCTGAAATAGTCATTGCTGCTAGTAACCGTTTCCGGAAGCGCATGCCAGACTTTTAGCGAATACGAGATGAAGGCTCAGTCACCAAAAGATTTAAATTTAGTGCAAAGGACAGCGATACGACTGGATGCCGAGGAGCGGGTGGTTCGAGAGCACGCTGAAGGAAGAGCAGGGAGGTCGGATAGGTGCGACCTGGTGGGAGCGAGTGAAGTGACTTGTAAACCAGACTGAGGATTTTGAAATCGATTCGATGCTTGATAAGTAGCCAGTGGAACTCAAACAGAAGTGGCATGATGGGCCATCGTAGCCCAGGAGGTAAGATGCTCGCTCTTCACGACCGCCGCATTGGGTTGGAATCCTGCAGTGGGCGATCCCTTATATTGCCAACTGCAATCGGTGGTGATAGCCAGTTAGGCTCGTCTGCCGCTATGCAAATGAGGCTGCTACATCGGCTGACGCTGTGGCAGCACATTCGCTCGTGGCTTCTGCTGCCTGCTTCCTTAGATGCTCACGTGATGAGTAGGCCACCGGATGCTTAGCCCAGGAGTATTAGCCACCGGATGCTTAGCCCAGCAATTAGATGGCTGCTCACAGCACTGAGCAACCCAGGTCGTTGGCTGGAGTCGTGCTGCCTAGCCATTCTTTTGTATCGCCTGCTGCTGCTAGCAGAGCGAAAAGCCGCTGAAAGGTTCGTCTGTGCCTGCGTAGATGAGGCTGCGCCATGTTAGCCGTGCTTTACTTTAGCAGCTGCTAATTGTGTGAGGGCCCTCTGCCAGGCCAGGTCGGCTTGGTCATCCAATCGACCTGTTGCCCTAGTAAGAGGATTAAGGAGGCATGTGAGGGATAGGTCGACATACCTGCATGAGACGTCTGGCCCGTGGATGTCCTGGTCTAGTGGCAGGTCGCGTTGCTGTGGCCGTGACCCGTAGCTGCTGCTCCTGCTGTGCCTGTTCGTGCTCCGGCCGTCGCTCTGAGAATGCACGGGAGCGACTGCTTGCGTTTGCTGGCGTGCGAGCGCACGCTTTTGCGCGCATGTGCTAACACGCGTGTTTCGTGCTTGCTCGTCTGTGTGCACGCGCGCGAGAGAGCGACCGCCGCCAGCTTGCGTTCTTCTCTTTCGTGCGGCGCAGCGGCGTCGACTTGCTTCACAAGAAGCCCGAGCTGCAGCGAGAGCTGGAGCGCCGTAAGGAGGAGCGCAAGCGACGCGAGTTCGAAGAGTACAAGCAGAGCAAGAAGAACACGTTCGACCTTAAGATGGAGCGCCAGTTCCGCAAGCTGGAGCTGGTCAGTGGGCTGCCGCCGCCCCGCTGCCGCCGCCGCTGTGCTGGCCGGGTCGGGCCTTTTTGCCACTGGGCATGCACGCCATTCGTCCTGCCTGGTGCTTCGCCCGTCGACATAAATGAATCTTTTTAGCGTTCCGCGCTTATGCCGTAGTTTGCTAGCCTTTCGGGCCGATTTGGGAGTTGAGATATTTGGCGTGGTTTTTTCCTTCTTTGAGTCAGGGCGGGTGAAGGTGCGAGCATCCTTGTGCTCGCTGCAAACGAGACAGACACGGATCTTGCAGCACCGCGGGACCGGAAGTGGCAAGAAGCTCGCTGCCTGCTCGCTGCTGACTTGTCATGACTTCCCCGGTGTGACTTGTCATGATTGGGCCTCGAGCTTCGCCTAGTGACTATCTGCGGTGAGAATGACATGCCATTTGCTGAGGCATAAGCACATCCCGTGCAGCCCCTCCCCCTACAGGCTGCCCTTGGAGCTATGAGCTGTAGAGCTCCCAGAGCTGTCAGAAGATGCCAATGTCACATTGTTCAAGATGGGTCCAAAGTGTTCTTTGTTTTCTGGACACGCAGTTTGCTTATATGATTTTCTTGATGTGTGAGCAGATTCTTTCTCGCCTTCAAACCGTATATCTAGCCAATGACTGTGCATAAATCGGGCTCACAGTCCTTGATTGTTTCTGATGACGTGCCTGACACGGCTGCTGAGATGTATTTTTCAAAACAGAATACTTTACCTGCAAAGGAAGTCACGGGTAAATGTGTTCTAAACGTGTTAAAATAAACTATCCTGTGACTACACCGGAAGTCGGCTGATAGTGACAAGCAAGGCTGTTTCTCCTGGATTTCGCCTGTGAGCCAAAATCCGGCGGTGGCATGCCTCTTTCACCACTACTACTTCATCACAGGAATCCTATCTATAGGCAGCAGATTTTGGTCTGGTGTGTGTAAAAGCTCAACGCTTGGATTTTTCTGATCGGTGTATAAATTAGGTAATAATAATAATAATAATAATGCATTTGTATAGCACCCTCAGAGAACTGAATCTCTCTATAGGCACTTCACATATGCTGCATATAAAGCATTACCAAGTGTTTGGTGGTAGCATTCGCCAAGCAGCAGGCATGATCAGGTAAGTAGGTACATGCACACGAAGGACGAATCACAAAGACCCACTAAATGCTGTAATAAAAAGGTGTGTTTTAAGCTTTTTTTTAAAAATCCTAATGTCAGGGGATGTGACATGCGTCGATAGTGAGTTCCAGGCTTTGGTAACTTAATACATACAAAAATATGCATGCACACAATGTATATTTGCATAGCATATATTTATGCACATACCTGTATATCCATGCAGGTCTGTAGATATACCTGTAAGGGTGAGGTCTTGTTCGAAGTCCACGATTTGTAGGTTTGAGTTCGAGTCGAGCATTCATTTCGAGATTTCTTTTTGCCTGCTGCAAGAGGGACGCTTATAGCCGAAAAGGCTCTTGTGCCACTACACACATGTGTCATGTCTAAACTGCCGAACTTTCGAGTTACTTTTAATTTACATATACATACAAACGTACGTCCATACATACGCGCATATATATTTATTTATTTATATACGTTATATATATATATATATATATGTGTGTGTGTGTGTGTGTGTGTGTGTGTGTGTGTGTGTGTATGTGTGTGTGTAAATTAAAAGTAAATGGAAAGTTCGCGCTTGGGCACTAGTTTGATGACGTCTGCTTCATGGACCCAGAGGAAACAGCGAGATGCTGGTCACATTGGCTGCCATCTGGTGTTGCTCAGTCCAATCGATTACCATGACGAGTTGATTCTCTGACACTAGAACCTCAACATTCGTTAATGATCTCTTAGTATACCTCATGCTCTGGGGACGTGTGTTCACATGCTTGCCTCCTGCCCTGTGCATTACAAGCGTCTGGCCGCAATGCCTCGTAATGATCATTTTTCTCTTCTTGTAGCAGGAGCAGCAGCAGGCTTCACCACAACAGCCTGGCGGTGGCAGCAGCGGTGCTCCAGGCAGCGGCATGATGGAATTTCAGCGTGTGCACAGCAAGGTGTGCGCACCTGCTGCTGCGAGATCGCCCGACGGTGCCCGGGCCCCGCCTTCCTCCGTACCTGTACGTCTCAAGGACCTATTTTAGCCGGATTCCATCGCTGCCGTCAGTGTGAGGGGGTCAGGGGACAGCAGTGTATTGTGCGTTAGGACCGGCTCTACTTTTTTGGCACTTCGGCCTCCGAATGGCAGCCGATTGGCAGGTGACTCATTGCCATGTGAACTGGTATAGGGAGCAACCGTTGCTCTGACCAGTCGCAATGCTGGGGTGCTGCTAGTCACGGTTTCTTGTGCCGAGGGGGGTACTGGTGGATTGCGCTGAGGATGCCACCTCACTCTCCAAACGAAGTACACTTTACCACTGCGATTGTGCTCCTGGCTGTGATAACAAGCTTTCGTAGACTTCTTGAACATGGAGCCCGTGAAAAGAAATTGTCTATCGAATGGTAATCGCCCTTTTGCATCGTAGCCTATTGCTTGTGATGGCACGAGTTGCTTGACTTTGGTTGCTCTTACATCTTGTGCCCAGCAGTGCTTTGATGTTGTCTCTCTTAACTTGGTTGCTGTACCTTGTTATGATACAGGGTGGTATTTTAACGAAGGACACTGAATACGTTCAGTTCAGTAGAGCCAGCTGCTCTGTGCAGCCATAGTGTGGCTCATGCATAGTGTGGTTCATGCACACTGGCATGAAGTGACTGCCGTGCTCGGTGGTCACTCCGTGGGACTTGCGGCTGTTTTCAGAGAGCAATAGTTAACTACTCGGTGTACAAAGTATGCCATCGCTTGTGGTGCAGTGTAACAAATGCTGTGGTTGAATTTTGCTTGTGCTTCGGAGCCAAAGGACATTTTTACAGTCAAGCATTTTTCTTTATGCACGGAGCGCTCGTTCAAATGAAACCGGCGAACGTGAGATAGTGTATTTAATCGAAGTTCTTGGGCCAAATTCAAATCCACGAATGTCAATAATTACAGGTATACTTTTGCCTTAATGTTAGTCCTTCGTCTTAGACGTTCGGCCTCTGCCCTTTTGAGCTAAACCTAGTCGTGTATAAGTGTCCATACTCGAACTTGGGGTTGTGGTAGCTGTTTCACAGCAAACTCAACTTCAGGTTATAGGTGTTTCGTAGCACAGTAATTGTGCAAAAGCAAGTCAGTAAGTTCAACCTTCGCGTGCTTGACGAGTTCAACTCATAATACACAGCAAAATGGCAAAGAACAACCGCAGTCGAAAGCTGCCGAGAGCATGCGTTGTTAAGGATAGGCGTTGAACAAGTGTGCATTCGTGGTTGCTCCTTATGAGTCGTGTGTTCCGGTCGTGTGTTCGAATCCTGCTGTGGGCGATCCTGTATTGCCACTGCAAGCAGCGGTGATAGTCTTTAAGGCTCTTGTGCCGCTATAAAAAAGAGGCTGTTAAATCAGTTAGTATGCTTTTATTCGAAAAGCATCACAGAGGCTAGCGTGCGACGAAGTCGGGGAAAGTTTCTCGAAGCATTGGTCGTCCAGTCTGGCTAGCTGTCGTGCTGCCCACGTTTTTCCTGTTCGATGGGTGGCCCCCCTCCGTTAACACCAGAATTGTATGCCGCATTTATTCCATCTCCCGATCTTCGGTCGATGTGCCGGCGTAGGTGGCGGGCCTAAGCTCTCACTAGCCTTCGACACGTAAGGACCTTTAGTGCTCCAGGACGTACTCTATTGCAATAAGCTGCCAAATGAACGCGGGATTTTCCTATAAAAAAATCCTCGTAAATACTGTCTGTAGCTACTGCGGTAAGGAAAGGTTCCGTCTAGGATGGCATATTCGTCAAGCAATCAGTCGCTGCCTAAGTGACCCGTCGCTGCACACAAGTCCAAAGAGTCGTCGCCACCGCTCTGAGACTTTAAAAAGCAGCGTTTTTGTGGGAGGGCCATGAAAGCTTTAACTTTGGTGAAATTTCTTGACCTTAAACGTGGCCAACTTGTTTATTACAGTTTGAAAGTCAATTCTGTTCAGTGTTTCGTTCTCCATGCTTAACATTGCCAAATTGGAGAGTCGATCTTGCCCCATTGATGCTCTCAGATAAGACGTGGTTATCTTCAGTTTGCTAAAAGAACGTTCACAACTGTCAGCTAATACAGCTATGGTGAGAAGAGCTTGTGAGGCAACTGTCAAATTAAGAGACACATTTCCATAGCTGGCGATGAAAGACATTATTTATAGTGGGGTCTTTGGTGCCGAGTCGTGACATGTGGGAAGACACATTTTCCAGTCACACATTTCATTGTACAGTTCTGTTCCATACACGTCGGAATAATAGAAGCCTCTAAGATAAAGACATTGCTAGCGGAGTTTGGTCTAGTAACTTATCTTCAAAAGCTGCTCAACTTCCGACAGGAAACCAAATTTGGCATCAAGATCTGTGAGCCAGGAAAATCTAGTTGTAATTTCTTCTCGGAGGTTGTCTATGGTATCCATCGTTCACCTTCAAATCTCATCCTCTGCCTTGAGACCAACATCTCGAGAGAGATCTCCGGGCATCTGTGTCCCCTGGCGGATTCTCCATTCAGTTGCAACTCCTCACAATTCAAGTCTCCTTTTAGCATCTAGTAGTGATTCTTGGCACAGGTAGTCTTGAAGTGTTGGCAACTCAATATCAAGAGAGTGAATGTCACAAGAGGCGTCTTTGAAGTTAATCTTTAGATCCTGTGGTCTTTTCTGAACTCGGTAAACCTTCCTTAAGATGCACCAAAATGGCAATAGAGCTAATAAGTTACAGGTCAAAATGTAATTTAGGAGACTGCCAGCTTCACTTGTTTTCTCAAGTGTTTGACTTGTGTCCTCAGGCAGTTGCTACAAAAGACATGCAATGATGTTCACTCTATTATTGATCGCTTTCCTATACTCCACTCTTGTATTCCACTTTGTTGTAGAGTGACGTTTGTCAGTGATGGCTAAGACTTTCTTCAGTTCTTCCGACCTCAGAGTTGATCTTGAAAAGAATAAGTAGTTTTCTCTCTATCGTTCCGAAGAATATAACGACGACGGAATCTTGACTTGGAGCATGAACTCCTGCCAGATTCAAGCTGTGGTTATCATTTGACAAAAATTCCCTCCTCATTTCTGGACAGTATTCTCTTTTGGATGCCTGACAAGTTTCCAGACATAACTGCTGAGTTGTGATAGCACTGTGACCTGGTATCTTGCAAGGACATTTTGTCAGATTCTCGTTTGTCTAAGATGCTACCCTCAATTTGCTGCTGTGTCTTTGGCGTAGATTTTAAGGAAGCCCGGAAAAGACTTCTTGATGATAACTGTTTTGTTCGAAAATCAACATCAATATATCTAATTACCTTAGACATCTGCTCGCCGTATGCCAAGTCACGAGTTGAGTTAAACAGAATTCCATAGTACTTGTTTTGCCGTACGTTGCAGAGTAGCATGTCTCTGACTGCGGATGCAAGTATACTAAGGAACTCATTTTGGGTTTCAGGAGACAGATAAGAGACTGACTTTGGATTTTTTCTTGAGCGGTCCATGTGTGATTGGGGAAGATGATCGTACAGAGATAAAGAAGTCCCAAGAAGTTTCCAATGTTTTTCTCACAAGCCAGGCAAAAACTCCCATGGTGACTACTCAATGCCAGGTTTTGAGAAACCAACAACTTGATGCACCTGAGAAATTCTTTTGGACTTCTTGACATCTTTGATTTTGCGGTAACATTTGTGCCACAACAGCAGTGTCTATTCTACTTCATTTGAGAAGTACATGTGATACAGGCATGACGGTGAGAAGGCTGCTTTCATGGGCGATCTGTTGCTCAGGTTCCCTCCACTGGCTGAACCAATTTGCCAATTGAAGTGATGATCGGAAATTCTGGGTGGACACGAGGAAGAGCAAACATCAGAAGCAACATGCCGACTGTTTTGACGGAGAGTAGACCAGCCAGGTTCTGCTAACTTCATTCCCATTAGCAAGTTGCCTCTTGAACCAGGCTGTGCTCATGGCTCGACCACCTTCGCCAGCAAATTGACCTCATATTTTCTGAAGCAGTCTTGATCCTGGTAGCACAAGTTCAGTTCGAAGTTGCTGCTGAATGAAGCGTAAAACAGCGCTTTGCTGGTCAAACTTCAGGTAGCCAATATCATCCAGGGTCAGCACTTAGGTACTTGCAGTAGATTATTCTGTATCCTCCTCTCTTGTGGTAGTGATTGCACCCCATTGCAGTCCAAACAGTGGCTGTTTCCTTTACTGAACAAAGCTTCTTTATTTCATGAAGCTTTCACCTAGTAGAGTGTTGGTTTCATCTGCTGCTGTCATGCTTTCTGCGTTCACTCTTTTCCTCCTCTTCCCTGTTCTTGTCATTTTCCACGTCCTGCTTGATTTTGTCCTCCTCGAACTCTTCTTCCTTATTCCCTCTGCAATTGTAATCGTCCACTGTTCTCCAGTTTTGCCTTCTTCAAGAACCTTTCTAGAACATTCTTGCTGGACTTGCTCGCTTCTTTCTTCTCAAGTTTTCGTTTTCTGTGCTGAGCACCACTTGCCTTTTCTCTTCCCATGCCTTCTGAAAATTGGTTCTGAAAATGGATTTGAAAATTCCAACGCCGATGGCTCTGCGGAGTAGGCTTGACCTGCCGCTTACCGAGCGGCAAAACCTGCTGCCGAATACGGTTCGGTGCACGCCTACGCGCAATAAGCAGGCCGCTGCAGAGTGAGTGTCCCTGGCGCTGACCTACTTACCGTAACTAAAGGGGGTCGTGAGTCCGCGGCGTGAATTAGAAAGGACACATGAATTGGAGATTTTACTGAGCTTTTTTGGATAGCGCACATTTTCGCTGTGCGGCTAGCTCAGTTTTATCTCCACGCTCCTTGCAGGCTGTCAACAGCACAAGCACTCTCGCGGGGGGGGGGGGGAATACGTCCCCCGCACTTAGGCTACCTACGTCTACTGTTGGGAACGAGCAAAATAACACGAGGAGCCCAAATCGGACCCTAAACCCTGACTGCTAACCTAAGGCTCAGCTTCCACCGCGAAGGCGGGAATACTTCACACACTACCAAAAGCGCTCTTGCGGAGGAAGCACGTCTCCGCACTGAGGCTACCCACGTCCATAGCGAGGAATTACCCGAATACACAGAGGAGCCAGAACCAATGAAATATCTTACACAGCACATCAACTACTTCTAGTTCGCATCGGAAAATCCCTATGCCGAGACCACGTGCGCCGAGCGCACACAGGCACAAAACAAACACAAAATGCGAGGCTAAAACACGGGCGATATACGACCGTATTCGGTGACGTTCTCCGAATCCTCCTGGCGCTGCCTCGTCCTGTCTCGTTGTACGAGTGGGCGGTGACACTCGATGTGGTAGGCAGTCGAGGCGTGCTATCGGTGATTGTGATGACAAGGGAGTCGGGGCACTCCGGTGGGCGAGAGGGGCGAGGAGAGTCGTGCTTCGCCCTGCTCTCTGAGAGTGGTGAAATAACCAGGCGGTGTTGCTCGTCGGCTAGCGCTCTGTGCTGTTCTCGACTATAACTCAAGCTACACGGCGAACGGCCGGCATTCCTGCCTCCTCTTTCAGAGAAACGAGTCCCACGACGTCGAAGCCGAAGAGAGAGATAGAGCGAGCAGGAGCTGAACAAAAGACCCGGAGCGAGCGTCGCTCGACTCTTAAATACCTAGCTGAGACAATGGGACAAGAGCTTTGTGGTATTGGGCCTCGCACCGTGGCCCATTACGGTAAGGTAGTATTGCCGTCGCTCGGCCACCGGATGGGCAACGCAGTCCAGCTTGAATGCCGAAAAGGTTCCAGACGATTCTTTTTGGACAGAGTTATGGCCGAAGTTGACAGGCCAGCCAACACCAATCAGCCGCTCCCGCGGGTAGCAAAGCAATTCTAAAGGCCGAATCGCCACCGCTGGTCCCAGAGCTTCCTGGCTCGCTCTTAAGCTCTCTCACCACACTGGCGCTCATCTCTGGCTCGCTGCTACAGGACAAAGGAGTTTTGCCCGCCGAACAGCTCTTGTTCGCGCTCAAATTAAGCCAAGGCCAGCTCGGCGCTACAAAATGTACAAGAGTACCCACGAGCCGTAGTGACAATGCAGTTCATGGAGGCTGATCTGGAGTAACACTGACCTTCACATCGTCGACTCCGTGTTTGGGTGAAGAGGTTGAGCATTTGGAGAGCTTAACAAATAGGTTTTGGAAGATTGGAAGTGCCGATGTCGTCTACGTGCTGGCGCCTGGGAACTCAATGCACAATGTCTCTAAGATACAATCTAAAATAAATACTCACTATTCATTGTTCGAACTTACTATTTGCCGATGAACATTGCGAGTGAGCGTCAGAAAAAACCTGTCAACAACACTTTATGGACCGGATGAGCTCTGGCGTGTATGACAGGCTGGCAAAGCCAGCTAAGCCTAGTTTGCTCTACTCAGAGTCAATCAACGTGCTTAACTAGCTCAGCAAGCAATTGTCAAGTCCATTGAAACAGGGACTTGCTTGAAATCAAACTTTATATTCTCAAATAGAAGTCTTAAAAAATATGCCCAATAAATTTGCTTTAAGCGCCCAAAGACCTTGGCGTCCAGGGACACCGGCCCCCATGTTTCGCTAGGGCTCTGGCCGCTATACAAATGATGCTGTTGAATCAGCTAACCTTTATGACGTGGATGGCCTGACACTCCGACTGAACAAAGTCCGAATAGGCTTACCCTGCTATCCTAATCAGATCCAGCTCTCGGCATAAGAGTCGAGCCAGTACAGCAATTTGACGAATATGGCCTGCATACATCACATATGAAATGAAAGCAATAAGGCGAAACTGTTTACGTTAATCTTGATAACCCATCAAAAAGTGCCCATCGCTTCAAACAAGCTTACTGTCTTCACGTTGACTACCTTCAAAAAGTCATCAAAGAGTCTACCTTCTTTAAAACAAGAATTCGGTAACCAATGGGGGCTCGGGCTCGCGGCGGCAGCAGCTCGGCAAAGGAGAATGATGAGTGGTGAAACTCCAAAATACGTGCGGTGACTACAGGCGAAGCTGATTCGTGCATATTTCGTAGTCGTCGTCGGGTATGCTGCTCCGGATCACGTGGCTCGAAGAGGGAGAGAGGAGTGTACAGCGTATGCACAGGCTGCCGAACATGCAAGGTTAGAAAACGAGGGCAAGGATACGGTCACGTGCCGGCATGGAGCACACCCATAAGGCTGCCGGAACGTCGGCTGGGGGCAGAACCTGGTGATGGCTATGACACGCTCACAATCGGTAGCTGTGAAATTGTTGCTTTTCTAATCTTTGATATTATTACTTCCAGATCTGTTGGCAAACGATTTAAAATCTCAAGCTAATTCGGAAGGGACCGTTCTGTAAACCCACCCAAAAGGCATCTCAGATCTCATTATTTCTGGTGGCTGTGAAACTCAACATATGCCTATGCTGGCAGACACATAGCACATTGTTGTCATGTGAACACGAGATATGTAAACAGCAAATCGCAGAATCAAAGTGAACGAAAGTCATGGCACTAGGAAGACTTCATTCAATGAATCTCATAATCACCAAAAAACCATCCCCACACGGGTTGATTTCAATACAAAGTAATGCTGAAAACATTGCCGTCGGCGAGTTGCATAGAGCACAACATGACATGTGATTTACTAGCAAACAAACACCTGCAGGACTTGGACGTCCTTGTACAGTTCTGGTGTCAAGCTTGTTTATGAACCGAAGCGTAGGTCAAATGCCGACTTCTTTGACAGATTCCCATAGACAGCGAACATAGTACTGTCGCTGACAAAGTTGACGATATGCAACTTTTGCAACGAAGCACAAGTGCTACACAGATGCAGAAGAGCTTGTTCGAAGGCTGGGCCAGGTTCAGCATCAACGACAAGTACCTTCAGCGTCCTGGCATATGCACGACTAATGTGCCAAAGCTCATCATAAACAGCAGTCTGGCTGAGCAGTTGCAACGCTGTGACAGGTATGTCTAATGCCATCGTATCTAGCATTTTTGCCACAGGGCATGAGCCATCGAAAGCAAGAGATACTTCAAGTCCCGGATGAGCCTCTGCTAGCCTTGTCCAGAGATCCCATGATACGTTGGGAGTGTACTTCTCCTGACCTCTGGATGCTAAGTTCAGCTTCCTTAAGTGCGAGCGGTCATTACGAGTTAGAACGTCAATGCACTCGTCAGATATGCTAGCTTGCCGTGCTGAGAGATCTTCAATATTCTTGCAAGACTCAAGAAGTGACCTCAATCCAGCAGGCGTCACCTGGGTAACCAAGCATTCATTCTGAACATCCAGCCTTTTAAGATGACAACTGGAGCAAGCAATAGCCAGAAGCAGGCTGTCATCAAAGGAGACGTTGTACCGGGCTAAGTCAACCGCTATTAGTGAGGTGCAACTACGAAAAAGGGCTACGAGGCCTTCGGTAAAATCCGCCCAGCGGTGCCCCATTGGCGGTTCACTAGAGAAAACCACCGATATCCGCTTCAGGCAGAGGTCTCCGGAAGCGCTAGCCTTGCTTAGGCGTCCGATTAGCTCTGAGGCATAATCCCTAGTGCATGCCGAACACGGATTAAAGTCTATGCTTACGTCCTCCATACAGCGTCCATGCTTCTCAATCAGACACAGCTGCCGTCCATCTTTGGGATGCGAGAAGATGAAGGCAAAGCGCTTCCACAAGGCGACAGCGCTGAGCTGGCAGTGCCACCATCGGCAAGTTAGCCCGGCCCGGAAGCGGTCTGCCCAGCACAGATAGCCAAAGATCTTAATCAGGACAATGTCAGTCAGTCCGCTCCAACGATCGTCTTCTTCATCTCTATTCGTAACTTCTCCTTCCATGACTATGAAATTCAGCCAACCGCACCAGGCTGCCACTGCAGTCCTGCACAAGCACCAAACCCCACAAAGAAGCTACTGCCGAAGCCGCGGTGGCTGAAGCAAATGTTCCGGTAGCTCCGTAAACGTCGGCGGCCGAGCAAGCTTGTGCTTCCGATCTATGAAAGCGCTACTATTTCAAAGCAGACTTATATTACACCGCACGGTCGAGTGACTAAGCTTCCACAAAAGTGTTCATGGGTGCAAATCGCCTTGACTTGACGCTGACTGCAGCCGGCGCACGGATGCCAACCGGAAACTGGACCAAGCGATACCTGTGACGACACACAAGAGTTATCTACCCTTAGAACTGCTCAGTGTCCGGCAGCAGTGTATGTACAGGCTCAGCCGCGCAAACCCGTTCGCCTCCAACTCCCCTTTCTCTTTTCTAGAAAATGACGAATAACGGCTTTTCAAGCTACTCAAAAAACTAAAAGAGGTTATTGATGCCATAGCTGCATGAAAATGCAAGCAGCACCCTGGCCAACAATGTTAACCGGCAGGCAATACCGTTGCCGACGCTCGTGGCGACTCTGGGACCTAAGTCTGAACCGCAAGCACCCCGCTACTGTAATGTTTCTCATCGTGACAAGAAGTGGTGAAACTAGCGCTTCGAAGCAAGGATAGTGAGTTATAGTGAGATAGTGAGAGATAGTGAGTCTGAGACCTTTTAAGAAGCCGCGTAACACTTTAATGTTAGATCTGGGTATGGGACGCCGCCACGTCGGCTCCTCCCTCCCTCCCCCCCCCCCGCGGCAAAGCCGCCTGTGGACCATCCGAATGGGTCAGCCGACTGAAGCGTGGGTCATATGACCATCGGCATTTCTTGCTCCACTCTTTCTGCATGCCCGGCGTCTGAGCAGACGCTGTCCACTTGTTGGGTCTGCTGTACTGCGACAGCGGACTACTCCCGCGGAAGCCGCTGAGGCGAAAACAGCGAACCCACTTGCAGCAGCTGCTTCCCAGCGGGCGTGCGGCCCGGTTGTAATGTAATGTATCTCCGTCAGCAACTCCACAAAGTCATAAAGACCATGTGGGTGTTACGCAGGAGAGTTTTGTATAGCGCACTCACAGCCCAAGCGGCTTTCGGTACGCATTCGGTAGCCAACAGACTTCGTCTCACGCAACAAAGAGAAAGTGGGAAGCATAGCAGAGTTAGGAGAGCAGTTGAGGTAGTGAGTAGCATAGAAGTAGCAGTTCAGGACAGCTGAAAAAGATGTGCCATAGTCGGCAGTTGGAGAGTAGATGTCGTTGCGTAAGAATTGTGGAAGCGAGTTTCACAGTCTAGGACCTGCAGAGCTAAAGCTTCTGTCGCCAATTGTCTTTAAGTGGAGGAATGGGACAGCTAATTTATTGTCCACACAGGACCTGAGGGCGCCAACAGGCTGAAACTGATGCAGCAGTTCAGCTAGGTATGAAAGAGCCAAGCCGTGGCGGGCCTTGTGGGTCAGCGTAAGAACTTTGCTCTGTATCCTTTGCTGAACCGGCAACCATCCTAGCTCTTCCAGCAAAGGTGACACGTGCTCAAACCGTTGGGACTTGAAGACCAGCCTTGCAGCCATATTCATAGTCCGCTGTAGTGGCATGATAGCTTTCTTTGGTAGCCTAGCCAAGAGGGAATTACAATTATCAAGCCGAGACAGAACTAAAGAGCTAGTTAAATTCTTTACAAGCCACTGTGGCAGACAGCTTCTAATCTTGGATAGGGATCGAATGTGATGGCTAGCTGTATAGGCAGTCTTCTGAATGAAGCTTTTGAAATTGAGGCAGCTGTCGAACACGACACCTAGATTACGAGCACGTGGTGAAGGTCGCACAATAGCATCACCTATTAGAACGGCAAAGCCTTGTAATCCACCCACACGCTTAAAGTGTCCTATGAGAAGCAGTTCGGTTTTATCGTCCTTTAGTTTCAGAAAGTTTTCCGACATCCAGGATCGAATATCGGCAAGGCAAGCATTCAGTTTCTCAGTTGCTGCAGCAGATTCCGACGGTTTAAATGACGAATACAACTGAGTATCGTCAGCATAGAAGTGATATCCTATTCCATGGGCCTTAATCACTTTTCCCAGAGGTTGCGTGTAAATGGAGAACAGCAAGGGACCAAGTACAGACCCTTGAGGGACTCCACAGGTGACCCTTCTCATGTCTGAGACCTGACCCCCACACGACACGGATTGAACACGATCAGACAAGTAGGATTTAAACCACGCCAGTGCTTCGTCTGCCAGACCGATCGTCGTTCTCAATCGTTCAAGCAGAACTTCGTGATCAATGGTGTCGAAGGCAGCAGACAGATCTAGCAGAGCTAAGGCAGTGGCATTCCCGTCGTCGTTGCCACGTAGAATGTCATTGTTAACACGGAGGAGAGCAGTTTCAGTAGAGTGCTGCCTCTTGAAACCTGATTGAAATGTTTCTGACATTCCATTATTTTCAATATGTTCAACTAGCTGCTTAGCAACAATTTTTTCAAGAATCTTTGATAAGAACGGAAGAAGGGAAACTGGACGATAGTTTGCTAGGACCTCTGTGTCTAATCCAGGCTTTTTAAGAATAGGTCTAACGAATGCCGATTTGAAGGACTTGGGGACGACCCCTTTTCCAAAAGAAGCATTAAAAATATTGGTTATGGCAGGGCTAAGTTGGTCTGCAAGTGAAGACCACAGAGATGAGGGTATAGGGTCTTCAGGAGACGAGCTCTTTTTGCTAGACCTTATTAAGGCAGCCACATCACAGGCAGAAACATCAGAGAACCTTTTAAGAAAGGTCACAGGTTGACGAACGGCGATTGCTTTGGTCGGAGGAGGCTTAATGGAGGCACGAATGTGCACAATTTTTTCAGTAAAGATGGCTGAAAACTTTTCGGCTGAGCCCTTAATATCTGGGGAGTCAGACCTGGCAGCATTGGCCAGTAAATGGTTTACTGTCTTATAAATCTGTTTAGTGTCCGACTGGCAGGAATTCAGTTTTCTAATGAAAAAAGAAGCCCTGGCTTTTTTAAGCTTTCGGGTGTAAACTCGAAGGAAGTCTTTGAAATTGACTAGGTCTGCCTCAGACCCCGATTTCTTGAAACGACGTTGCAGCCTGCGCTTAACACGGCGCATCTTAAGGAGTTTTTTCCTCGTCTCCGCAATAAACGGCATCAGCCTGAGCCGTCTTGATCTGTGCGCGACTGGCCGCACAAGCATAACACCACTCTTCTTCTTTTTCTGCCTCCACTGTACTTGCCGACCTCGGCCGAGACACGTAATATAATAAAATACTAATAATATATGCATATTTAAGAATAATATAATAATATAATATATAATATAATAGATACATATATAAGATGCATAATATAGTTCCTGTGTATAGCGCCCCAAAGAGAACTCGACGTCTATTCAGGTGCTTCATGTACACGTAGCAGGGCTCGAACCCACGACCTTGGTCGGCTCAAGCGAGTGCCATAGCCACTGGGGCCAAATCAGGGCATTGGCATTGAACAGTTTGCTACCTAGCCGGGACCCAAGTCGTAGCGACTGCGGATTAAAACTTCTACGTTAGAGCTCTTAATCTTGCCGCACGTTCATTTGCTACAGAGGCTATGCACAGCAATGGTTTATGGCACCGAGTCCTGCATTGGCAAAGATCGTCTCGCCGGGGGGGGGGCATCGCCGTTACGATACTATGCAATCGTTTAGGTTCTAAATCCGATGTAGATTTCAGAGCACAAATGTCAACGTGCACCAGTCTTCCGAAGACCGGTACCTCGGAATTCCTCCAGGGACAACTAATTTGCGCAATTCATACTCTCCCCCTTCCGAAGCAATCGCTGAGCACTATAAAGGCTTTCATTTTATGCGCATGACATGCAGCCGTATGCTGTGCATTTATCCCTCCTTGATTTCCAGCATATAAATGCTTTCAACTCCCCTGATGCATGTATTGCTGGCATTTGCACTCTGATGGCAGCTAAATTTCTCAAACTGAATAACAATCAAACCGTCTTAGTAGCATAGCTTGGTGAGCCGTGATGGCACACTAGGTAAGGCGGTTGCTTTCACGACCTCGGTCCCGAGGTCATGGGTTCGATTCCTGCGGTGGGCGATTCTTTATCGCCACTGCAAGCGGTGGTGATAGCCGCAAAGGCTCTTCTGTCGCTATGCAAAAAGAGGCTGTTTAATCAGCTAGGATTTATTTATTTTATTAAGAAAATCTCGCACTACACAGATATTAGAAGATCTAAATCTTAGGCTTCCGGTTTCACATCGCGCTCGCCAAGCGGGAATCGCATTTTGTGACAAGTGCAGAGTTGCTCGAACTTGGAAGTTCTTACGAACGTCAAACTCGGAATCTGAGACAGCTAAGATCTGCTTGAAGCGTTTCTGTTCGATGATCGTGTGTTTGCATTGTCCGTAATGAGTACACCATTGTGTGCCTATGGGCGTTAGAAACTAGTTGTTTGTTCTAGTCCCGTCTCGCTGCCATCCTGACGCCTCTACAGGCTTCTGCGACTACCATCCTGCTGGCATTTACTTCGGTGGCCACCGTCTTGTCGCCATTTAATAAATGTATCTCCGTCTGTAACGTCACAAAGCCACAAAACTAAGTGGGTGCTACGCAGGAGAGTCGTCTGTATCGCACTGAAAGCCTAAACAGCTTTCAGTGCGCATGCGGTAACCAATGGACTTCACCTCACACAATAAAAAGAACGTGATAAGCATAGCTGAATCGGGAGCGAAATTGAGGTATTTAGTAGCATGGAAGTAGCCGCTCAGAACGGCTTGAAAGGATGTGCTAACTTGGCTGCAGGAAAGTAGACGTCTTTGCGTAAGAATTGTGCAAGTGAGTTCCATAGTCTAGGACTCGAAGAGCAACAGTTTTTGTCGCCAATGGTTTTTAAGTGGAGGAGTGGAACAGCTAATTTATTGTCCATTGAGTGCCCGAGCGAACGAGGCAGCTGAAACAGGTCCAGCAGTGCATTTAGGTATGAAGGAGCCAAGTTTTGGCTGGTCTTTTGGATCAGCGTAAGTATTTTTTTTTACAACGTATCAATTGATCAACCGGAAGCCACCGAAACCCATGCACCAAATGAGAAACATGGTCGAACGTGCTTATTATTGCAGCTTCATCTTTTTTTTCTTATAGCGATCACGCCTCTCGATACTCTCGTGCATGCTGTTTATTGTTTCGCTTTCGTCGTGCAAATGCGATCCCCTTATGCCGCTCTC
Organism: Cristatella mucedo; assembly: GCA_009760855.2. Classification (NCBI taxonomy): domain Eukaryota; kingdom Metazoa; phylum Bryozoa; class Phylactolaemata; family Cristatellidae; genus Cristatella; species Cristatella mucedo. The sequence goes on along the minus strand of WPIO01000011.1, from coordinate 7,317,550 downwards.
CCAGCTAAGATTTGAGGATTGGGTATCTCTCTCAGGAAGCCCAAGCAAATTAAAAGAACTGGCAAATGAAAAATCTCCAGTATTTCTTGTTTTTTTTCAAGCCGCTCAGCAGTTAGGTCTCGCTCTAGCGAAACCTAGAATTACATTACGTTGATAATCACCAGCCTTCTAATATTCCAGGGGCTACTCTTAAAATGTGCCCATTCAATGCTCTCTCTCTCTCTCTCTCTCTCTCTCTCTCTCTCTCTCTCTCTCTCTCTCTCTCTCTCTCCCATACCTCGACGTCTGTTAAAACTGAGGGATAATATCGGCGCCAGCTCCTCACTGAATTCTAAATCATTTGCAGTCCTTGTGAAGCCGTCTTTTGAATCTTTTTTTTTAATAAATTTCTGCAGCTATCAGCGAGTATGATCGAGCGGAGAAAAGCATTGAGCGTTTCAGCCCAGGGGGAGTGGCCCAGGGGGAGTGGCACAGGGGAATGGCCCGGGGAGTGGCCCAGGGGGAGTAGCCCAGGGGGAGTAGCCCAGGGGGAGTAGCCCAGAGGGAGTCGCCCAGGGGGAGTCGCCTTTGGTGAGCCGCGATGGCACACTAGGTAAGGCGGTTGCTTTCATGACCTCGGTCCCGAGGTCGTGGGTTCGATTCCTGTGGTGGGCTATTCTTTATTGCCACTGCAAGCGGTGGTGATAGCCGTAAAGGCTCTTCTGTCGCTATACAAAAAGAGGCTGTTTAATCAGCTAAGGTTTTTTTTTAGGGGGAGTGGCCCAGGGGGGTAAGGTGCTCGCTCTTCGCTACTCAGGTCGTGCGTCCTGCAGAGGGCGATTCTCTATTGCCCAATGCAAGCGGCGGTGACAGCCGCAAAGGCTCTTCTGTCATCAGATAAATGAGGCTTAAATTAAATCTGCTAAGCTTTTTTCTCTTCCTTCGTCTCCCCGAACGGCAAGTTTCTCAGGATTTCAGCCCCAGACATGACAGCTGCCAGAGTCAAGCCCATCACTTTGACGTATTGCAAATTCTACGCTTTAGTTCTCCATGCACGCCGCACGATTGGGGTCCCCGCTGACGTAGATTGCCCTGGTTACTGGTGGCCTACGTAGCTGTCGAGTCATCACTAGCGGTTTCTCGGCCGCCAAGAGACGCACGTCGCCTGAGCCTGTGTCAAACAGTGCTCCGGTACTGGCGGAGCTGGGCGAGCATGCCCGGGCATGGCAGAGTCCTGACGTTGACCCAGTATAATTGTAGTAATAATAATAAACTGGCAAAGCACCCCCAAGTAACTTGATCTCTTTCTAGGTACTTTACATATGCTGTAGAGAAAAAATGATGATATGGTTAGTGGTAGCATGCACAATGTCAACAAGCATAACATGGTTAGAGGTGACATGCATTGGGTCAGCATGCAAATATGGTTAGTGGTGTAAACACGAAGACTTTGGTCCCCAGGTTCTCTACTGGTGGACTGTGCGATGCAGCGTTGCAGCATGGTTAAAACACAAGTGGCCACAACTGGGCGCCGAAAGGAACAGTTTATTGAGGGCCTGTTAGTAATGGTTACGCGCCGGCGCAAGCACTTTACACGGCGAGAACCGGACCGACTGAGTTTACTGCGCGAACTCCCGAAGCCCGAGTATAATGAACTACCCTATGCGCGAAAGTCGCTAGCGATGGTTCCGACCCTGAAGGCGAACCGCTACAGCACCATAAGATACGAGCAGCTAGCTAAGTAGCAAGTAGAACATCACTGCGAAGTCTAAGCTGCACTTGGCTGTTGGTCACCGTAGGTTCGACTCTCGTGCTTTCGAAGCGAAGTCTCTCGCATTGACTACAGAGGCTGCAGCCGCGAGCTCTGTCCGTCGTCCCGTTATACTATCTCTCATCTGAACTCCTGACCTCGCGCGTCGCTTCTGTGTCTACTTAAGCAAGTTAGTCGGTGCACATCCTGACCGCATCGTCTGCACACCAGGCTCCATTCTAACTGTCACGGGTCTACATCCGGTGTCCTAGTCGAGCTCACTGTGGCAAGCGCGTTAGTCGGTCGGTCTCTCCTTAACCGCATCGCCCGGGCCTGGACTAGGTGCCCTAGTCGAACCCAAGGCTGAGGCAAGGATTTGCATCACGGCATCGCACCTGAGAGCTGCCCCAGTGCGTAGGCTGCGCACACTGTCAGCACGCGCACAAGGACGAATGACAAGGACCCACTACATGCAATAATTAGTAAATGCGTTTTAATTCCTTTTTTAAGTGTCATAAAGTCAGGGAATTTCGTGACGTCAGTCGAGAGTGAGTTGCAGGTTTTGGGAGCGTACGAACTAAATACACGGTCTCCAAAGGACTTGAGGTTCGTTTGAGTGTAGCAAAGCGATTCGATTAAGAAAATCGGGTGGTACGACGACTGACGCCTGGCGAGGAAGGAGTTCTGATGCTAGAGAATGAAGGGATCTAAAAGTGAGCGACAGAACCTTGAAGTCGGTGCGCTGCTTGACTGGGAGCCAGTGCAGGTCGGCGAGAAGTGGCGTAGTGTGGCAGCTGCGACGCTCGCGACAGATGATCCTAGCTGCGAATTTTTGCACCAAATGAAAGCGCCTGATTGTACAGGCCGGTAGACCAACCACTAGTCAGTTGCAGAAGTCGAGACAGTATATTTTTACAAACGTGAACCAATTTGGATGTAGTAACCCTGTCTAAGCAAGCCCGTATTTTAGAAATGTTATGTAGCCGAAAGTAAGCAGACTTTACTGAGAAGCTGATGCGGTCCTCTAGCGCAAAGTCACTTTGGAACATGTCACTAGGATTTCGTGCTCATGCAACAGGAGATATGCTGGCAGAGCCGATTTTTAATATCGAGCTTTTCAATTTCAGAGTTGCACTTAGTTTGCCCATAAACAGTAAAGGGATTTTATCGTCGCTCTATTTGAGAAAGTTTGCTGCCATCCACGTGCGGATGTCATCAATACATGCAGCAAGGGAGTTGAGAGAGTTCGTCGAGATGGACGGCTGGGAGGGATCGAAGCAAAGGTACGCATGAGTTGTGCAAGGTATGCATAACTATGCAATATAATAATGTAGGCATAGAAGTGAAACCCTAGACTGCGCTAGGCGATCACGTCGCCTAGCGCAGTCTAGGGTTTCACTTCTATGAGCAAAAACTGTGAAGAGAAGAAGCGCACTGAGCAAACAAGAACAACCCTGAGGCAACAACCCGTACCTCAGTAATTGTGGTATAATGCTTTCGTTCAAGTTCATACTCTGGAGTCTTCCACCAAGATAGGACTTAAACCGACCACTGTAGTTCAGAGCTAGGGGTGCCCGGACGAGGAGAGAGACACTCAAACAGAACTTGATGACCAATAGTATCAAACACGGCAGAAATATCAATCAAAACAAGCAAAGAAACTTCACCTTAGTCTGAATTCCTGAGAAGATCGTCGTACAGCTTAAGTAAAGCTGACTCGGTTGAGAGATTAGCTCTAAAACCAGGCTGTAACTTGCTTGTTTGGTTTGAGGTTTCAGTATCAGAGTTCAGCTGGTCTCTCACAACTCGTTCCAATGTCTGTGATAGGAACGTAAGAAGGGAGACTGGGCGGAAGCTACTCGAGTTTTCTTGGTCTAGTGGCGCTTTCTTAAATGATTTCACGTGGTTTCATCCCACTACAGCCGGTGACGTAGGACGGCTAAATCCTTCACGTGGTTTTATCCCACTACAGCCGGTGACCTAGGACGGCTAAATCCTTCGCAGAGTAGAAAAAAATGTATCTCAAATTGCATAATATGAAAACACTGGTAATGGAGTCGTGCGCTCAAGTTGCCGAACGAATTCCTCGATGTCCTCCTCTACGTGTACCGCGAGGTAGGCTGCCGCCACCCGCCGCTCTCGCTTCCGGCCCACGCGTGCGCCGCGAGAAGCCATAATAATAATAATAATAATAACAATAATAATATTGCACTTGATAAAGCGCCCTCAGAGAACTTAATTTCTTTCTAGGCGCTTTACATTTGCTGTAAAGTGAAATGCAATTGAAAGGTAAGTAAAATCATGCTTGAAAAACAAACTCAGTGAATAATATGGTTAGGGGTGACATGCACAGGGTCAGCATGCAAATGTGGTTAGTGGCAGCATGCACAGTGTCAGCACGCATAAGCACATCAATGACGAATCACAGGGACCCACTAAATGCTGTCCTAAATAGGTGTGTTTTTAAGTTTCTTTTAAATGTGGTCAGGTCAGGGGATGTTCTGACGCAGGTCGGGAGGGAGTTCCAGGCTTTGGGAGCATACGAGCTAAATGCACGGTCTCCAAAGGATTTAAGGTTTGTACGAGGTATTTCCAGGCTGTTGGATTCCGAAAAGCGAGTGGTACGATGCTTTGCCTGATGGGGTAGTATATCTGAAAGATAGGCTGGAGCCATAGAATGAAGAGACCTAAAAGTGAGCGACAAAACCTTGAAGTCAATCCGTTGCTTGACTGGTAGCCAGTGCAGGTCGGCGGGAAGTGGAGTAATGTGGCAACTGCGACGCTCACGACAGACAAGCCTAGCTGCAGAGTTTTGCACCAGCATTCTTTTATATTCGCGTATTAAACTGTTCCTTCGAGTCCCGAGAATCAGCCACCCCGAAAAACTTCACCAGAGGCCATTGCTGCTACCAGCTTTTAACAGAATACGAGCGATACAGGACAGTTTGAAGGCAGCAGTTCACGCTGAGGGGAGGTAATCCTAAATTTCTGATCCGGTCTTGGATTCGGGTGCTGCAGCAGCCAATTTGTCCGTCATTTCCCAGTGCAAGCTTATTTAACTGACTCTAAAAAAATTCTTATTTCAGTTGGATAAATTTTGCTGTACATGTCCATGATTATGGAAAATTAAAGCTCCGGGAAGTTTGATGACGGAAACAGCAAAATGTACCCAACTGACAGCAGACATTTTTATAGAATCGGTTAAAAGAAGCAGAGCTGAACTCGCAGTTAAAATTTTACTCCGATACGTAAACTATCAACCAAGTTATGGATTTACAAGGCACATACCCACTCTGGAATGAAGCTGGATAAAAGTCACAAGAATGCACCCCAACAAACTTCATGCATGTACCTCGATCTACCAAGATTTAACAAGTTGGGATACAAGTAATATTAGGATGCAGAGATTATACAGAGAAAATTGTATTTGCACATACGTTGCTTTGTGCTTATATCTGGATTAATCTGATTTGCATAAATATTTTTTCTGTCATGCGGATGTCGTCAAAACTTACTATCCCAGTTCTAACGAATTTGTCTTTTGAAGGGTACTACCCTGAACGATTCGATCGTCAGACGAATTTTATAAGTACATTCTTTGCCTTCCCCTTTAAATAAGAAAGAGCAGTAAAAGACAAAGCTAACTGTCAAAGCATTCACGATTATTTCAATGAATCTTTTGAATAGCTTTTAATATTTTCGTGTTGTCAGAAAATTCAATAATAAATATTAGAATTCCACTTACATTGACGACAAATAGATGAGAAATCATTTAAAAATCGCTGGCAATCTGACGAATTCTATTGACGTTGCATTCTCGCGGAAAATAGGCTATAAATGCAGCGAAATTATGCTGTTACATATTTAGAACACTGACTGAGCCTAAGCAAAATAACCTAAAAATAATTGTGAAACCTTTACAATTATTGGAACTAATTTAGTTATTCCAGGCTCATCTGGATGATCTTAATACGGCGTAATTTCCTAGGTAGAATGACGTCGGTTGCTATTAAAATAGACTTCAGATATACAGATATTAATTTTGATTCTCGTTAATATAGATTAATGTGTCGCCATGAATAACTCCACTTGGACTAAGTGGATACCACGCTGGAGAGTTTTATGTAGCGCACGCATAGTCTGAGTGTCTGTTGGTGTGCATTTGGTAGCCAATAGACTTCATCTCGTGCAACAAAGAGAAAGTGAGAAATATACCTGAATCATGAGTGCAGTCGAGGAAGAGATGGAAGTAGCTGCTCAGGAAGCTGGATAGGATGTGCCACAGGCGACGCCATGAGAGTACATTTCGGTGTATAAGAATTGTTGAAATTAGTCTCTCAGTCTAGATCTACAAAGCCAAAGCTTTTATACAATTATATAATTCATTTGTACAGCGCCCCAAGAGAACTTAATCTCTATTCAGGCGCTTCACATATGCCTCCGGGCTCGAGCCCACGACCTCAGCCAGACCTTGGTCTGGGGCGAGCACCTTAACCGCTGGACCAAACCAGATCGGCTTTTGTCGCTTACGATCTTGTGATGCCTTCCACTATTGAAAGTCGATTACTTTTCAGTAAGATTCACAGAAAGAAATTGAAAAAAATTACCCGAATCTCAAAGTAACGATGTTTGTGAGATCGCGCATCATGTAGACAGCGAAGCTTCGGCTGTTCGCCAACATCATTTCTGAGCGAGAAAACAACGACAGCCAATGCGTGCGACTAGCTCTATTCATCAGATGCTACAATTGCTTAGACAATTTTCCGCCTCCAAAATTATGTCACCTAGTAGCGTGAGCAATTTTTTTAATTTAAGCCCCCTTGGTTGTGACTAAGTTGTATATCTCCCTCCTCAAAGAGCGTCGGACACGCGGCAGCTGCGGCACGCGCACGTGCAACCGTCGCTGCACGTGCGATCAAACGTCGGCAAAGCACGTGGGCTCGAGCCACGTGCGGCATATGTGAAGCGCCTGAATAGAGATCAGGTTCTCATAGGGACCTACGCAAATGAATTATATTATATTACATTAAATCGCACTATAACGCGAGGCTACTTATTCATCGGGATTATGCGGGATAGCGTTTGAATCGAATAACGAATGCAGGCTAATGTGAAGACGTTTCATGCTGAATCTCGAAGGCGAGACTTGTGTGCTGACGCGCAACAATCAAATTAGCAGCGTCTTGAGCAATGTAGCAACACTCTCGTACAAATAACATCGCTGACTAATGAGCCGGCTCAAGTCCACGCAACGCATTCTTTCTCATTAAGTTTTGCAGCAATATCTTGTGCAGTCAAATGCTTCTATTGACGAAGAATGCCGTACAACCACCTAGCTTTTTATTCCGCGAAAGCATGCGGCTCACCATGGGATTTAGTTGATCAGATATAAGCTAGACTTGTTCTAAGCTCTTTCTCACACATGTTGCTTGGCAACCATTCATTGCGACGGAACGCACGGAATCTCAGAATGCCGCCCGTGATTTTAAAATCGTCAGTGACACTCGTTCTCTACGCGATCCACAAGGTATTGGGCCTAGGTAGGACTGTCGCTCCGTGTGACCAGCATCTCTTACTTTCGTTGCTTGGTTCGAGAGTGTAGCAACTTGAAAATCTCCGCTCTCAAGCTATGAGGACTAGGCGCTGCGTAAATTGCGCCACCGCTTGCCAAAGCTTGCTAAGCTTACGCGTGCTTTTGAGAGCGTACATGTAGCTGTTGGTCCATCGCATGTTTCCAACGCGCAATTTATGCAGACGCTGGTTAAATTTGACTTGACTATCGTATCGTGTGGCTTCTTTGGAAAGTTTCACGCTGCTGGCTCAGTATTTGCAGCGTTGAACGACGATAAGTCGCGCGGCTTAATCTTGAGTCACTGCATACTGTACTGCAGAAATTCTAGCACTGCTTCAGCGTACGGAAGTCGATAGTGGGATAGTGGCATAACGAGTCTCGTTAATAGCTTCCCTTGGAAAAGTGGTTCGAGCAGAAAGTTTAAGCGAAATCGAAACGTCTCAGCGTGAATCCTCGGGATCTCCTAGTATGGCCACGCATTAGGAAAGTCGACTGCTCTGCTCTGCTCTGCGGACGGCGGCGGACGGTGCTAATGTTTGCACCTTTCGCGCCCCAAGCACAACTTTTCAGCGCTCGCGCTCGCGGAGAAAGTTGACCCCCTGTCACCGCGTCTGAGGACAGTGAATGCAACGGCCAGACGGCGCTCCTCGGCGAGCGACGCACGACAATACTCGGTGCTCTGCGGCGGCGTCGCAGGTACTCGCTGTAGTAGTCACTGCGCACCTGCAGCGCTCATCCTAGCCGGTCCTTGCAGGAAGGCGCGCAGCAGCGGTGTCTCAGTGCAAGTCTCCTGCGACGCCTCCTCCTCGAAGCGCGGCCAGCGCCAGTCGCGGAGGCTTCGATATCTATGATGTTCACGCTGGCTGGTATGCCGCAGGTGGCAGCAGAGCGTGGTAGCAACGACGACAGCCCATACTAACTTCAAATGCTGCAAAGCGAATTCCGCACGCAGCGTAGAGCAGACCGTTTGATCGTCGCAGCGAGACGAGAGTGCCTAGTACCCGCGGTAGCGACACGCTAGAGCGACGTGTCTGCCTCAGCCGCCGCGTCGTGACTGCCGGAATGTCATTCGCAGATCTAAATTTTAATGGCTAGGGAACGGTTATCTTTTAATTACTGGTCAAGCGGGATAAAAGCGCAGCAGTTCACTTAGGAGTTCGTCAGTTGCAGTTTAGCTGTACTCCGAGCATCCATCGAGCGAGAGCCATGGCATGTGCCAGACGCCTGTGACACTCCACCGCCGCCGCCGCCGCGGCAGTCGAATAGAATGCCCTGCGCTACGGTCTGGCTGCATTAAGGTACGGGCACTTTTCATTGCCTCCGTGTTCCGTTGCCATCTGCTTTTGTGCATTGGAGCGGCAACTGCGAGCCGTTAGCCGCGATTCAAAACTCAGGCTCGACTGGGTATTTGTCAAGCGTCGTGTAGGACTAGCACCACTGCGGGCGCTGCGTTTGCTGTCTAGGGAAATAGGCCATTTAACATGATGTCTGGGAGATAGGCCATTTATTAGCAGATCGCCTGAGTACGGTTCGGAGAACGGAGGGTCGCTAAGACGCGTGCACTCACCACGCACAGCTGGTTTGTGCCTGGACCCCCATTGACTCCAAATAGCAATTGGCAGAACATATAGGCCTGATGACCGTGACCAGGTGCGCAGGAAATCTTGAGTATATCTTCTTCACGCACAGCTATCTGCCAGTAGCCTTAGCGTAAGTCCAGTGTAGTAAAGTAATCACAAATACGGTAAGCCGTAATGGCACACCAGGTAAGGCGGTTGCATTTTACGTCCTCGGCCCCAAGATCGTGGGTTCGGGTCCTTCGGTGGGCGATCCCTTATTGACACTGCAAGCGGTGGTGAGAGCAATATATGCTCTTCCGTCGCTATACAAAAGAAGCTGTTGAATCAGCTAGTATATATGACATCTGGTTATGTAATGCGTAGGCATTTTTCTTCGTCCGCCCGTTTAAGCTCTTGATAATTTACGCATATCCGTACGTCCCCGTTAATTTCTAACGTGTACACTTCCTTCGCAAGCCACGGGGTGCTGCTCTGACGAATAATTCTAGCTGGCAGCAAAGGTGGTAAGTTGACGTTCGTTTTCTCATGCGAATGTTCGATCTTTACGAGTCGCACGTGCCGACCTGCCACCTGGAGTAGTGGCGGCCACGCGGAAATAACAGCCAGCGTAGCTATCTTCCAGTCTACGCTGAGACATCTAAAGGAGGTCGTGCAATTAAAAGGCTTTAAAGTCTATAAGGTTCTCTATGATCCTCGGACTGCATGCTACAAGTACTCCTGATAACTTCCTTACGTTAATGGTAGCGTGTAGTAGTAGCACTCTTCCTGAATCTTGGCCATACAATCTCGCCCAATTACGGTCCGTCCAAACAACGGTTCGTTTTTTCGCACACAATTCGCAGCAGGTGCCCGACCTAACAAGTCGTTTACGTAGCGTTTTCCATGCCTCGATACTGCGAAGACGGCAGGCTACCGTCCTGTGTTCGTCTCGGTCCAAGTGTCGAACCAGTAGGACGAGGGCGATTAGGTCCAAGGGCGGCAGAAAGCGTTCTCCGAGGTTGTATTGGTGCAGTCGCCACAGGGTCTTTTTTATGTGTGTGTGTGTGTGTCGCATTGTTGAATGCGACCCCCAAAAGACGTCCTGTCCAATCGTAAATCAGGATCCTCCGCTGGTGGTTTCGGCACAGAAGCCAGGTGGCCGGTCGCTTCAGGTGAACCAGCCCAGCCATTAGCCTTCGGAATTCTCCTCACCAAATTGCTTTCATTGCGGACAGTACTTTCACAGATCTTACAGGTGTCTCCCTCTTCTTAATGTGTTACAATCGCAGCGAGGAGGGACACTATTTTAAATACTGGTGCAAGTGCCTCAGACACGGGAACACTTGATACTTAATAGTCTTTGATAGCCTGTAGAAACCGCTGGCTTCCCAATAACTTGCCAGCTGTGAGATCAATCGCCCTCGAGGTCATAAACACCTGAACCCACATCCGTCTTGTGGTGGCCGTGAAAGACCACTTCCCTCCCGCCGCTTGGGCTAGGCGGACGTCCACTTCTGTACTCTGGTCGGCCTGACCGGAATTCTTCTTTCTTTCACTCTCTCTTACGTTGTTGAAATAAAGTCGTACCCTGACTAAAGTATTGTCAAAATCTACCAGTGATCACACCACCAGTAACTGGTGATCTTGACATGACTCAAACACGTCAGAATGCTTAGGAACACGTTAGCCCGGCAAGAGTGCCAAGATTACATGCTCACAGATCGTCAGTTTCTGCCCTTTCAATCTCTATCGTTTTGACAAAAGCAGAATCTTTGAGTGCTATGGCTACGAGTAGGCAGGGTTTATCGCTTTGGATAAAGCCACTCCGGTTGAGGCAAAGGCCCCACTTGTACCGTCAGGCACTCGGTCTGGGGTCAGGCATTCTTTTGCATGCATAGACCTCGTCTCGTTCCCGATGCTGTGCGGCCAATCATTCACTGCCGACTGCCCCCCCCCCGCGATCGTCTTCTCAGATTGATGGAACCAGCCAATCGTGCCAGTACTGTCATTTTTTAATTGAATTGTCGGCTCGACGCCAATATTTACTGTGTCTCTTACGCTATTCTCAAACAAGGGAGTCTGACGCCTCAATTGTAGCTGGCTCCCGTGGGTATGCTGTCAGTTTTGCTGGCCGATTATGCCTTCCACTAGGATGTCAAGACATCAACACTATCGGCAGCAGCTTCTCACGAATGCAGCGGCTGGCAATAGGCTTGAGGCGAGTGAGAGCTGAGGGCTCGGTGCTCGAAACCCCACCGATTTCTGTCTGGCTCCCCATACACGAGGCAAAACACGAGCTTTAAGATTGGTCGTAGGCCGGTCGGGCGCACGACCGGAGAGACAGGCTAGGATCTCGCTTATCGGCTGCCTGTGGCGATTTCGTCCGCTCTTGGTGAATGCAGTGTCGCTGTCGATGTGGCAGCGTGGCTCGCGCGTCACGCGACAGTCGTAGGACTCTATTTAAGTGTTTGACAAAGTTTTCGCCGTGTTGTCGAACTTACAAGGTACTGAGTGGCATTGAAGAAGAAGTTGTTCAATCCTGTTCCATCATATTTTTCATTTGAAAAGTACCTTGCTGACTTCATTTGACTGTTTAACTAATATTTTTGGTATTTTCTAGACATTCGCTTACGAGAACTTGCTCGATAGTTGCCCGTTAGTGTGTAGCTTATCATCTGCTTCGTGGCTCTGGTTGCGATAGAGGTTCCACTCGGGGGGGGGGAACCTGCTACAGGCGTCTTGTGGCGGTGTCTACGTCGGGACAGAGCTATGCCTAAAACGAGGCTCTCGTTACGGTGCTGGTCCCAGCCGAAGCGCGGCAAATGGGTGAAGAACGCACAGCGAACCCCAGAACTTCTGCTGCGCGGCTAGCGACTGCTGTGCGTGAAGCATCGGTTCACGCTATATCCTGATAGTGGCGGAATACGGAAGCAACGAAAAGCGCTCACATTTGAAGATTCACAGTAAATATGCACAGCATAAAAACAAACCTCTATTCGGCAGCGCCTGAGGGTTGCGGGCTTTAGGAAACTAGTCATGGTGTGCAGCGACTATCGTACGGCTACGTAAAGCTGACAAATCTGTCATACAGAGCTTTTTACTAATGACAAATCTCTTTAAACTCGTCGGCCCTAAGGTCGTAGACTCTGGATACAGTGCTTGCACTTCGCAATCCAGGTCGCAGGTTGGAGCCATGTCGCAGGTAATTCCTTATTTCCCGCTTAATGTAGCAGTGCTAGCTAGAAAGGTTCTTTCTACTACTAAATGAAGAAGTTCGTTGAACTAGAGGAAGTTAGCTTTGTCACCACGATAACAATCTTGTTGCTTTGGCTAAGAGAATTTTTCCTTGTTAAATTGGGTTTAATGGCTCTACCATACAGTCTTTTAGAAGTGGATTTAGCATGTTAAAATTTTGGACATCGAAGCAAACTATTAAGGGACACATTTCTTAGTTATTCTTTTCTATTTATTTTAAATTTAAATTGTTTTTATCTTTCAAATCTAGTTTTCATTGTATTACAGCGTGCCTGTGTTGGAGCTCTTATTAATAATAGCTTTGAAAGTACGTCCCATCCGTGTATACGTACAGTTAAAGAATTCTCAGCTGATTTACTAACTTACCCTAACCAATGGTAAGATAGCCCGGCTAAATATTAATGCGAATATTAAAATGTACTCATATCTGAACATTTAATTCCAGTTGAACCAGACCAGAAGTAAAAAATTTACAAAATTGAGATATTATATGACTTCGATCGCAATAGACTGGAACAATAAATGAGATTCGATTTGTTCAACAATCGTAGACACTCGTTAGAAAAACTAAAAAGCAAAGATATGTGGTTACCGCGGCGCCATCTACAGTTAGCGACAACTCAATTGCGCGACGATTAAAGATTTCCCAAGACAAGTTTTATAAATCCTCTTCCTGCTTTACACTACCCGTTAGCTGATCCAATAACCGGCGTCGTAAGAGCTCACGACTGCTGCTAAACAACACTTCAAATGCTAGCTAATTGCTACTTGAACTTATTGGAGCTTTAAGTATATAACTTTCAATAACGAGCTCATTTTGGTCAATGTAGGTGCAAGCAAAGTTGTCGTTCAACTGTTTCCGAACTCGAACGTGCTGGATGGAGAAGAGGCTTACCTCGCGTCTTGCGAGTGCCAAGCAGGGTCAAGGTCAGAGCTGCCTCTTCTTGATAAGGTAAAGTGGATTAACGATGGAAGCACGACACAGATCAGCATTTTTGATGCTACGACAACTATGGTGCTAAAAACAGCTAATTCAAGTCACTCAGGCCGTGGATCAACAATCATAGTAGTTACTCCACACTCAACAGCGGAAGCTACGGCCAGACTTCAGTGCGAGGCTGACGTTAAACAGTGTATCCCGGGGAGCGCGAAAGTGCGTGAGAGATCGCCGGAGCGTCAGTTCGAGGTTGCAGGTGAGCGACTTTAAAATTGGTGCGTAACTGTGGGAGAAAATACCTAATTCCTAATTTTAAAAACAATCTCAAGAGTATTTTCAGGTTCGAAACCTAATCTTCCGTTGAGACTATTTCACTTTGTCCATCTTCATTGACTCGTTGCAGCTTAGAATTCTCATCTAACTGTTCGTGTTAATGTGCGAGTGTGTGCGAGTGTGTGCGTGTGTGTGTGTGTGTGTGTGTGTGTGTGTGTGTGTGTGTGTGTGTGTGTGTGTGTGTGTGTGAGTGTGTGTGAGTGAGGAAAAGCGTGCTAACTTGCTTGTTACGATCGCGAGTAAATGCTGTCTTTATGTTAGCCGAAACTCAATTTGCAATCAGGTGTCAATCGAAATTCAATTTGCAATTGGGCCATGTATGACAATTCACATAGCAGTACCTTCAAGCGACTAAAATCTGTCTTCATAAAGTCCGGTTTGTCTTAATAAAAGGGATTTTATTCCAAAAGGGCTTGAGACTTTTGCATGACCCATTTAATAAATCGCGACCTTTTATTAACAAACTGTTGACAGAAAAATGAAAAAAGATAAGAAAATACTTGCATTCCAATTAAAATGTTTTCCAATTTCTCCAAAATTGCGAGCAGTAGTTTTCAGGTCAACAACCCTTTCTAACAACTGCAGTAGACTGAGCTTTAGGTCTTATGTAAATTCTCATAAGCTAATCCTAATCCTGCCGCGAATAGTAAAGGAATGTGCTGCCGAACCTCTTCCACTGTGTTCTCATGCTCTCCACATTTTCTAAATTACTCCTAGCTAACAGATGCTTGATGCCTATGTTTCCTTAGTGCGCATTCTGGCACACACACAAACACACGCACACACACACACACACTCGCGCAAGTAAAAACACTTGCGGAAAATATTACTATTTAGCCATTGTGAAAAGAGTAAACTAAACTAAGTATTTAATAATCTGTAGTAGACTACCGTTGACAATTTGGACAGCAAAATCAGAAATTTAAGACTGCAGCTGCCACGTCACACCGATTCTGTCTGAGCTTCACTGGCGCCTCCTGTCGAGCATAGAATTGACTTCAAGATCCTCTCTCGGGCGCAAAGGTTGCTACAGTCGTGTGCACCAGCCTGTTCATTCAAGCTCGTGCACTTCCAAAGCGCTGGTGCGCCGCTCACTTGTGCAGGTCGGCTTTTTGCGGGCATCTCGCCCTCGAACTTCCTTAAAATCTGTTTACGATCAATCGATCTCGCCTTCGATTTGTTGCAATTGGTTCGATTCGATAGGATTCAATCGATTCGATCCGATTTGGTCGATTCTATTCGATTCGTATGACCGAGAGTCTCAAGATTACAACTGGCTTATGTCACCGCGTGAATTGAATTCGCTTAATTCCTCCCTCATTCATTAATTCCTTCCATTCATTTTTTCATTCAAGTCTCACCGAAAGGCGCCCCCGCCTATGCTCATCCTCAATCCCAGTGTAATTTCTGGCTGCTACCTGTGCTTGGCGTGCACACTTGTGCATGATTAGCTGCATGCTAATATCCCACTTGGTTCTGGAGGCGCTACTACCCGGTGCTCCTGGGAGTGGAGGTGGCCGTTCTGGCCTAAGCATGATGCCTACTTGCTTTTGAACGATTTTCTTAGCACGACACTCTGCACATCATTTACCTTTTGATGCTCATTTCCTTGAAGAAATTTGTATTGCCTGGATTGAGATGTAGTCCTTTTATTGGGGCTATAGAAGCGATCTATTATTATTATTATTTTTTTTATTTTGTTACTAGCTGCTTCCTTGAAAAACCACGGAAAACTTCAATCTCACTTTGGAATGCGGGCCATCTGCTGACCGAGTTGGTGATCACGCCACGTGCAATGAGACGTCCCCCGGAAAATTATGGAGGGAGTCTATTCATCAGATCTATCGCTTGCCAAAAGCAGGCGCAGCGTGACTTCCGGTCACTCCCACTCAAACTGGCAGCTTTCCGATATGTTAATTCTGCTGGTCCAGGTGGCATTGCCAGTCGTCACTTCGGGTGACAGCAAATGAGAGGGCAAGCTGCTGGAATGCCATGGCCACCCTTTGACCGACCTTTATGTTCGTAGCCCTGTGAAGCTCTCACATTTCAACATTCAATTTCAACTGAGAGAGTGCATGTTGCAGCGACGTACGTGCAGACAAGCAGACTCCTCTCCTCCCATTTATCTCCTTGTTTTGATAATCAGCATAGCGGCTGTGCTGCGGTAATACTATAAATATCTCACCGAGGAGTCGACATAAACGTGACATTAGTGCCGGACTAAGGACTAGCAAACCCATAGCTTATTACAGAGGCAGGTGGCCTGTGGCTCGAGATATTTCTTGAACAGCCATGTTTTAGCGAACTTTAGAGCAGCAGCATTAGTTGAGTAATTTATTTGAACTATTCCAAGAATATGAGTTACTATTTTTATAGGCTCGCCTAGAGTGATACTCGTGAGACAGATGGCTAATGTTTCCAGTACATTCAGCGGTCTGTACTGCATTTTGCCAGACAGCATCTTCGTCGGAGCCACCACAGTCAACTGGTATGAAGCAAGAGAAAACGTTTTACTTCAGAAAACAACTCCGATTTATCAACATGTACCGGGCTTAGAAGAAAGACCGAAGCTAGCGGCAAATATGTCAGCCGAGCTGCCGCGATACAACGCAACTATTTACTGCACGAGGGTTGTGAACATTCCTGGTGTTGCTCCAGTCAAGTCGAACGACATTGTCGTGCCTGCTTCGATAGGTAAGACGGAATGTTGCAGGCATTCATGCGGCGTAAGTCAGTATTTCTAAAAATAACTGACTACTCGAAAAAAATATATGCCGTACAGGGATTTGGCCGATCGCGTATGCCAACTTCTTTGAGTGTTTTAATAATAAATTCTACTCATACTAAGATTTGTATTGCACCTGATAGGAAATAATTAGTCACTTTACATGTGCTGCACAAGAATATGTCAATAAGTTGGAGATGAATTACATTTTTAACACTCGTAAGCTAATAAAGAGTAATTTACATTGACCATCTAAACAGTATCATTAAAAGGTGAACGTATATAGCTTCTCTAAGGTTTTGTCAATTTAGGGGAAGTCGTGAAGTCAGTCGGGAGTTATTTCCACACTTCGGAAGCAAGTGAACGAATGGCACTCTCTTCAGAGGATGGATAAGGTTGGTTAGAAGCACCGGTAATAAACTGTAGCCAGGAGGAGCATTGATGAGATGTCTAGTCTGATTGGAAAGTAGTTCAGTTAGACAGGGCTGTGTAAGAGAATGAACAGGCCTAAATGCGAGTGGCTAAACTTTGAAGTCAATTCGCTGCTTGACGGATTATCCGGTGCCGGTTATTGGGAATTAGTATGAACTGGCCGCTGCTACATTTACGCCACTCAAGCCTCGCTGCAGAGTTGTGCACCAATTGTAAACGCCTTACTGCACAGGTTGCAAGACCTACGCAGTAGTGAGCCACAAAATTCGAGTGATACTGTCACACATTTATGGACCAAAATGAATGGTATCCTTATGTATGCGTGACGAAATGCTTATTATTTCACGTATCTGAGAGTAGACAAACTTGGCAGTCTTGTGGTTATCCGTTTACAAGGTTATTTGCAATGTGACACACAGATTTCACGCAGATGCACTATTTTAGCCTCGATCATCCTTGATGACTTTCTAAAAAATTAACGAACCACCGTGATGTCCACATCGGTTGGCTAGCCATCCTCTTTGTATTTCATTAGCCAATAATTTTGCTTCAGGGTTTGGGTACGTTACTCTTCATATGTGTTAAAAGATATTCCAGGTCGTGAAAGTCTATTAAAGCGTAACTCATCATCTGTGGCTCAGACCACAGTTTTTTGTATCTCCATAAACTGATCAGTTCGCTGGATGCTGGTCTGTCCAAAATTTCAGTACAGCAACATATTCACTATGTAAACCCAAAAATATAGCACATTCGTCAATGCCTTAAGAGACCAGAACGAGTTGATGCAGCTCATTTTCAATCAGCTGGACGACCTAGCGGGTTGATTCAATAAATATTAGCTCCCTTCAGTGTTTTGCAAGGGACAACCTAATAGCAATAATAATAATAATAATGATGCACTTTATAAAATACCCTCAGAGAACTCAATCTCTTTCTAGGTGCTTTATATTGGCTGCAAAGGGAAATGCAGTTGAATGGTGAGTAATATCATGCTTGATAAACAAACAACATGAATACCATGGTTAGGAGTGACATGCACAGGGTCAGCATGCAAATGTGGTTAGTGACAGCATGCACAGTGTCAGCACGCACAAGCACATCAAGGACGAATCACAGGAACCCACTAAATGCTGTCCTAAATATGTGTGTTTTTAAGTTCTTTTTATGTGTGGTCAAGTCAGGGATGTTCTGACGCAAGTCGGGAGGGAGCTCCAGGCTTTGGGAGCATACGAACTAAATGCACGGTCTCCAAAGGACTTGAGGTTTATTATTATTAATATTATTATTATTAACCTGTCCAAAATATCTCATTATTAGCCTATGCATCGGACGATGTCTCTTCTTAATTCAATCATGCCATTTAGCTGTTCCTCAAACCAACCTCGAATCATTTGGAGAACGAATGCGCCTTCAGTCTGTCTGTTGCCAAAGCTTGGAGCTCGCTCATGACGTACGTCATGATACACCCTGACTTAAAAGCGACGGCTCTGTTCCGAGTGAATGGTTCTCCTCATGTGAATGCAATATGACGATGTGCACGCTACCACTAACCGTTTGATACACGCACTCTCCGGCAAGTTTTTCAACCGCGTAGAAACATCTATAGAAGCATTCCTTTGGACTTTATATATATATATATATATATATATATATATATATATATATATATATATATATATATATATATATATATATATATATATATATTGCTATTAGTAGTATCAACGTTTTTATTCCAACTCTTTTCTACGAGAAAGCTTCAATGCTAATGAACAAGTGATCGGCTGAGGCGTCCCGACTCAGGGTACGGATCTCGCCTTGAAAAAAGAGCTCCCCCTAGAGAGATGTGGAAAGTTACTTTGATGGGCGAAAAGCGAAAAGAAAAAACTCCCTGCGCATTGAGCGAAAGCAGTCCGCTGGAGCTCAGTGGCTCATTGGCGAATTGTCAAAAACGTCTCTTCAGTCTAAGCAGCTTTTTCCAACACCGGCTTCTGTCTCTCGCGTGGTATTTCAATGCTCTCTGTAAGAGCACTTCAAGGTGGGCAATTTTAGGTCAAAGGTTTCGGCAGACTGCGCCGGTCGCTTCGCTCCTACGGCTACTATCTTCAATTTGATTAATCCTCGTAATTTTCCTCACAATCACCTTAAAGCCGATGGCTCGAGCCGGATGCGGGAACTCCGCAGCCTCCATCGGCGAAGGAGTTCGCGAATCGCGATTCGGAGGCTTGCAGTCTTTTCGGTGTATGCTAGCACATAATTAGCAAGTTGGTTTTTTGGCATTCAACTCAAAAAAAAAGCTTTTCGCCATCCAATTGCAAATGTCAGCAATGCTTCCCGCTAGGGAGCTGAGAGAGTTTGGGATGGTGGAAGGTGGAGAAGTATCTGAACTCGTAAGTACAGATGTGTGTCAAGTGCACAAAAATGAAAGGCTTGGTCGTGCTAAGCTACTAAATCGCTATGAGAGCGAGTATAAACTGCGAGAATGACCTAAAACGAATATCACGGACACTAGGTACATTAAAGGCTCACTAGATAATCGCTTTCCGTGGACATCTACTCACTGAATTATCCCTAGTAAGATAAGGCCCATAAGTCTGCAACACATCTTCGTCAGTAACCCTTAGAAGACCGTTAGCAATGCTGGCTGTGTCGGATGATCTTTCTCGATAATCTAACTAGAACTTGATTTCCTAGGTTTGAAATTTGGTTTTTAATATTTTGGCTGGTCTGGCAACTGCTTGTTCGAGTGTCTTGGATAGGGATGGTTGTAGGGAAACGGGGCACAAGTTGCGAAAGTTCTCTTGGTCTAATACCGATTTTGAATATATGGCCTCACGTTAAACCTCTTAGAAAAATGCTGAGACTTTGTTTAGGCTAATGACAGGATTTACTTTGTTAATTACTTAGCGCAGCATGGGCAACTCAGGACGATCACATCTCAGAGGATTCGCTAAATCTAGGCATTTCATAAGCAAAACAGTAGGTATGATTTGTAGAAGGCTTGCCATTTTCTTAGACTTTTTTTAGACGAACTTCAAGATAATGGCAGCATGAACTCACTTGAAGGTAGAAATCTAGGAAGAGCAGGGAATTCGGAATAAAGACTTACGAGAGAATTTCACCTTGTAGGTGGAATCTCTAATTTCGTCAATCATGCGGACAAAGCAGCTGGAAAAACGAACAGCTTGACCGCTTCAAAGGTCGCTAGCTACGGTGCAGACGTGGATGCGTTTATATATATATATATATATATATATGTATATATGTATATATATATATATATATATATATATATATAATTCATTTATATAGCACCCAGGAGAACTTAATCTCTATTCAGGCGCTTCACATATGCCTCGGGGCTCGAGCCCACGACCTCAGTCAGACCTTGGTTGGAGCGAGCACCTTAACCGCTAGACCAAACCAGCTCGACGATCTGTAATCTCGCAACTGTCAAGACTAGGCCTTGGCTATAGTGGATTATTATGACCGCAACAATCCTCGTACGCCAGTCGGCGACGGTCAGTCTTGATTAATTTCCTGCACGCTTTTCCAGACTTCACTTAGTAACCCTTTTAGCTTTTTAACCTCTGCAATAAGCCATTGCATATCTTGAAGAGGGCGTACATTATGCTTATTCAGATGACCAAATTCGTCTAGTAAATCGGAAAGCTTCTCGTTCAAGTATCCCACCTCGGATAGCAGATCGGATGGGGCATTTCGTTAAACTGATGCGGGAGATCTGTTTCGCTAGCAGCTTCAGCATCAAGGTATTTCGGATTTCGTGATTTGAATCCATGTCCAGATACAGTAGCAGATACATAGTGCAGAGAGATGGAGTCATGCATGTGATCCGATGAACAGAAATTAGTAAGATTTTATTGTCTACAATCGCTGGATGATATTTGATCGAGAGTGTGTCATTTAATGTGATTGGGCCCGTGCATATGAGCCAGGAGAGAAACTGAATCAGCCAGCGAGCGAAGTTCGGCTCAGAGAGGGGCAGGCGGGTAATCTAAATACATTTGAATTTTGAAAGCACGCATGATAAGGAGCGGAAGATTTCTATAAGACAGGATAGAAGTGATTTATTAAAATCGGAAGTAAAGCAGGTCGTTACAACTAGTATCAACAGAATGCTGTCACCATAGGCAGCAAGTGGCCGGCATTGGGATTTCCTTGCAAAAGATTCGAAGTAATGCTTGGAGGGGACACCAAATGGTTTTAATTTGATGGGAAACTAGCAAAGAGTTTAACTCTGTCACCAGTATTTAACTGACATTGAGATATGAAAGCGCCGTGGGCTGGCGTTCGTTATGGTCGGGCTGTTAGAGGATTTCCGCCAGGTCTCATTCATGATAAATAATTCAAGAGCGTCGTCAAGAATGATATTGCGTACTTTGATCTGCAGCAATTTGGCTCTTGCATGTTTATTATTATTTCCTTATTGTGCATTCTCTATAAGTATTTAAAATGGCCATTATTCTCTGCAAACTTGGCTTTTGTAAACATGACAGTGAAAAACGTAAAATCAGCTCATTTTCACTGGACATAAGAAATTCGCTTCTTATGGGCTACATTTAGTCAGGTTAAACAATCAATCAAAATCGTTGTGAATTCATGCTATATAATAGCCATAAATAGATTCAGAAAGTAGTATATTTTCTTCATTTGCAGATACTTTTCAAATTGCTTGCTCGAAGAAGTGTCCCCCAAAAAAAGACATAGTCCCCATCGTTTGTTCGTTATTGTGTTCTTGGTGATGACGCTCAAAGTCAAGTGCATCATGAAGAGAAAGCGATCGCCGAAAGCGTCCTCTAAGTGAACTCGCATGCTCTATTGAATTTTTCAAGACGAGCATCAAAGATCAAGGGACATGCTGCGCCCATTTCGTCATAGTTCTTTATGGGATCCCGAATCTGCTACTCCTATTTTCAGCCTTGTGATTACCCAGAAAGCCATAAACGACCACAACAAAACTGTGTCATGCCACTTTATCTGACCTGCTGGGCTTCATGACGAGTTCTCCACACTTTAGGATCATCTTTGTCTCCTTTATCTTTAATTTTTAGAAAAATTTCACGCGGGATTCAAGCGAGACCACTCCACTGAAACTGCTCTCTTCCGTACAACTAATCACATTCTAAACGGCAAAGATGTCTGAAATTTCATTATCCTGGTCTCCTAGCTGGATCTCTCAGCTGCTTCGACACCATTGATCACGATATCCTACTTGAACGATTTAGATAAGCGATCGGTCTGGAAGACGAGGCACTGTCATGGTTCAAATCGTACTCGTCCGATCGTTTTCAATCCGCGTCGTGAGGTGGTCAAGGGTAGTCAGGCCTCGTCCATCCAACCAGTCAGCTGTGGAGTCCCATCTGTGGATATTGTCTCTGTCCTTTTCTGTTTTTCATGTATACTAAACCTCTGGGCAAGCAAGGTGGCTCGAGCCCATGGAAGAGGCTGTCACTTTTGTGCCGACGAAATTGAGATGCATTTGTCGTTTAAACCAACGGAGTCTGCTGCAGCGACTGATAAGCTGAATGCTTTCCTTCTCAAACATTCGATCCTGGATGTCGGCAAATTTGTTCAAAATAAACGATGACAAAACTTTTCTTAGACCAACTAGTAAATTTTGATAGCGTTATTAACAAGAATGCCTGATTGCTAGCTATTACGTCTGATCCTTTCACGGCGTCTTGCTAAAAATTTAATGACCTCCCTGGTTCTGTGGCGATATTTATTGAAATTCCATTTTGGCTGAGCTGAGCAACCGAAAAAGCCATTAGGCCACTGCAGCTGGTGATAAATCTGGCTGCAAGGCTAGTCAAAAGCCATGTATCTCCTTTGTTGAACGAGCTTCGATGTCTTCCGGTTGATCAGCGGATACAGAGAAAAGTTCTTACGTTGATCTATAAGGCCTGCCATGGCTTGGCTCCTTCACATCCGGCAGAACTGCTGCGCCAGCTTCAGCCTCCTTGTGCCCTCAGGTGCTCCGTGGACAATAATTTAGCCGCCCCATTCCTACACTTAAAGATCGTCGGCGACATACGCTTTGCTCTGCAAGTCTTAGACTGTGGAACTCACTTCCAGAGTTATTCCACAACAACATTTATTCTCCTGCTGTCGACTTGTGCATGTCCGTTCCAGCCATCCCGAGCTGCTACTTTCATGCTACTCACTTCCTTAACTTCTCTCCTGACTTAAATATGCTTCTCACTTTTCTTTTTTGCCCGAGATGAAGTCTGTTGCCTACCAAATGCGTAACGAAAGTAGCTTAAGCTTTGAGTGCGCTATGGGAAACTCTCCTTCTTAACACTCGCATAGTCTTTGCGGCTGTGCACAGTTACAGACGAAGGTATATTAAACCACAGAAGCAGCGTTTTGTGGAATTGAAGCTAATTTGTATTTATATTTAGGCTTGATGGAATAAAAAATTACACTTTGTACCCAGGGACAAAAATGAATTGAAGTCTATTACCTAGTGTGAGGACCACTCGCTGCACATGAGAGTACGATGCTCGTTCATAACAAAAGGCATCTTCTTCACACCTGGCTGCGATAGTTACGTGCGATAGGAAAGTTGTTACCGACAAAAGTGAACAAACCCCATGATATCGCCCGGCATCATTTGCCTATCATCCACGTACACTTATGACCATAGCGCGATGACTTACCTGCCATCTGCCAAGATCAGCGAGCTCTTGACCAGTCATCGTGCGGTCAGGAAGGGCTGCCTGCGCCACCGCGACAGGCACTGGGCTGAGGCTGGTTGGCCTCGCCGATGGGGCACCGATCGACATATTCAGCTGGCAGCAAGGGCAAGAGAAAAGTGCCTTAAAGCAACTGCAGCAAGCCGATAAACAGCCGAGTGCAATTCACCCAGTTTGTAACCGAGTGCTGCGCAGGTCAACTGTTTCGTATCTAGAGAAGAAAAGCCGCAAAATAGACCTCGGCTGATAAGCTGACTAGAAGAGCTATTGAATTTCACCTTCACCTTCAAACTTCCGCTGCCGAGCGCCACTTTGACTACAAGCACACACTGCTCTGGCTCCTAGTATAAAGGACTAATCGATGCAGACCCCCCCATCAATATCATGACCGTAGTTTTCATGCGAGAGAGAGAGAGAGAGAGATGGAGAAGAAGGACGGGTGGGGAGAGTGACGAAGAGAAGAAAAGGAAGAAATGGTGAAGGGAGGGGTGGGATGGAGGAAAGCAGCAAGAATCTGCAGCCTTTTCGAAGGTATTATCCCGTCACGTGACGGTGAGCGCCCGTCACGTGACGGGAGCCCGCCGTCTCTCTTGCAGAGAGCGAATGCGCCGCGAGGCTCGCGCCTTGTGTGCTAGTCGTGTCGTAAGGCGCACACAAGTCTCACTACGCACTTCGATATCGGGCAGCCTTCGAATGCCATGGCTATTTCTTAAGTGGTTCTCCGGTCAAATTCAGGGGCTTTCACGCCCATACTCGGCTCATTATCATAGGGCATTGCAGAGGGTTGACTTTTGAAATGGTTTCGGGAGAGCAAGGACTCGCGCGAGCAAGCCATTCCATTTGAGTATGACTCGCGGGTCACTGGTGAGGAGTGGTTAGTCACGGCCGGTGGCAGCGTGAAATTTCCCTAAGTTTACGTCTACTCATTGTTTTCGTAATTAATGCCGACTAGTAAAAGCAAGCCAACGGAACTCGAAAAGAATGACACCAAAGGGCACTGAGTCTTTATTGCTACCAAGTCGTCGGCTGCCAGCCAACGACACCGGCCGTTGCCTGCAGCTTCCTTGAAAGCCAAAGCAAAAGCAGACTTGTGAAGCAAGTTTGCTTGTCCAAAAGAAGAATGATTATTAAGTGGGCTACTTAACCTATTTACTTACGGTCGTACGGTCGCCTTTCGGAAAGTTGAAATCTCCTCACTTCGACGCCATTTTCCATTGCCAGCGGACAGCAAATGGCATACTACTTGTGACTGCCTGACCCTTGTCCGATGTAAAGGATCAGCTTGACGCTCGTCAACTTATTTAAGCATCAAAGCTTAATTCGCTTTTTTTTTGCTTTATTCTAACAGCAGCGAACGGAACTTCCTTTTTAGGCGTGCAGACGGTGCTTTTCGTCGGACTCACAGTGCTGCTGCTGTTCGGCTCGAGTATCGTACTGTGCGTCGTCGTGTGGCGCAAGCACGGCGATCGGACGCCGTCTGCCGACCCGACCGGCTCAAGTTTCACGCTCCGCATAAGGAGAAGCGAGGCGGGCGGAATTCACGCCGAACTCGCGTCCGGCGCTGCTATTGGATCCGACCAGCAGGTGTGCGCGACGACGAGCCAATTGAAGCAGCTCGGGCTCGCTCTTCCGTCGGCCATGAAGGTCGGCCATGCTGAGCAATCCAGGTCGCCGTGGACATCCTTTGCAACGGCGGACAGCGACGGCAACCGGAAGGAGGCGATGGCCGCCGACCAATTGTCACCGTCCAATCAGGCGCTGCTCGCCCTCTGGCTCACGCTCGCCGCCCGCGGGACGCCCGCCGCCGCAGCGCTTCCCTCCGTCGGCCACGCGGCCGGAGGAGGAGTCGGCGGCGGCTACGCGGACGGCGGCGGTAGCGGCTACGCGGCCGGCGGTGGTAGCGGCTACGCGGCCGGCGGAGGAGGCGGCCACGCAGCAGTGCCGCCCACTCCGTCCCATGCGTCGTCGGAACGCGTTCAAACGTGCACTATGTTCACGGCGCGCGATCGAGCCGACGACTTTTCAAGCAGCACGATTAACTCGACGAGCGCCGCTCGCTTGTGAACCATGCTGCCTGGCTGGCGCCAGAGCGAGGCCGCCGCTTCAAACTGGCTTCAGTTGAAATTCCGCCACCAGAAAGCTCCCTTCAGTGGCGCACATTTTGTTGCGCCGGACGCGGGAAATGAAAGTGCGGGAGTGCCGCCGCCGGCCGCCGCCGACCGAGGGCTGCGGCGGCGACCGGCGGTGGCACTCCCGCACTTTCATTTCCCGCGTCCGGCGCAGCAAAATGTGTGCCACTGAAGGGAGCTTTCTGGTGGCGGAAAACCGGACGAGAAGCCGGCGCAGAAAAGGCGATTGGGCTCTCGTCAGGACTACGGACTGAACGCAGTCAAACTCAGCATCTCGCAGGCACTGCCATCAGCTTTTGCCGCGATTTTATGAAAATTTCAATAGTGCAACAGCACGATTAACAACTGTGAGTGCTCTGAGAATCGTGTTGCGATAAGAAATGTGCGACTTCAATTTCTCACCGAGTGACGTTCTCGACGCGTTTAATACAGAGCCAGGATTCTGCTGTCACTAGGCTCCTTACTTGAGCAGCTTGCCTCCTCGCCTCCTTTTGCGGTCGATCCTGAGGCTCGCATTGCATTAATTGCGTCCTAAGAAATGCTCATGTTCGCGCGGAATTTTCCATAAGTTGCAGAAATAAATAGCGAGGCATGACAGATAAAACTGCAGGCGCTAAAGCGAAGCAGTCACTAGGTCACTAAGAAGAAATTTGCATAGTGCCGTCAGAGAACTAAGTCTCTTTCTAGGTTTTCTACACATGCTGTGAAGGAAGCATGATAAAATGATCAGTCGTAAAATGCACGATGTCAATGAGAAAAATATGGTTAGAGGTGACGTGCACAGTGTCTGTCAATATGTAAAATACGATTGTTAGTAGCGTGCACGGTGTAAGCACGCATTAGCACACGGAGAAAAATCATATGGACCCACTAAATGCTGTGAGCCAGGTGCTTTTAAGGTTGTTTAATGTCGTCGAATAAAAGGATGCTGCGATGTCAGTCGTGAGTTAGTTACAGGCTTTGGGGCTACACGAACTAAAGGCACGTTCTGTAAAGAATGTTGATGCTCATATGAGACATAGCTAAACGATTTGAGTCAGAAAAGCTAGGGGTACAATGCCTAGCCTAATGGGAAACCTGTTCTTATAGGTAGGCTGGAGCCAGAGAATGAAGGGACCTAAAAATAAGTAACGCAATCTTGAAGTCGATGCGCTGATTGACTGCGGGCCACTGCTATTCGGCGAGAAGTGGTGCGATGTGGCAACTGCGATGCTCACGAGAGGCAAACCTAGCTGCAGAGTTTTGCACCAATTGTGAACGCCTGATTGCACACGCCAGTAGACCAGCAAGCAGTGAGTTACAAAAGTCATGACTGGATGTCACAAATGCATGGACCAATTTGGATGTAGTATCCCTGTCTAAGTAATCCCGAATTTTAGCAATGTTATGCAGCTGAAAGTCGGCAGACTTGACTGGAGTTGGTGTGGTCGTCTAGTGAAAGGTCACTTTGGAACATGACACCTAGACTTAGTGCAGATTCAACGGAAGATATTCTGGCAGAGCCGATTTTGAGTGCTAGCCTTTCCAATTTCTGAATCCCACTTGGTTTTCTACGAACTAGTAAGCTATTTCTGTTGTCACTTAATTTAAGAAAGCTTACTGCCATCCACGTTAGGATGTCAGTTATACATGCAGCAACGGAGCTGAGACAGTTCAGCGTGCTCGAGGGCTGGGAGGGATCAAATCAAAGCTACAACTGAGTGTTATCTACATAAAAGAGAAAGCCTAGAGTGTGCTAGGGGGTCACATCGGCAAGAGGGAGAGTATAGACTCTGCAAAGAAGTGGATCAGGCACCGAGCCCGGAGGTAACCCGTACTTCAGTGGTTCTTCGTATGACCTTTGACAGTTCACACCAATATACTCCGGAGTCTCTCACTGAGATAAGATCTAATCATTTGCAGTGCAGTTCCAGGCGCTTGAGAAGGACTAGGTAATTACTAGCATCAAACGCTGCCGATAGATTAAGCAAGACAAGCAAATAGACGTTATCTAACTGCCAACAACGAAACCAATCGGAAGTATTTACCATTGGCATATTGGCGTTCTCGGCTTATTGTTAATTAGGTTGCGTTCAAAGGACCGTAAGTCTTGACCGATCAAACGGCGGTAAATCTTAGCCAATTATGCATGCGTTTCTAGTCTCTGCCGCTAGTCTATGACCTAAGGGTACTACTCCCTTCGAGGCTAGTCTATGACCTTCTGCCTCTAGTCTATGACCTTTGACGTTTCTAGTCTCTGCCGCTCCTAAGAGTTGCTTTCGTGAAACCGTGGTCCCCGTTATATGGATAATTTTCTTAGCGAGCTTGAACCTTGCCTTGGCTGGCAGTGGAGGTGAAAAGAAGTGGGCGGGTGCAGCAAGTGCCCAAAATGACCGAAACGTCGCAAGTTTGAGTGCAATGCTGCTGCGCCAGTTATTTTTTAACTTATAGATAAGAGCATGCTTGATGTGGTAACGATTTGGGCTGCTTTTATATCGGGCAAAGAGAATAAAATCCTCGTACTACGCTATCCTAGTCCAGCTCCCTGCAAAGGAGCAGCAACCAATAAGCCAAGATCTCCAGACGATTTGAGGTTGGTTAGAGGCAGGCCCAGCCAAAGGACTTGAGTCGAAAGAGTGGGTGCTTTTTATGGTGCTAAGCCTGGGTGAGAAATGCTTTGGGTAAGTAGGCCGAGGCGAGAGGAACGATGGAATCAAGATTTAGTGAGAATTACCTTGAAGTCGATCATCTCAGTGTATGTAACTCCACAAAGGCACAAGGACTAAGTGAAACTTACGCAGTAGAGTAGTGCTTGTATCGCCGCACACTCAGGCCTAAGCGGCTTTGGCTGCGCATCTTGAAGCCAGCAGCAGACTTCCTCTCACGCAATAAAGAGAAAGTGTGAGAAGAAGTATAGCTGCATTGGAAGTAGGGCCGTCGAGGAAGTGAGTACCATGGAAGTACATGAAGTAGCGGCTCAGGAGGTCGGGTGCAAAGGGTGCTCCAGAGTCGGCTGCAGAACAGAGGATATCGTTGCGTTAGGATCATGGAAGTGATTTCTACAGTCTACGAGCTGTGTTGCAAAAGCTTCTGTCGCCAATGGATTTTTAAGCTGAGGACTGACTAATTTACTGTTCATAGAGGACCTCGGGGGCACGAGGAGGCTGAAATTGGTGCAGCAATTCATCTGGCTACGAAGGAGCCAAGCCGGGGCGGACCCTGTGGGTCACAGTAAGAATTTAGTTCTGCAGCTCCTTCAGCACTGGACACGTTTCGTGGAGTCTCTGAGATTTATTCTACTATTCTTGCAGCCACACGCATCACCAGCTGCAGAGGCTTGGTACCTATTTGGTTGCCCATCCTAGACGGAATTGCAGTTGTCTAGCCCGGACATGACGTGGGGGCTCGTTAAATGTCTAGCAAGCCATAGCGGTAGATAGTCCCTAATCTTAGACGGGAAGCGGACGCGATAGCTTTCTGTGGCACGGAAGAAATGCAGCTCAGCTGCAAGCGCTAAAGACTCTTCCGGCGCCAGTGCTTCGGTGTTTCCGGAGCTTTGCAGTCGTTCCGTGGCGTCCATCCGTCATTGCAGCCGTGTAGCCCGGAAAGCGCAAAAGCCGTCGGACGAGCTCGGTGTACGACCGCACCCTCGCACGTACCGGTCCTCGAATGCATTGCTGGTGGCCAGCGGCCGTCAAGATGGTGGATTCGAAGGATGGGGACCACCGCACTCTTCCGGTCGAAAGCCAAGAGAAAGCCAACAAGGTGCAAGGGTCGTCCTAAAATTTATCCGCCATTATGCGGTACGCAAATTTTGGAAATCAGCCACCCTTCGCCCTGATAGCAGGGGCAGCGGCGGACTCCGACCAAACTGCTGATGAATGAAAGTCTCATTTGAGCATAGAGGCCGCGCGTCGTAGCGGCAGTGCCTTCGCACCGTACTTGAAGGGTTGCTGCTGCAGCCAGTGCCCTACCCGCCTCTGGCCACGTGCACTTCCGCTGACAGCGTCCGAGCGAGTTGCGCCCTTCCTTCAATTGAGGCCGACGATTGCGCGCTGCGACGGAGATTGTGCAGCATGAATTCCCCGCCGGGGCCAAGTACTGGGGAATTTACGGTGTTGCGAGCGTGCCAAGTCCCGTTAATAAACGCGTCGTCATAGTCCTGCTTATAACTGGTGGCAGCGATGGCATCTGGTGGAATGATGCCGACCAGCAGGTTCTCGAGACGCAAAGGAACCGTTTCAATTATCGAGTATATCGAGGATTTTGAATGGCTCGTCGCGGAGAACGCTTGGACACCAGAGCGGGCGGGCGACCGCCTACCAGGCGGTTCACCTAGAGGGGGACACCAACGAACTCGTGCGGCAACGCAAACGCACTACTCCGCTAGTAGTAGAGACTTTTTCTGGCCTCCGGGATGCATCAATCAACGGCTACGAGAAGGATTCGGCCGCCCTGCATCACCGGCGAGAGTGTGAATAACGACGGTGGCTCACGGGTGAGTCGATCTACACACATGCGTCAGGATCGAGCAGCTGCAACGACCGGGCCTTTCCAGTTCCTCCGCTATGGGAACAGCTATTTTGCTCTATATGTCCACGGTTACGGAAAATTAAGCTCCAGGACGTTTGATGACGTATACAGCAAAACTTATCCAGCCGAAATCATAAATTTGTATTGCTTAGTTTGAAGAAAGCTCAGCTGAACTGGCATTTCAAATCTCACTCCGATACGTGAAGTATTAGCCAAGTTATGGAATTTACAAGGCACCAACTTTCCCTGGAAATGGAGCTGTATAAAAGTCGCAAGAATGCATCTCAACAAGTTTCAAGCATGTATCTCGATCTACCCAGTTTTGACAAGTTGGGATACAAGTCGCATATGGTGCAGAGATTGGTAATAATTTTTTATTTTTAGATTTTTGCTTTAGGTTTACATCCGGGTTAGACGTGGTTTGCATTATCATTTTTTCTTTTATGAGGAAATCGTCAAAACTTCCGATCCCAGGTATAACATATTTTTCTTTCGAAAGGTACCCTATGCAAATATTTGATTGTTGGACAAATTTTGTATAAGCACTTTCTTGACATTCCCCGTTAAAAAGAAACTAAAAACAAACCTATTAATCACAGCATTTAGTGGGTCCCTGTGATTCGACCTTTATGTGCTTATGCAAGCTGAAACTGTGCATGCTGCCACTAACCATACTTGCATGCTGACCCTGTGCAAGTCACCCCTAACCATGTTATTCTTGTTGTTTATTGAGCATGCTACTCTTAACCATTCGATCGTGCTTCTTGTGCAGCAAATGTAAAGCGCCTAGAAAGAATTGGATTTCTCTGGGGCGCTTTATCAGGTGCATTATTATTATTAAGGTCCAAGGATGGTGCTGCTGGCTCAACAAAGTAAGGAAGAATTTAACTAAGGATGGGCATCATGGAGAAGTCGGCAAGCCCGAGGGGGTCAGTCAGGAAGTCGTACGGGGGCTTACGCATCTGTGTCGACTGTCGCGACTTAATGGAGTGACCGTTCGGGATAGTTGCCCTCTTCCGAACTTGACAGAGACACTGGGTCGGCTCCGTAAGGCCAAGTACTTTACTAGCGCCTTGACATGGCTGCCGGATACCATCAGATCCAAAGGTCCGAAGCTGGATAGATAGGATAGGGCCAAAATAGCGTTCACCTCACCGAATGGCTTATACCAGTACTGCTGAATGCTCTTTGGGTTAAACAACGCACCAGGAACCTTTCAATGTGTCGTCAGCGATATGACTCAGGTGTGGGCCACTGAAGATGTTTCGCATGTCTTGATTTTATTTTTCTTTCGCGATAATTGGTCCGATCAGGTCTTGGAGCTTTTTAAGGCATGCGGATTTAAACTAACGGGCAAAAAGTGCTGCTTTGCCCAGGGAGAGGTTGAATTCCTGGTTCATATTGTCTCTGCTGGCAGCGTCCGGTCGATGCCACAAAAACTGTTTATCGTAAAAGGCTGACAGACCCCACAAGATGCCACGGAGCTGGCCCACTTCCTAGGACTGGTAGGCTTTTACATGAAGTTCGTTCCCGGCTATGTAGACATTTTGGATGCGCTGCACGACCAATTGAAAGAGTTTCATTGGTCGGATGACAGCATTCACCGTGCTGAAGCAGAGGCTAAAAATGACGCGCTACTTCCTTTCCGTCTTCCTGACCCAAGCCGTCAGTTTATCGTGACTTGCGATGCATCAGCTATTGCAATCGGTTACGTCCTTGAGCAGTCAGACGATCGATGCACACCTGTTGCTTTTGGCGGGTGGAAGCCTAACAAAAGGGAAGCCAGTACTCAGCTACAGAGTGGGAGTGCTTAGCATTGGTAAAGGTGGTCAAACTTTACCGACCGTATTTACTCGGCACACACTTTCTTCTGTACACAGACCACGAGGCTGTAAAGTGGCTGCTTATTAAGAAGAATGCCGAGGGAAGCGTCTTTGGCATTGGGCCCATAAGTTGGATGAGACCGACTTCACCGTACGTCGCAAACCGGATAGAACAGGTGCCGTGGCCGATGCCCTGAGCCGATCGGCACAACACGTGGCGGCAGTAGCCCTGCATTGTGAGTTCTCCTTAGCCGAAATCAGGGAAGCTCAGGATAAGGAATGCTGACCTCCGGATATTACGTGCTAAACTCAACAAGCGCAAACCTTGGGTTGGTTTCTCCACTCAAATGCTGCATCGAGTGACTGTGGACAATGATTCGGGCTTGCTGGCGGTAGGCCGCATGGGGGATCGTGCTGCCACCGGTGCTTCAGGGGACGGCGCTGCTCGATAGCTCGGTCTCATGACACCGAGCAGTCAAGAAGACCCGTGAGTCTCTTCAGGAACGCTTCTTTTGGCTTGGGATGAGACGTGATATCGAGGAGTGGATCTTCTGATGCTTAACGTGTCAGGAACGACGTCCGTCAGCAAACAAGCTGAAGGCCCGTTTGGCAAACTTCCAATACTAACCAAGCCGTTCGATTACCTTCGGATTGATTTGAAGTGCAAGTTGCCTTCCACATCATCAGGCAATGAGTATTTGATGGCGGTGTATTATTAATTTACCAAATACATCGTCGCAGTTTCACTGGATAATAAGCGAACTGAAACGGTAACTGCCGCCTTAATTAACCATTTTATGTTTGTCTGTGGGGTGCTTTGCAGTCTATGCAGCGACCAAGGGTCCAAGTTTGAGTCCCGCCTCCTCCAAGAGACCTGTCGCCAGTTGCACATAGAAAAGGTTCGCACGAGTTTCTTTCATCCAGCCAGTAATGGCGGAGTGTAAAGATGCAATAGAACCATCGGCAACTTACTTCGACTGCTCATACGAGACGATCGGCAACATTGGGATGTCTCTGTTCGCCGTACGTGTGCTTCATATAGAACACGTCCGAGCACTCGAGCATCAAACCAGCACAGACTTAACTTGTCTTTTGGCTTCTCAGACCAAGAGTAACCTGCGACATTATGCCTGTCACGTTGACGAGATCAGACGCTAGTAGTGTGCCACATCATAATGCAGATAAAAATGGACCATAAAGAGCACGTCTGGCGCAAGGGTTTCAGTCCGTGACTAACAGGCTGAACCTGCAGCAGGAGAGGCAGTCTTGTGACCTCGAAAGAAAAAAGCCAACATTCCATTTCAGGAGGAAGAGAAAGTCTAGCTACAAAACTGGTGAAAGCAGCCAGGGCCACATGCAAAGCTCCCCACTTGAGGCCCTTACGTTGTCAAAATAAGATCAGCAACTTGTCATACCTTATAAGATTCGGCAGGGCTAAGTCATTTACAGTCCACTACAACGTATCGTAACGCTGGAAGGAGCACCACCACGAGACAGCTGAAAAAAATTCTGGCTGATTAAACAGCCTCTTTTGGTTAGCGGCAGAAGAGTCTTGGTGGCTATCACGACCGCTTGCAGCGGCAATAAAGGATCGCCCGCCGCAGGATTCGAACCCATGACCTCGGGACCCCGAGGGCGCGTAGAGCAACTGCATGATCTACTGAGTTATATGTGCTCACAAAGTCAGCAACCCGCTGAGACTAACGGCGAACGAACTGAGACTGACCAGCCTGGCATAGAAGCCTGCCAGGCTACACCGTACATGCGGGAAGACCAAGCCGCACCTCAGCCGTCGCTGGCCGAAGTGCTAGGAGGTTATGCGACACCTCAACAATCGCCGGCTGAATAGCAGGCACCTCAGGACATCCGAGAACATCAGGCTGCCCCTAAAGCACGAGACATTGTGCCGCAGGCTGCTGCACGGCAGCCTGCGGTCACGACCAGAACAAGGACTGCAAAGTCCCCTGGCTGGGAAGCTTCGGGACTTTGTCACCTAATACCGTTTCAGCAAACTTATTGATTGACTGACCAAAACAACGGGAAGAAGTTGTACGATTACCTCCTCGTCGGGCGTCGAGGACAGCAGAGTTTTTTCCGGAGGCTTTCGCTCGCCGAGTGCTGCTAGTTGACGGTCCGCATTGTCCGAGTCATGCTTACTACTATTACGCCTAATTCTCAAGGCATCAGCCGCACGCTCTTCTGCTGCTATTCTCCGGCTGCCACTCGGCGGCTGATTTCCCAATTGTTCCGTATTATGACAAGTCGGATCCGCTGAAGCTGAAAGAGCATCTGTATATCACAGGTCGTGGCGATTCGTTCTTTGTGCGCTTATGCGTGCTGACACTGTGCGCATGCTGCGACCAATCACATTCGCATGTTGACCCTGTGCATGTCACCCCCTAACCATTGTATGCTCATTGACATTGAGCGTGCTGCTACTAACCTGTCGCTCATGCTTTCTTTACAGCATATGTAAAGTGCCTAGAAAAATATCAAGTTCTCCGAGAGTGATATACAAAGGAACTATTATAATTGAAATGTCATTATTATTATTAGAGCCAACCGAATACATTTCCTCGCCGCTCGCGAGCTTGGCGGCTATCACAACAGAACTAGCCTCCCTGGCTTCAGCAACAGAACTTGACTCCGAACGCCCACAGGTCCAGTTATCGCACACAGGCTGTGACTCATTCGTTTGACACGATTGCGTGGTTGACTAAGACGTCGTCCACGACCTAATCAATTCCCTGAAAAATGAGTTGGCCCACGGATATAGCTTTTTCCACGATCGCTGGCGTTATTTAAGGTCCCCATTCAGACCGAATCCCAACGGCATTAAGCAGAAACGTTTGCCCTTAAATTCGACAATCTGATAGCGCCGAGGCGACGGTTGGACATGCATATGTAGATACGTCTTCGAAAAGTCAACCAGGCAGCAGTGCTCAGCCATTTTCCTCTGCGATGTACCTTCGTTCTGCATGCATTACCCTGAGCAATATGACTGGACAAGTTCAACGTTCAACTCTCCATCGTTGGCCGCACTTTATTCTTGCTAGCCTGCACTACCACAATCAGTGGAATAGTAAGACAGGAGTACTTTCCTCTAAACAGCGTTAGCCACCCCGGCCGTATCCATTCTTCGAACCTGAGCCTAGTATAAGTCTCTTGAGCGGACGGGGTAGAGCTATGCGAAGCTGCCTGATTCGTCAGATCGTCAGGGAATGTTCGAGTCGTCTAGCCAAACCCGCGAAATGGTACACCGCACGCCTTCAGCAAACGTCGAAGAGAAGCCCTTACCGGCGATCGACACGCCCTCGTCGGAAATTAATGCGTCGCGTGAAACTTTCACAATCTAAGCAGTTGTAAAAGAGAACACCTAAACTCCATGCATATGTTGGTTTCGCAACAGTATCATCAGTTAAACGAACAAAGTCTCTTAGTCCAGCCGATCGCTTGCGATGCGCTATGAGTAGGAGCTTGGTATTATTGTCGTTTAGTGCGATGGAATTAGCCGACATCCAGGATCAAATTTCTGCAAGGCGAGCATTCGGTTTATTAGCCACCACAGCAGATTCAGACGGTTTAAACGACCAATGCAGCTGATTATCGTCAGCATCAAATTGACAGCCTATTCCGTGGGCCCACATACCTTTTCCCAGCGGTTTGACATGGATCGTGAGCAACAAAGGACTCTTGCGAAGCTCTACAGGTGACTAGTCTTCTGGATGAGACGAGCCCACCGCGTGACCCGGATTGAACGCAAACGTTCGAGTGCGATTCGGACCACGCCTTCTCTCTCAGTTTGATAGCTGCTTCCAATCAATTTTTTTATAGAAAGATATCCGACCACATGTTTCAAACGCCAGTGATAGATTGAGCCGAACTAGCTCTGTAGCGTAGCTATCATCGTTTCCTCTCAGTGTCGTGGCTATCACCGTTTCCTCTCAGTACTAGGTTGGTCACACGAGGCACCGCAGTTTCAGTAGAGTAGTGTTGCTTGAATTACAGACTAAGAAGTTCTTGTATGAATCTTTCAAGAATCTTGAAAAAAATAAGAAAGAAGAGATGTTGGGAGTTAGTTTGCTAGAGCCCCTCGATCCGATTCGTGCTCTTTAGTTATTTTTCAAGCCATTGCCGAATTTAAAGCGTTTAGAATTTTGCCCCTTTATCCAGTCGAGCACTGAAAATATTATTTTTGCCTTGACTAAGTCTGTTCGCTAGCTGAGAGCATAGAAGGGATACTATATGGTCCCCATGTGACAAAATCTTTTTATTACACTTAATTAAGGGAGCCACTCTGCACGCATAAATTTCGAAAAATCTTTTGAGGAAAATTACAGGTTGTGACTAAGCCTAAGCACTTGATTCAGTAGGAAGATAGCTTGATGGCGGCATGAATACGTGCAAATTTTTCTAGGAAGAAGGCGGAAAACTTATCAACCAAACATCCATCCCGCTCGAAAAAGCAGGAAGGCCTTGTAACTGTCAGAAGTAATGTAAAGTAGCGTGCCTCTGTCTGTAGCTCCACAAAGCCACGATGACTAAGTGGGTGTCACACAACAGAGCTTCTACAGAGCGCTCAAAGTCTAAGCGGCTTTAAGTGTCCTTAATGATAGCCAACAGGCTCCATCTCACGCAGCAAAGAGAAAGAGGAGGAAATCATAGTTGAGCCATGAGTGCACTTGAGCGATTGAGTGGCATTTCAGTAGTAGCACCAATAGGTTGTAAATTATATTAATATTAACTGCAATGATAATAATAATAATAATGAGACGGAAATTTATATAGCGCCCTTGGAAAAGTATTCCTAGGCTCTTTACGTGTGCTGTAGTGGAACCATAATAGTATTGTTTTCTAGCAGGCCATCGTATGCACGCACTAACACGCGAAAGACAATTCACACGGACCCGGAAAGTGCTGTAAGGAATAGGTATAGGAATAGGCTTTATTTTCCAAGCATGGAGACGTGGTGACGTATATTAGGAGTAAGTTCCAGGCATTGGGAGCATACGAATTATATGCACGATCCCTAAAGGATTTGATTTGGGTGGGTTGAGACACAGCTAAACAACGTGATTCAGAAGAGCTGGTGGCACTTCGCTCGGCCTGATGGGGAAGTAGTCCGGATTGCTATTCCAGTGCATGGGAATGGCTGGTACTAAAGTAAATGACTAAACATTGAGTTCAATGCGCTGCTTAGTGCTGAGACAGTACAGGGTGGTAAGAATTGGTGTAATGTGGCGATTTCGACGTTCACAACAGGCAAGCCTCGCTGCAGAATTTTGCTCCACCTGTAAGTACCTTAGTGCATTAGAAGCAAGACTTGCACGTACTGAGTTCTGGAAGACGATTCTGGGCATAACTAATGCATGCACCAACTTCGATGTGGTATCCATCTTTAAGCAGGCCCGATTTTTTTTTCAAGCGGGTGCAAATTTTTTCAATGTTAAGTTGCTAAAAGTAGGTAATAATAAAAATTATAATAATAATGCACTTGATAAAGCGCCTTCAGAGAACTCAATCTCTTTCTAGGCGCTTTACATGCGCTGCAAAGGGAAATGCAATTGAATGGTGAGTAATATCATGCTTGATTAACAACATGAATAACATGGTTAGGGGTGACATGCATAGGGTCAGCATGCAAATGTGGTTAGTGGCGCAGCATGCACAGTGTCAGCACGCATAAGCACCTGAAGAACGAATCACAGGAACTCACTAAATGCTGTCCTAAATAGGTGTGTTTTACGTTCTTTTTAAATGTGGTCAAGTCAGGGGATGTTCTGACGGAAGTCGGGAGGGAGTTCCAGGCTTTGGGACCATACGAACTAAATTCACGGTCTCCAAAGAATTTTAGGTTTGTACGAGGTATTGGTAGACTGTTGGATTGCGAAAAGCGGGTGGTACGATGCTTGGCCTGGTGGAACTCTGGACCTGATGTGGTCGTACAGCGTAAGGCCATCTTTCAGCAGCAGCAGCAGCAGGACATCCGAATTGTGTGCAGATGTCACAGGAGATATTCTGCCCTGAGCCCATTTTGGGTGAAGTTTTCCATTTTAGGAAGAACATGCCAGTCTGCAGTTAGCATCATGTGCCGTGATGAAGTCATACTATGTAGCATTGGCTACACATCATGAAATTACCAATAAAAAATATTTTTGCATCAATAAATATGCCTGGAGAATATTAAATGAGGAAACATATGTATAAAACTTCTTTGAATATTCCAGAAAACTTAATTAAATAATGCAGACCTTCCACTGAGAGTTAATGTCAACAGCGGTGATATAAGTACTTAAACAATGGGCTGATCGGAATCCTGCTCATCGCCATAAGTCATTTCGCAATTCAACGTTCAATTTCAACTATGAGAGAGTATGTGTTGACAATACATATATATATATATATATATATATATATATATATATATATATATATATATATATATATATATATATATATATACAAGTTGTTAAATATCGCGTCTGATATTTTAGGCATGACATCATAGCTGTACCATCAAAGCAGTGCAATTAAAGCGAGAAGTGCACGACGCTAGCGTGCAGGTGCGGGCTCGCTCAACTCAACAACTCGCCACGCTGTTGTCTGTGATAGTCATCCAAGGAGCGGGGTAACCCAGAGCAACGCTCGGCGCCCTCGTTCCACTTCTCTTCACAATGTATACCCTCCCCCTTGCGTATACAATCATGGCCAAGCACAGTCTAGGCTTTCAGCGCTATGCAGACGATAAACATCCCTAACTGTGTTTTGATTCCTCCCTGCCCTACAGTAATAATAATAATACATTTGTATAGCTCCCTTAGAGAACTGAATCTCTCTCTAGGCACTTTACAGATTCTGCAAAGAAACCATTACCAAATGTTCGGTGGTAACATCCGCAACCAACAGGCTTAGTGCAGGTACATGAACGCGAAGGGCGAATCACAAAGACCCAGCAAAACGTCAAACTCTCTCAACCCTATTGCCGGCATTCGCATTGGAATGGCAACAAACACCCCCAAATTTATTAACGACATAACCAACTAAATAGTCATGGGAAAACCTAGTGGAGCTCAGTAATTTAAAAATCTTTCACTCAAAATGAGCTCCGCTAGCATATCTTTTATAGACTATGCATGAAATCTGAGTGTGCTGTTCCCAAGGGATCAATCACTAGACGTCACATCAGCTTCGTAGTCATGCCTGCCTACTTTAAGCTATGGAACACTGGACAAACGTGGAACTGTTTATATAAGGAGAGCACATTCAAGTTTTTTTGAATGCATTTTTTGTTATCTCGTCTTGACTATTGTAACTCACAACTCGCAGGTCTTCCGGCCTGTGAGATGAGATACTTGGAGTTGGTGCAAAACCTGGCTTTTCTGTCGTGAGCTTCGCAGCTGCCCCGTAACTGGGCGACCGATCTGCACCCACTCCCACGGTCAAGCAACGCATGATTGACGTTACCATCTAGGTCCCTTCCTTCTCCAGTCTGACTATCAGAACTGCTTTCCAGCCAGACTTGGTATCATACCGCCCGCTCTTCTGACTCAAGTCGTTTAGCTGTGCCTCTAATCAACCTCAAATATTTTTTTGGAGACCATGCTTTTAATTTTGTTTGCCCACAAAGCCTTGAAATTCCTCCCAACTGGCGTCCCGACATCCCCAGACTTGACGAAACGTACACTTAAGGTAAAGAAATGAACCGGTTTCTCACAGCACTTCCTGGGTCCTGTGAATTTTCCCTCCGTATACTTATCCGTGTTGACATTATGCATGCTCTAAAAAACTATATGGGCATGCTTCCTATACAGCATACGTAAAGTAAGTGCCTAGAAATAGATTTAGCTTTCTTCGGGCGCTATACAAATTTCCCATTGCTGTTATTATTATCGAGGGCACGTCAAATAAAGAGTGCACAAAGCGGCCGCCGATTACCGCCGCGAGCAGTATGACCTCTGTCCGAACGTCAGCTGGTTTGAAATAATAAAGTTTACCCCAGTATAACAACCGAATCGGCGACAATAAAGGTACGACATAATAAAGGAGCGTCGCCGCGAACTGAGCGTACCTAGCGGCGACGACTGTCAGCGCCATGCGAAAGAGAGAGACCGCTCCGCTGTCGGCGAAGTACACGTGTCGCAGTACCAGCTCAATGGGCGGCATCGTTTGAAGGTCCGACGTCGCGAATAGAGATGTCCGCGCGAGCTGCCAGAGCGGGCTGAGTAGCCTGCGATCGACGACGGCGCCGAAGAGACGACGGCGAGAAGTCGCGCATTCGGCGAACCTACCGAACCGCGACGTCGACGCGCGGAGACGTCGTGCGGTCGGCCGGACGATTGCGCGTGCTCAAGAGCGAGAGAGAGAGAGAGAGAGAGAGCCGCTCGCGCGGACGACCGCCGCCGCCGCCGCCGGCTGGCATTTTGACTCAATGCCCGGCGGCAGCGGCTTTCGGACGAAAAGTGGACACGGTCCGATTTCCCAGCCGCAGTAACTCGACGGTGCTCCGGCCGCTGCTGTCGCTTTCGCCCTCGCGAAAAACGAAA
Source organism: Cristatella mucedo (assembly GCA_009760855.2). Taxonomy (NCBI): domain Eukaryota; kingdom Metazoa; phylum Bryozoa; class Phylactolaemata; family Cristatellidae; genus Cristatella; species Cristatella mucedo. The sequence continues at coordinate 7,277,285 of WPIO01000011.1, read as the reverse complement.
GGGTAAACGTCGAACAGGTCGGAGCAGGGCGCGCTGCAGTGCAGACTCCGCGGCACGTCGGCCTCGCTCCGGTGCGACCACGTGTTGGTCGCGCACCGGTTGCCGTCGCCGCCGACGTCGCGCAGCACGATCCGAGCGCCATCGCTCGGAGCGGGCAGAAGGAGACCTTCGTAGGGCCGAGCTACGAGCGGGAAGACATCGCTCTTACGGTAGTTAGCCACGGACCGCAGGCTGGGCACGATGTCAAACACGTGCGTCTCGCTCTCGCCGAAAAAGGAGACGTCAACGTACGGCCAACTCCACTCCTTGCCTTCGATGGGGTCCGCGTCGCTCGGGTAGAACTTGTAGCGCAGCGGGTAGCCGGTGTACAGCCGGTAGCCGGGCACGGAGCTGAGCGCCGCCGCGAGCTGGCCAAGCTGCGAGCGGTTGGCGAGGACGTCGACGTCGTCGTCCCACGGCACGAGGCCGTGGTGGCGGTACGAGCCGATCAGCGAGCCCGCGTAGAGAAAGTACGTCACGTCCGCTCGCCGGAGCGCCTCGGCGAGAGCGCTCAGGGCGGCGACGAGCGTTCGCCTCTCGGCGGTGGTCGTGCGCGGAGCGAAAGCTCGCCGCACCTCTTCGCGATCGGCGAGGCGCCGCGAAGAGTACCACGGACCGCAGCCGGCCGCCGCAGCCGACGACCAGTTCGTCCGCAGCGCGCTCACGAACGCCGTCCACAGCAGCACCAGCGCGACAGCGGCCACGCCGGCCAAGCACCTCCTCGACGCAAAGGGAGAGCGCACTGCCGGCGTCACTCGGCGGTGGCAGGGGTGGCGCCAGCGCTGCGCGTCGAGCCGCATGGTGCATCCGACGACGCCGAAGCCCCGTAGCGAAGTGCTGCGGGCGGAGCGGCGCGACTCGCTCTCGGCGGTGGTAGCGGCGGAAGACGTGGCGGCAGCGGCCAGCTTTCGGCTGATAAGAGCGTTGTCTTTGCGCTGCTCGCAATCTATCTGTGTCTGCGCGTCGCTCGCTTCATGTCACGATTTATCGCCCAGCTGCCTCCGAAATCAGATGCGAACGGGCTGGAAATGAAAGGGTGCGCATTGTCAATATCGGCGGTGGCCTAAGACTAAGGCGTCCAACGACCATTGTTAAGCTCTCGCCACGTCGGCGACAGCACACTTGTCTCCCTACATAGCATGGCAGTACACCCCAAGCCCACCTCGCAGCTATGCTCGTGTAGCTAAGGGTGAACGTCAAGAAAATACTTATAAAATTGGTCCGGCAATTGATTATATATTCTTTAGGGTAATTTTCAAAGACGAACATGTACAGAATAGGATCGGACGAGCTGACGACTTCAACATAAAAGAAAAACTGATAATGCACAGCCATGTCTAACACAGATGTACAACTGAAGCAACATATCTACAAAAAATTGCGATCTCTGCGCCGTCTGCGACTTGTTTTCTTACTTGTTGAACCTTGGTAGATCTAGTTACCGTGCGTAAAGCTTTTTGAGGTGCATGCTTGAGACTTTTATATGGCTTTATTTTCAGTGTAGCTTGATGCCTTGTTAATTCCCTAACTCGATTTAACGTGTCAGAGTGCAATTTTAGCTGCGAGTTCGGCGCTGCTTTTTTATAAATTGCTTGACACAATTCAAACAATTTCGAATTCCGGTTGTATATGTTTTGCCATGCATGTCCACGATTGCAGAAAATAAAGCTCTAGGGCGTTTGATGACGCTGATTTGGGCGCCGATTTGGCGGTCGGTCGGTCGCCTGCGAGCTGGCGGCTCGCTGCTCTCTCTCTCTCTCTCTCTCTCTCTCGCTCTCTCTCTCTCTCTCTCTCTCTCTCTCTCTCTCTCTCTCTCTCTCTCTCTCTCTCTCTCTCTCTCTCTCGCTGCTCTCTCTCTCTCTCTCTCTCTCTCTCTCTCTCTCTCTCTCTCTCTCTCTCTCTCTCTCCCTCTCTCTCTCTCTCTCTCTCGCTCTCTACTCGGCATATCGGCTTCCTGCCAGGCATTGGGGGTTGGGGAGGCTCTCTCGAACCGACCTTTCCGATAGAGGTGACCTTGAGAGCGGCAGGCGATATAATTGGGCGGGCAATCGCTCGCTGCAAACGTTCCTTACTCGACCTGCTGAGCGCTTTTGACAGCATCTTACCGGCTATGCTTCCGTGTGCCCGGCGCAGGGCGGATGCTTCAGTGTGCGTGGCTTCGTCGAGTGGCTGCATGCCGTCTGCGTTATGACGGTGAGGTCGAGACGGTGAGGCCGTCTGCGGTACGACGGCGAGGCCGAGACGGTGAGGCCGTCTGCGGTACGACGGCGAGGCATTCGGTCCGCATTCGCGAAAGATCACGCATCGTTCCAGGCGACAGCAGGCACGGCGGCCATCTGTTGGCACCCGTTCTGTTTGACGGAGCCATTTTGAGAATCAGTCGCTTGATTTCTGGCGCGCTCTGGACTTTGTTTTCCAGATGAGAGACTCAAACCTCACCGTCTGTGCGTTGTAATTGACGAAGTGAAATATTCTCGCCGCCGTCGCGGCTTGATCTGAAGGAGCGAAGGTCTCGGAGGATGCGACTACCGCTGCCACCATCACGCTGCAGCTAGAGTAGTGCCGCTCTGTCGGTCAGCTCGGCAAGAGGCACCAGAGGCGAAGCAGCAATAAATAGTGCGCGGAGTAATAAATAGTGCGCCTCCACCGGAGGACTCGGCAACACTGTCGTCGACCTGATCGTACCAGGCAGGGCCTACCTAGGCTACCCATAGAGAAGGCGTGAGATGGAGAAGGCGTGCCAATCCTTTACGAGGGACATTAAAGCACTGCTCGGTGGCCTCTCTCGTTGCCGCCTTGGAGAAATTGCTGTGGCAAGCCTTCTGCCAGGCCCGGCGAAAGCTATACGCGCCCAGCCTGGACCCTAGCGCTCGGTCGCGAGCAAACAGTGTTTACGAACGACCAGCCTGCAAGTCCTACGGCGAAGACTGGTGTGCTTACTAGCTTTGCTGCCAATGCGCAGGTCAGACTGTAGTGAGCGTTCGTGCAGGTCTACTTAACCTGGATCTTGAGCGGTGGCTCGCTCGACGGCTTAAGCGAGCCACCGCGGGTCTGAGCCTGAGGCTAAGGCGCTTGCACTTCACAACACAGGTCGTGGATTCGAGTCCGCCAGCAGGCAATTCTTGCATGCTGTCAGGTTACTACTCAACAATGCAACACTATAGTATTAATAATAGTAATAATAATACATTTCATAAAGTGCCCTCGGATAACTCAATCTCCTTCAAGGCACTTTACAATTTTGCTGCAAAGGAAGCACGATCGGATGGCATGCTCATGCACAGGGTCAGCATGCAACTCAATTGTAAGGCACCTAGAAAGAGATTGAGTTATCTGAGTGCACTTTATCAAGTGTATTATTATTATTATTAAGTATGATTAGTGGGCAGCATGAAACAGTGTCAGCACGCATAAGCACATAAAGAACGAATTACGGGGACCACTAGACTAAGAGAACTTGAGTAACTTCCACCCAGTTTCCCTTCTACCCGTTCCTATCAAAGACGCTGGAGGGAGTCGTGACAAACCAGGTGAACTCTTATATTGAGACTTTAAAAATAGCGAGTAAGTTCCGCTCTGGGCTTAGAGCTAATCACTCCACCGATTCAGCAGTGCTTCGGGTGTATAACGATCTTAAGAATGCTGACATATGTAGAGTGTCTCTGCTTTTTTTACTCGATCTTTCGGCAGCTTTTGATACTATCGTTCATCAAGTCCTTCTCGAGCGCCGCTCATCTCGCCTATGCATCACTTGCACAGCCCTACAATGGTTCAGGTCGTGTCTCGGTGTGTGAGACTCCAGAGTATTGGTGTTAATTGACAAAGGTCATCCGAGGATCCACTTAAGTACGGGGTACCACAGGGCTCTGTGCTTGTTCCGATTCTCTTCCCGGTTTATCCTCTCCCTCTTGCCGATGTGATTGCACAGCACACTCTAGGCTTTCACTTCTACGTGGATGGCACTTCTACCAGCCTTCCAGCACGTCGATTTCTCTTAACTCCCCTTGCTGCATGCATCGGCACTATCATCATGTGGATGGCAGCAAATTTTCTTAAATTGAACAACGGTGAAACCAACTTACTATCTCTCGGCAAAACAAGCGTGATTCAGAAATTGGAAAACTTAATGCTCACACTCGGCTTTGAAGGCATATCTCCTGTTGCATCTGCACGAAATCTAGGTGTAGTGTTCCAAATTAATCTTTCATTAGACGACCGCATCAGCTCCACAGTCAAGTATGCCTACTTTCAGCTACATAACATTGCTAAAACTCGGGCGTGCTTAGACAGGGCTACTACACCTAAATTGGTCCATGCAAGTGTGACATTCCGTCTTGACTTCTGTAACTCACTGCTTACTGGTCTACCGGCCTATGTAATTAGGCGTTTACAGTTGGTGCAAAACTCTGCAGCTAGGCTTGTCTGTCGTGTCACTGTGAGCTTCACAGTTGCCATATCACACCACTTCTCGCCGACCTGCACTGGCTCCCAGTCAAGCAGCGCATCGACTTTACTGTCACTCACCTTTAGGTTCCTTTATTCATTGGCTTCAGCCAATCCATCAGATCAACTCTCTCACCAAGCTAAGCATCATGCCGCCTACTTTTAAGAATCAACTTGTTCAGCTCATACGAATCTCAAATCTTTTGGAGACTATGTATTTAACAGTACATTGGTAGCTCGACTTACGAGTTTAGTTCACTCCGTGCCGGAGCTCGTAACTCAAATTACTCGTATGTCAAATCAATTTTCCCCATTGAAATGAATTGAGATGACGTTAATTCGTTCCGGACCCAAAAAAAACGCCGCAACTTTGTCACATGTTTTTAAATTAAAGAATGTACTTATAAATAACGAATATTGCTTTACAAAAAATACACTAGAATATCTTGCAATAAACGGCTTTTATTTATCCTATTATACAGGAGTAACTTGGAGATCAGACGACTTGAAGATGCCAATAGAGTTAGAGGAGAAAGGCCAGAAATGCCTGCCTGACCTTTGGTCGACTCGGTCTTTCCAGATTCCGAGATGTCGGCTTTCGCCGCTTCTACTGGGCAAGGCATGGCGTTAAGTCCGCAGAGCTAGACACCTGCTGTCCGCCCCCCCCCCCCCGCCCCCACCGCCGCGCAGGTGACGAGTCATCGTTTCGACTCATCGGAACTAGCCGAATGCCGACGCTGCTCTGATCAGAGGGAGACACTGCGCTCCGCCGCCACTGTCGCACGGTGGACGACGGCAGGCGGGACCAGGCCTGATCTGGTCTGGAACCGTCCGGCATCCACCTGCCCGAACAGCTGCCGCAAACTTGGCAGTGCTGGTCGCGTGAGTTTCCCCAAGCCACAAGCAGCTGCGGCTGGATCTCATATTGCCGACCTGACCATGGCAGCTATCATAAACATGGCCATCGTTTGCGATAGATAGCAATGAGGACGGCTAAGCCAAGGTCATAGATAGGAAGGAATCAAGTACGCAGCAGCGGTGGCAGTGGCGGAGCCCCAGTGAGTAGAGCAGGAGCACCTCCCTGCATTGGGCAGAGACCTGGGACGTCCACCATTCCTGCGCCTACGACCTCCACTGGAGGCGAAAGTTCGCGTGCTAATTCAACTCGACGAGCAACCACCGAATTCACGTCGAGTGAACATTACGATTCGGCGCTACGATAGTTTTCAATAATTATTAGTCCAACCCGGCCTACGCGGAACTCTCTTAGGTCTGGCCTCTGGATAAAAATTGTGCAGGTCTTGCCCGCTTCCCGAATGAAAATCCGGCTCCGCCACGGCTCGGCACGAGAGCATCGCCGGTGCCATCTCATAGCCCGTGCTGCAGTCGTGGGTACTGCCTGCCGCCGCCGCCGCCGCCGCCGCCGCCGCCGCCGCCGCCGCCGCCGCCGCCGCCGCCGCCGCCGCTGGACAGATGGAGAGGACTATCTATCTCGCGAGTTCTACGTTTTCAGACCTACGACTCGCTTTCGCGTTTTCGCCTACCTGAGTCTCTTTTTCTCTTGCACATCGTAGCTTCTGCATCAGTGCGTGCCCTCCTTCCTCAACGATTTCATTGGTTTTGCTAATTCGTGAATGCAATGCAATGATATTCATGCGCGTGTACGTCGACTTACTGTATGGCGTTCGGAGGGAGGTTAGCTCGGAAGGCCCGACTACCCGCGGAATCACCGTCTGTGGTGAATGCAACTTTCGGACGCATTCCAAGTCAGCAAATCATTTTCAAATGCAGAAAACCATCGAGTCGTCCAAATGTGCTACGCTTCTGCCGTATTTACTGTAGGTGCACATTTCGGGAGTAGCACGGAGTAGCGCGTGGAGCGGGAGCGGGAGCGGGAGCGGGAGCGGGAGCGGGAGCGGGAGCGGGAGCGGGAGCGGGAGCGGGAGCGGGAGCGGGAGCGGGAGCGGGAGCGGGAGCGGGAGAGCGGGAGCGGGGGAAGCGGAGCGGGAGCGGGAGCGGGGCGGGAGCGGGAGCGGGAGCGGGAGCGGGAGGGAGCGGGAGCACGGAGCGTAGCGGGACGGGCGGGGGGCGGGCGGGGCGGGAGCGGGAGCGGGCGGAGGTGAGCGGGGGACGGGAGCGGGAGCGGGGAGCGGGAGCGGGAGGGAGGCGGGAGGCGGAGGCGGGAGCGGGAGGAGCGGGAAGCGGGAGGCGGGAGCGGGAGCGGGAGCGGCGCGGAGAGCGGGGAGCGGGAGCGGGAGCGGGAGCGGGAGCGGGAGCGGAGAGAGCGGAAGCGGAGCGGGAGCGGGAGCGGGAGCGGGAGCGGGAGCGGGGAGCGGGAGCGGGAGCGGGAGCGGGAGCGGGAGCGGGAGCGGGAGCGGGAGCGGGAGCGGAGGGAGGCGGGAGCGGGAGCGGGGTGAGCGGGAGCGGGAGCGGGAGCGGGAGCGGGAGCGGCGGGAGCGGGGAGCGGGAGCGGGAGCGGGAGCGGGACGCGGGAGCGGGAGCGGGAGCGGAGCGGGGAGCGGAGCGGGAGCGGGAGCGGGAGCGGGAGCGGGAGCGGGAGCGGGCGGCGCGGAGCGGGACGGGAGCGGGAGCGGGAGCGGGAGCGGGAGCGGGAGCGGGAGCGGGAGCGGGAGCGGGAGCGGGAGCGGGAGCGGGAGGAGGGAGCGGGAGCGGGAGCGGGAGCGGGAGCGGAGAGCGGGAGCGGGAGCGGGAGCGGAGCGGAGCGGGGAGCGGGAGCGGGAGCGGCGGAGCGGGAGCGGGAGCGGGAGCGGAGCGGGAGCGGAGCGGGAGCGGGAGCGGGAGCGGGAGCGGGAGCGGGAGCGGGAGCGGGAGCGGGAGCGGGAGCGGGAGCGGGAGCGGGAGCGGGAGCGGGAGCGGGAGCGGGAGCGGGAGCGGGGGAGCGGGAGCGGGAGCGGGAGCGGGAGCGGGAGCGGGAGCGGGAGCGGGAGCGGGAGCGGGAGCGGGAGCGGGAGCGGGAGCGGGAGCGGGAGCGGGAGGGGGGCGGGAGCGGGAGCGGGAGCGGGAGCGGGAGCGGGAGAGCGGGAGCGGGAGGGAGCGGGAGCGGGAGCGGCGAGGGGGAGCGGGAGCGGGAGCGGGGGCGGGAGCGGGGGCGGGAGCGGGAGCGGGAGCGGGAGCGGGAGCGGGAGCGGGAGCGGGAGCGGGAGCGGGAGCGGGAGCGGGAGCGGGAGCGGGAGCGGGAGCGGGAGCGGGAGCGGGAGCGGGAGCGGGAGCGGGAGCGGGAGCGAGTCCTTCTTTTTCATCTACAGAGGAAAGCAGAGGCCAGAGCTAGCCCACCAGAACACCAGATTTTAGAAATCGCTATGCAAAAGAGACCAAAGTGTGCACTCCCTCTGGAAGCAGAAGTGCCAGCACGGTGCCGATATATTTCGTTGTATTCTGGTTCGCTCTTAGATGACTATCACGTTTAAGCCGCTGCCCTATGCTTTAGTATCTATCATTTAGTTCAATCTTTCTAGTGACCTCATGGTCAACGCGAAAATTTGGCGAATGGATGATCTTGGCTGGGCTGAAGAATTACCCGTACGTCCATGTATGATTCGCGATACACAAACTGGCTAGTCCTCTCAAGTATCTGAAGAATCTGAGACGTGAATAATTATGTGGGAAAAGTGTCCACAATGGTGTATTTCTATCCTAAAGATTCAAGCGATAAAAGCTTTTTATCAGAAGATAAATGCGTTTTTTGTTGGGGTGCATCGATATTTACAGCAGCGCGGATGTTTGGCCTCACCTCCTGGAGCATTGGGTCGTGGCTTGCCGCTCGACGACATTGTTACAAGCTACGTAGTGTCCAGCATCCGCGTCCGGTCAGGACTAGGCTATAAACTCAGCGCCCGTAGCGGCGCCAGTCTCTCAGTCGACGCGCGACGACTATCAAAGACGCCTGAACCTCGTGTCGCTCGCTGCTAGCCACTCGTAGGTGCTGCTGCACCAATGCACGCAGGTAAGCGGACAGTAGCAGAAACACGGCAGCGACGAGGAGCGCTCGCACTTTAGCAAATCAAGTCCGCATCCATAATGCAGTCGAGTCTATTTGACAGCAGCGGACGGTTGCAGGCGTTCAACAGCGGCCACGACGTAAACCGACGGCTCTGTGGCCTAGAGCTCAAATCACCTCCAATCACAATCACAAGCCAATGCCCCGACTCTCGAATCTTGACTTCCCGCCTATTTCAGGGCGCCGGGTTTTAACCCGCCCTCAGCAATAGACTGTAGTATAATCGCACAATCGCGAACAATAATTATCCGCCATAATCTGAATGGTGTAGCTGGCGTCGCCGTTTCAAGACGGCGGGTGGCTCCCGCTGCTACCGCTCCCGCGCGCTCTCGCGGGAGCGGTCTCCCGCGCGCTCTCGCGGGAGCGGTCGATTGGCGCCGACGTGGCGGACTAGTCCGCCGCGTCGCGCTTACGCACAGCTTCCGAAGCCTCTTCCCGAGGCAACGTTGCTTGTTGCTTGTTGCGTGTAGCTTGTTGCTTGTTGCGTGTAGCTTGTTGTTTGTTGCTTGTTGTGTGTTGCTTGTTGCGTGTTGCTTGTTGCGTGTTGCTTGTTGTTTGTTTTTGTTGCTTGTTGCTTGTTGCTTGTTGCTTGTTGCTTGTTGCTTGTTGCTTGTTGCTTGTTGCTTGTTGCTTGTTGCTTGTTGCTTGTTGCTTGTTGCTTGTTGCTTGTTGCTTGTTGCTTGTTGCTTGTTGCTTGTTGCTTGTTGCTTGTTGCCGACGAGCGCGTCTAGGCACCGTCGTCGGCGGCCCAGTTGCCGCCACCCGAGTGCGCCAACCTCGGCGGCAGCGACGGCGGCGACGGTAGTCACGTGGCAGCCTCAACACTACTCTCGGCAGACGGCCGAAGGTGACATTTACGTTCGATATTTCCCAATTTTCTTCTTCAGCCACGACGCACCTCGGCCTTCAGGGTATCGATACTCCCAAGGCTAGTACGTCCGAATGCTTCTCAATTTGGCTCGACCACGAATGACTGCCACCGAGTTGCTGGGCATTATCGCATATTCATAATTCACTCAGGTCAGAACAGTGCTCGATAATAATTTGCTCAGTTTTCTCTTTAAGTTTGTCACTGAAATCTGCGAAGTTTAAGTAGGGAATTGTCTTAATTTTTAAGTTCGGTAGAGCATGCAGCTACTCGAGCGTTCAAGCACTCAATACTACTGTCAGTACGTAACTGAATCTAGAGATTATGGAAATCTCTTTTTCGGTTTCATAATTCACAAATATTATAACAAGCGACGAGCCTAGCTTAAGACAACAGTTAGGAACCATCGGCAACGATACGACACTTCCCACACCAAATGTCACAATCAGGGTGTAACGGCGTGCTTAGGCCCCCAAGCACAGTATTCGTAACGGTGCATGTCTTTGTCGAAGCGCGACAAATGCCGGCGAAGCTGCTGGACGGCCGAGAATTTGGGCTAGCAACTTTTAGCTGCCGAACCAAAACATGTAGGTACGCCGACGGTATCGCAACACGACAGCAACTAAGAGCGCCCTCGCCTTAGGATAACAAGTCCGCATCCTTAGCCTAGACTAGAAGTCTATTTGACAGCAGCGGACGGTTGCAGGCGTCCACTGACTAGCAGCCAAGGCGTGAAACAACAGCTCATACAACTCGGAGCACCGGAGCGAAACTCGGCACTTCTGCTAACGCACTATTGGCTGCCTATTGCGTAGCTTCTGTGCTGGCTAGCCACGTGATCGACTTCCTTCTGACTCCTTCCTCCGATGTTGTCACGTGACAGGCTCCTAGCCGTTCTAATACAGGGACTGCGAATAATTTTTTACGCTAAATCAGCGAGATTACGACTAATACTTATTGTTCTCGGTTACTTAGTGGTAATAACAACGAATCGATTATGCGATAATCTATGGCCAATTCGGCATAAAAGCCGAAGCCGTGGAATAGTCCTTGGGGCACTTGGCCTTGGCAGACGAGCTGCTTTGAGCTCTAGACGTTAAGCGGTAGCGTGAGAGCTGCTGCACGCCAGCACGGTCGCTGTTTGAATGCCTGCAGCCGTCGGTTGCTGTCGAATGGATCTCTCTACGCTCATGAATATGGACCACTTTTTAGTATCCGCTCACCTAGCCAGTGCTCGTTCGACGTATCTATTTTAAGCTACGCTCGCTCTTCTCGGAATCTGCGCTCCTCGAGTGTCGGCATTGCCTGCATGCATTCGTGCATGCTGTCACTGTAAACTGCTTGCCGCAATTACGACGCTGATGACTTCTCCAGTATTTGCATCGGTTCGGCTGAGATATGCCGTACCCTCACGAGTGCGGTATTGGCGGCCCGGTCCTGTTCGGACGCAGAAGCCGCTGCAGTCCGTTTGCAGCCATATCTCGGCAGTCATAATCTGGCTGATTTTAGCACGCCAACGTTTCACTCGGGCGCAACTCCCGCCTTGCCCAGAGCCAAGAGCTCAACGAAAAGCTGCCTACTCACATCTCACGTCTTTGCCTTCTAAGCCGCCTAACCGTGAGGTGACTGTGAGGTAACCGCGGTGCTGAGCCACGGTAGTTCAGAAGCCGAGAAGAATATCTCGGCAGTAAAATCTGACCGTGTGGGACAGGCACACTGACTTTTCAGGGTAAATAAATAAATAATTAATCAATTTATATAGCGCCCCTAGAGAACTTAATCTCTCTTCAGGCGCTTTGCATATGCCTCAGGGCTCGAGCACACGACCTCAGTCAGACCTTGGTCGGGGCAAGCACCGGAGAAGCCGCTTCCGGCGATAAAAGTCGAGGGCCTCAGGAACAAGCAGGCAGCTCTACTGGCAAGCACACCCCCCTACTTGAACCTGCCCGTCCACTTCCGCCCCCGAATTCCCGCTAGACTCTGTCGCTCTCAGCTGCCGCTGCACACTGCCAACGCTTTTAGCGAGGACTTAGTTTCCGCTGAGCCATCGGGTGCAAAGCCCTCACTCGGCTGCGAAATTGCATAGCAGACGGCTCGGCGGAGTCCGCGGGTGCAAGTGACTAGCTCCAGGCGCGGTTCTTTCTGTTGTTCTTTCGCGACGTCTGACGCTGTTACTAATTCTACCGCGAGTGCGTTCGCAGCGAGCATTCGTGAATGCCTCGAGACAAATCGAGACATCTAGGCAGTCCAATAAGTCGACGGCGCTCATCGGATGGGGAAGCTCCCTCGCTCGGCAGCAGGTGCCTTCGTGCGCAAGCAAAACGGCGCGAGCCCTTCACGACCGTCACAGCCCCTGACGGCTGCGTGACAGAAGAATTCAGACTCTTGGCATTCGCTAACCGCTACGAGGCAGGTCATGAAAAATGCACTGGGTGCTCCACTTCGCAGGACAACGTCGGGCAAGTTGAGCTGAGCTGAGCCTGGCTAGTGTCCGCATGGGCTCTCACGCGCATACGCGCGCACACCGAATGCGATAAGAGTCCCTTCGACCTTGAACGATCCGAAATAAAGCTATTTACCCAGCAGGCGCAGCTATCGGTGCGCAAAATTTTGCAACTGATATCACATGGCCCTTGGTCGACCAAGGCCTCTAGCCTCGCGCCTCATCGCTATCGCTATCGCGGTAGGTTCTGTCACTCAGAAGTTAATGTATCTCCGTATTTAACTCCACAAAGTCATAAAGACCATGTGGGTGCTACGCAGGAGAGTTTTGTATAGCGCACTCACAGCCTAAGCGACTTTTGGTACGCCTTTGATGGCCAACAGACTTCATCTCACGCAACAAAGAGAAAGTGGTAAGCATAGCTGAGTCAGGAGAGCAGTTGAGGTAGTGAGTGCCATGGAAATAGTAGCTCAGGACCGCTGGAAAGGATGAGTGATAGTCGGCAGCAGGAGAGGAGTTGTCGTTGCGTAAGAATCGTGGAGCGAGTTCCACAATCAAGGACCTGCAGAGCAAAAGCTGCTATCACTAACGATCTTTAAGCGGAGGAATAAAACAGCCAATATATTGTCCACACAGGACCTGAGGGCACGAGGAGGCTGAAACTGGTGCAGCAGTTCAGCTAGGTATGGAGGAGCCAAGCCGTGGCGGGCCTTGTGGGTCGGCGTAAGAACTTTGCAATGTATCCGTTGATTAGCCGGCAGGCATCCTAGCTCTTTTAGCAAAGGAGACACGTGGTCAAACCTCTGGGATTTGCAAACTAGCCTTGCAGCCATATTCATAGCCATTTGCAGTGGCCTAATTGCTTTTTTGGTAGCCCGGCCAAAAGGGAATTACAATAATCAAGCCGAGACAAAACTAAGGACGTAGTTACATTTTTTGCAAGCCACCTTGGAAGACAGCTCCTAATCTCAGATATTGATCGGACGTGATGGCTAGCTGTAGATGCAGTTTTCTGAATGAAGCTTTTAAAATTTAGGCAGCTGTCGAAAACGACACCTAAATTTCGAGCACAAGGTGACAGTCTTACAAGAGCATCATTGATTAGAAGAGCGAAGATTTATAATCCGGCCACACGCTTATGATGTCCTATGAGCAGCAGTTCGGTTTCATAGTCATTTAGTTTCAAGAAATCTTCCGACATCCCGGATCAGATGTCGACAAGACAAGAATTCAGTTTATCAGTTACTGCAGCAGATTCCGATGGTTGAATTAACAAATACAGCTAATAATATTAATAATAATAGTGCACTTGATAAAGCGTTCTCAGAGAACTCAATCTCTTTCTAGGCGCTTCACATTTGCTGCAAAGGGGAACGCGATTGAATGGTGAGTAATATCATGCTTGATAACTAACATGAATAACATGGTTAGAGGTGACATGCACAGGGTCTGCATGCAAGTGTGGTTAGTGGCAGCATGCACAGTGTCAGCACGCATAAGCACATGAAGGACGAATCACAGGGACCCACTAAATGCTGTAATAAATAGGTGTGTTTTTAAGTTATTTTTAAATGTGGCCAATTCAGGGGATGTTGTGCCACAAGTCGGGAGGGAGTTCCAGGCTTTTAGAGCATGCGAACTAAATGTGCGATCACCAAAGGATTGGAGGTTTGTACGAGGTATAGGTGAACTGTTGGATTCCGAAAAGCGGGTGGTACGATGCTTAGCCTGGTGGGGAGTGGATCTGAGAGATAGGCTGGAGCCAAAGAATGAAGTGACCTAAAAGTGAGCGACAAAACCTTGAATTCGATCCGTTTCTTGACTGGTAGCAAGTGCAGGTCGGCGAGAAGTGGTGTAATGTTGCGACTGCGACGCTCACGACAGACAAGCCTAGCTTCAGAGTTTTGCACCAGCTGTAATCGCCTGATATCACATGGCGGTAGGCCAGCAAGCAGTGTGTAGTCGAGACGGGATGTCACAAATGCATGGACCAACTTAGACGTGATATCCTTATCTAAACAAGTCCGAACTTTAGCAATGTTATGTAGCTGAAAGTAGGCAGACTGAGTATCGTCAGCATAAAAGTGACTACTCCATGCGCCTAAATCACTTTTAGCAGAGGTTGAGTATAAATGGAGAACAGCAAGGGATCGAGGACGAACCCTTGAGAGATTCCACAGGTGACCGGTCTCTAGGGTGAGACCTGACCCCCACGCGACACGGATTGAACACGTTCAGAGAAGTACACTTTAAACCACGCCAGTGCCTCTTCTACCAGACCGATCGTTGTTCTCAATCGTTCAAGTAGGATATCTTTATTAATTTTCTCGATGGCAGCTGTTAGACCTAGCAAAGCAATGGCAGTGACATTCTTTTCATCGTTGCCGCATAGATTGTCATTGTTAACACTGAAGACAGCAGTTTTAGTGGAGTGCTGCCTCTTGAACCCAATTAAAATGTATCTGACATTACATTTTCTTCAATATGTGCTTCCAGCTGCTTAGCGACAATTGTTTCGAGAATCTTTGATAATAAAGAGAGAAGGGAAACTGGTCGATAGTTTGTAAGGACCTCTGTATCTAATCATGGCTTTTTAAGTATCGGTCTAACAATTGCCGATTTGAAGGACTCGAGGTCCCTCTACTTTCATCTCCGTCCTACGCATCGGAAATGCTTTCCTCTCAGGCTTCGCATCGCAATCTGCTTCTCTATTGACTCATCTCGCTTAGCGGTGTCTCTCACCGACCTCAAATCATTTGAAGACCGCTCCTTCAGTTCATTTGCTCATACAGCCTCGAACTCACTCCCCATTGGTCTCTCGACATCCTCTAACTTTACGACATTTAATAAGATGCTACAAACCCACCTTTCCTGACAGTATTTGCTCCTTACTTATTGATACGTGCTTTATTCGCGTAGGATTGTTGAAGTCTGGCGTGTTATCGCAAGCCAGCTGACGTGCTCCCTGTCCAGCGTATATAAAGTGCCCAGATGTACACTTAATTTGTATTGGGCGCTATGCAAGTTTTGTATTATTTTATTTTCTTTATCACGTTTTACAAATTAATTGAATTGGATATTTTTATTAAGTATTGTTCCGGAAAGGATACCTTGAGTGCGAAACGCATTCATCTGAAGATTCTGCATAGAAGTAATGTGCACTTGGATTTAAATCTTAACAATAATGAGACTAGCCTAGTTACTATGGGCAAGCAAGCCTATTGGCACCCTCAAGCCGGAAGACATCACCTTAAACATTGTTTCATCCAGCATCACTCCAGTAACCGCTGCCAGTAATTTTGGTCTGCTGTTCTAAACGGCGACTGGTCATTGGATTAGCATGTTACCTCAATTCTCATGTTGGCCTTTTAGTAAAGAAACCTTGCAAAATTCAGGGTTATCCTAAGTAAGAATACGCCAGTCCAACTAGTTAGCGTGTTTGTGACATCGCGTCTAGGCTAATGAAATTCCTTTTATTCAAGACTCCTGGTCTGCGATCTAGTCGTCTGCAATTAGTGTAAAACACTGCAGCTCGTCTGGTCTATCATCAGCGGCGAAACGTCGACGTCACAATATTACATCACCTGTATCTGAGCTTCACTAGTTTCTTATCAAGCATCGAGTCGAATTCGAGAATCCCTGTCTGGCAGGAAGATCGCTTCACTCGCTTGCAACGAGCCCACCTCCTATCCGAACTAACTCCTTGCTTCTTGAGTATGCTATCGCTCTACGGATACAGAGCAAAGTTCTTACGCTGACCCACAAGGACTGGCCCGGATTGGCTCCTTCATGTCTAGCTGAACTAAGTACTGCACAAGTTTTAGCCTCCTCGTGCCCTCAGATCCTCTATGGACAATAAAATAGCTGTTCCATTCCTCCAAGACCATTGGCGACAGAAGCTTTCGCTCCCCAGGTCCTAGCCTGTATCTCACTTCCGAAATTCATATGCAACCATTTTATTCTCCTTCGGCCGACTGTGGCACATCCTTTCCAGCCGTCCTGAGCTGCTACTTCCACGCTGCACACTACCTGAACTGTCATCCTGGATCAGCAATGATTCGTACTGTCGATTTCCGGGAGATAAAGTCTGTTGGCTACTGTTATGTGACTGTGTCTCCGGCGGCAGCAGCGCTAGTGGAGTCTCACGGAGACACGAAGACACGAGCGGGCGGACGTGAGCGGTGATCGAGACTCCGTCTGTATTCCCCCAGCGGGTACATATACGAGCTGGGGCTGACTCGCCACAAATAAGGGAGTGCATCTGTGGTGGGCCACATGCTTACATCAAAGGCTGCACCGAGTCTATTGCTCAACCACCTGCTGCAGGTGGGGCATACATTAGTGGCAGAGAAGCAACAGGCGCACACAACACTACCGAATGCGCACTGAAAGCCAATAAAGCTTTAATTTCGCTAAAATCTCCACTGAATAACCCCCACTTAGTCTCCGTGACTTAGTGAAGTTACAGCCGGAGAAACATTACGTTACCCGCCCCTCTGATCTGGTCTCTCATCGACGGCTTAGCTACAATATCCCATCATCTCTCTCTAAGCTTCCCTGGCTTCCTCTCAAGCATCGAATCGACTTGAAGACCCTCTGTCTGTCTGCCTGCCCTGCCCTGCCCTGCCCTGCCCTGCCCTGCCCTGCCCTGCCCTGCCCTGCCCTGCCCTGCCCTGCCCTGCCATGTCCTGTCCTGCCCTGTCCTGCCATGTTGGCCTGTCTGTCTGTCTGTCTGTCTGTCTGTCTATCTGTCTGTCCTGTCTGTCCGGCAGGCAGATCGCTTCGCTCACTTGCTCGCACCGAGCGAGCGAGCGAAGCGATCTGCCTGGCGCTATCCTGCGACCTGCTCGCTCCTCGAGTAGGCCGCCCGCTCCCAGTCGTCTCGCCGTCCCATTGCACCAAGTGCACGACCGCCTGGAACTCGCTTCCGGCTTCTGTCGCAACTTGCATTGATATAATTCAAGTCGCACGTGCATGCATACATAGACACAAATACACACGGGACACGGGAATCCCCACAAAATCTCTCACGTGTAGGAAAGCATGCCCAAGACACAAGACACATACACGTGCACACAACTTTTACAAATCTACAGAATACAAGAGCATGTGCATACACACATGCACTCAAACATATGCACACGTGCATACACACATACACGCATAAATGCATTGTACATAAAACGTGATTGCACATAAAAACACTTGCATGCATGTACATATGTTAAACTACGAGCTCACATATTGATACACACGCATGGACATGCATGCAAGCACATACATCATATCCACACATAAATACACGCACGTGCATACACACACACACACACACACACACACACACACACACACACACACACATACACGTTGTACACACACACACCCTCACACACACACACACACACACACACACACACACACACACACACACACACACACACGTTGTACACACACGTTGTACACACACACACACACACCCTCACACACACACACACACACACACACACACACACACACACACACACACACACACACACACACACACACACACACACACACACACACACACACACACATACACGTTGTACACACACACACACACACACACACACACACACACACACACACACACACACACACATACACGTTGTACACACACACACACACACACACACACACACACACACACACACACACACACACACACACACACACACACACACACATACACGTTGTATACACACACACCCTCACACACACGCACACGCACACACACACACACACATACACGTTGTACACACACACACACACACACACACACCCTCTCACACCCACACACCCATGCATACACTCGCACGCACACATGCAAGCGTGTGCGCATGCGTGCACGCACACACATACACACACACCAATACGGACTCGCATAAATATACACTTACATATCACATATATACATATGGCAACATTGAACCAGCTTTCCCCGAGTTCGGGTGAGTACCCCCAGCTTATGTTCAGTGAAGCTATGGTAACTCTCACAGTAGAAGTTGAGGAAACCAACGATCCAAATCATGGAAGAACTTACACTTTCAGGAATAGTGCAGCGCCGACAAAGTACAAATTACCAAAAATTACATTCGTCTGCAGATATTTCTATCCTGAGGGTGCTTGCAAGCGACATCGGGCTGCTCTGCTGTCTGCTTTTATTGCAGAGTCTTGACCTATTTGGCAGTGGTAGTATCTCCACGATGATTTCCAACCGTCCCGGGCTCGGAATTTTCATCTAAAAGGGTTAGCTGATTTAACAACCTCATTTGAATAGAGCAGGAGAGCCTTAACGGCTATCACTGCAGCTGCTAGCTGTGGGCAATAAAGGTTCACCAACTGCTAGACTTGAACCCACGACCTGGGTCGTAATAAAAATAATAATTATAGTAATAATAATAATAACGCACTTGATAAAGCACCCTCAGAGAACGCAATCTCTTCCTAGGCGCTTTACATTTTCTGCAAAGGAAATACCATCGAATGATTAGCAGTAGCATGCTCGATAAACAACAAGAATAACATGGTTAGGGGTGACATGCATATGGTCAGCATGCAAGTATGGTTAAAGTCAGCATGCGCAGTGTCAGCATGAGAAAGAAATAGAGAGGGAAAGACAGAGAGAGAGAGAGAGAGAGAGAGAGAGAGAGAGAGAGAGAGAGAGAGAGAGAGAGAGAGAGAGAGAGAGCAAGAGAGAGACCGAGAGATCAAGAGAGAGAGAGAGAGAGAGAGAGAGAGAGAGAGAGAGAGATAGCGAGAGATAGCGAGAGAGAGCGAGGGAGAGCGAGGGAGAGCGAGATGGAGCGAGATAGAGCGAGAGAGAGCGAGAGAGCAAGAGAGAGAGAGAGAGAGAAAGCAAGGGGGAGAGAGAGACAGAATGCATAAGCTCATAAAGGTCGAATGCATCTCCGTCTGTAACTCACAAAGCCTCAAAAAACTATGTGGGTGTTACGCGGGAGAGTTCTGCAGAGCAAACTCGCAGCCTAAGCCGCCTTCGGTACGCATTTGGTAGCCAACAGACTTCATCTCACGCAGCAAAGAGAAAGTGGGAAGCATAGCATAGTTAGGAGAGCAGTTGGGGTAGTGAGTAGCATGAAAATAGCAGCTCAGGACCGCTGGAAAGGATGTGCCACAGTCGGCAGCAGGAGAGTAGTTGTCGTTGCGTAAGAATCGTGGAAGCTAGTTCCACATTCTAGGACCTGCACAACTAAAGCTTCTGTCGCCAACGGTCTTCGGGCGGAAGAATGGAACAGCTAATTTATCATCCATACAGGACCTGGGCGCACGAGGAGGCTGAAACTGGTGCAGCAGTTCAGCTAGTTATGGAGGAGCCGAGCCGGGACAAAGCCTTGTGGGTCAGCGAAAGAACTTATCACAGGGACCCACTGAATGTTGGGATAAATAGATGCGTTTTTAGTTTCTTTTTTAATGTGGTCAAGTCGGGAGATATCGTGACGTAAGTCTGGAGTGAGTTCCAGGCTTTGGGAGCATACGAACTAAAGGCAGGGTCTCCAAGGTGATGTCGATGTTTGTACGAGGTATAGGAAAACAGTTTAATTCCAAAAAGCGGGTGGTACGATGCTTAGCCTGGTGGGGCAGTAGATCTTATAGGTAGGCTAGAGCCAAAGAATGAAGGGACCTAAAAGTGAGCGACACAACCTTGAAGTCAATCCGTTGCTTGACTGATAGCCAGTGCAGGTCGCAGGTAAAGAGCGAGCACATTGCCTCGTGGGCTAAGACCATCTGGATAGTGTCAGTAACGTTGAAAGAATGTGAGAACCAACTTATTACTTGAATACTGTAGCAACGATGCGCGATGAGCAACTGCAAGCAATCGCAGGCCACCATCGGCGGTCACTCGAGCACCGACTGATGTGGTGCAGCAGTCTCGACTCCTGGGAGCGCATTGCGACACTCAGGCGGCTCCGGAGACTGTTTGCCTAATGCCGTACCTAGCCGACCGACGCCTCAACAGCGAGTCGCGATTAAAGCCCAGTGGTGATAGGGAGGCAAGCCAAGCCATTTATATTGCTGCCGCGCTACGAGCCCATTACTTCCGCATGCCACCGAACGCCTGCACTGATATTCGAGCTATGGATATAATATGAAAATCTTGTCGACGCTAGATTGGCTTCAAAACCAAACGAACGGTGGAAATAAAATTATTCGCGAATGCGTCTGTAAAGAAATCTCATGCCGTTTTGAATTCCATGCATCAACTGCGTTGCCTGTAGGCATGGCTTCTGCTTAGTACGTATTACTCACAGGGCACGTGGCTCTTCCACGAAGTCTTGCTACCTTGGGCATCGCCGTAAAGAAAAGCTTTCAATAATTGCTCCAAACATCTCTCATTAGCTTAGCACTCTTGGATGTCTTGTCGCTATTTCAAGTGTATCCTTAGCTGCGCATCAGGGACATCTCTTAAATAGCGCGCTTTCCCTGACTGACGAGGCTCTGACGCTCTCCCTGTCTGACGAGGCTCTGACGCTCTCCCTGACTGACGAGGCTCTGACGCTTTCCCTGACTGACGAGGCTCTGACGCTCTCCCTGACTGACGAGGCTCTGACGCTCTCCCTGTCTGACGAGGCTCTGACGCTCTCCCTGACTGACGAGGCTCTGACGCTTTCCCTGACTGACGAGGCTCTGACGCTCTCCCTGACTGACGAGGCTCTGACGCTCTCCCTGACTGACGAGGCTCTGACGCTTTCCCTGACTGACGAGGCTCTGACGCTCTCCCTGACTGACGAGGCTGGACTGACTGGATGAAACTGCTTTTTTTCTGCTGCCTGCTCTTTTCAGCCAAAAATAGAGCATTTTAGTAAAAATAAAATAAATTTAAAAATAGAGCATTTTTTTAATTAGAGCACAAAAAATAGAGCATCCCATTGGCATACAGATGCAGTTAGTTAAGTGCGCTGTTGCACTTCAGGTCAAAACCTTCAAACTAAACTATGCAATTCTTACACCACACACCTTAATCTTGACGCGATGTCTGTATGCTAATGCTCTGCGAGCCGGAAACTGTTCAACGCGCTCCTGGAATTTTTATGAAATGCTCATAATTTCTCGGGTGCTGTTATCTTTGACCCAAAATTCCCACCTGAGATTTGCTACTATTTCTACAGTACGTTTTTGCTACTGATCACTGAATAATAACATTTTACACTTGCTCTCGTCGTTACTGTGCGTTCCTACTTGTTTCTGCTTTGTGGGCATTAGGCCGTGACTGAGCCATCTTACTAGATTACAGCATCATTGCTGACCCTAGTTAATGCAGCTATCAGAAAGGAGGGCACAATCGTCGCATATTAGAAACATCAAGCTCACTATTTATTGATACGCGCTTGTTGCGACCCGAGAGCGACGAAATACGTAAAATACAAGCGACATTGTGCGCTCTTGACATGCGTGTTGCGACCGCTGGAACGCCAGGCATCGACGCGCGTAGACGCCTCACTCCAGTCGGCCGACGTAGGTGGAACGCCACCTCAAGTACGCGAATCGGTGCCTCCTCCCTCCAGACGTCGGGAGTGCTAACGTCTGTCCGAAAGAACTCGCTTTAAAACGCGAGTGGACAAGAGTCGAGCTAGCGAGATTTCGCGCACCCGCTTGTCGGGAGCGCGAAATCGCGCTTGCGTATTGAATATTTCGTCGCTTTCGTCTCGCAGCACATTTTCAGGAATGCAGGGAACCGGGATAAGGATGTCGAGTCACGAACTTAAGAGAGAGCTGTAGTTGCAAGACACAATTGACTGCTTGATTGCCCAAGCACTGACGTGCGATACAACGTGCTCGTAAATACATTAGTATTAATAAATGAAACTAAGTAAATTAGAGAGATCAAGAGAGAGAGAGAGAGAGAAAGAGAGGGGGAGAGAATGAAACTAAGTGAGCGAGAGTGATAGAGAAAGAGAGGAAGATAGAGAGAGAGAGAGAGAGAGAGGGGGGAGAGAGAGAGAGAGAGAGAGAGAGAGAGAGAGAGAGAGAGAGAGAGAGAGAGAGGGGGGGGGGAGAGAGAGAGAGAGCTCGTGCGACGCATCTTTCACCGCAGCAGTCGAGCGCCGCGAGTGAGTATTATTATTATTATTATTATTATGCTTATTAGTGCTGCCGGAAGTCACTGGCATGGTTCTCTGGAACGGCAGCTGCTTTGTACTGCTGGTCTGCTTAGCAGCGGCTGGCTTCTCCGGACGAACGGGTAATTATTTGCCTGCAGCGCCTTCTCTCGACTTTGAAGCGCCAGCGCCAGTCGGACTAGCGTCAGCTGGGTGGGAGGCTGCCGCCGTTGGCCGGTTCAATTGTCTCCTCCTTGCCCCAACTGGCCGTCGCTGCTGCAGCGAACTGCGCTTCGCTGCGAGCGAGTGCGCTCGAGGTCACGTCGACTGCTGCCGCCGTTGCCAACACTCAAAGGTCACGCTCTGCCCTAACCGACCCGAGGCCGGCGGCGGCGGCGGGGGGGGGGGCAGCGGCGACCCCGCCCACCCACCAACCCGCCAACCCCAACCCCCCCCCACCCCGGCCCACTAAAGCCGAGAGAGCCTCCGAGACCAGCCCGCTCCCGGATGCTCTCTGTTCCTCAAAGCGCGCGGCGAGCGAGCGCACAAATATTTACGTCCGGCCGGTCTTCGCCGGGCACGTCGCACCCGCTACGCGTAGACCGCGGCGCTATTTCTGCCGGCCATTTGCTTAGTCGGGCCACCTGCGGGAGCAAGCCGGTAAATATTTACTCCGCGCGAGCCCCAAGCACAACGTGCGAATGTGCGGAGTTTAGTCAGCAGCTCAGCTACGTGACCTTTGGCTTTTGGATGCATTTCCCTCGCTGGTCTTCCGCACAGCTCGACGGTGCGAACGTCCTCGCTCCCGGCACCAGCTGCTGCTGCTGCTGCTAACAATAATAATACGTTTATACAGCGCCCTGAGAGAACTGAATCTCTCTCTCTCTCTCTCTCTCTCTCTCTCTCTCTCTCTCTCTCTCTCTCTCTCTCTCTCTCTCTCTCTCTCTCTCTCTCTCTCTCTCTCTCTCTCTCTCTAGGCGCTTTTACGAATGCTGCATATAAGCGATTACCCAATATTTGGTGATAGCATCCGCCAAGCAGCAGGCACGAGCAGACCACACCAGGCACGAGCAGCGATCGACTGCTGCTACGATCGACTGCTGCCCATCGGTACCGATACGCAGCAGTCGATCGTAGCACGGCCGATCGCACGTGCGCATGCGTAGGTAGCGAGCGGCCGTGCGCGGCGAAGCTCTGCCTGCGCGCCGGGCGCAGCGGCGCGCAGGCAGAGCTTTCGGCGACGGCCGCCCGCTACCTCCTCCACGAGCGCGCGCCTCGCGGCCGGGCGCCTGAGCGTGGAGGCGTCTCTCGCGAGACTCTTTTGCCTCGACGCCAGCTCGACGGCGGCGGGCTGGCGCACGCTCGCAGACGGCGGCAGTTTCAGATTGGCAACCTCGCGGGAGCAGCAGCAGCAGCCGCCGACGGCCGGCGACGGAAAGTCGACCGCTCGTCGGTGGAAATCGATCCGGCGCCCGCCGACCGCGAGCGCGACTGAATCCGCAGTCGAGATCATCCTTAAAGTGTCAAGCGCAGCTTGCATTTAAGTGACCCCAAGAGGTTTCTCATTAGGAGCCGCCGTATAGCGGTAGCAATTAAATTATCTCGAGTACTATTTACTGAGAACACACGAGACGGAAGGGCTCGCGTCGTGAGAGCGCGAAAGCCGGCGTCGCCGCGCGCCACGCAGGCTGCAGACGCCGCCGCCGCCGCAGAGGCACGCCGGCCGGCGTGTGCACGCTCCGCCCATCGCGGCGTGACCGCTAACCAGTGCAGGATGTGGCACTTGAGACGCTGAGCAGTCGGAGCCTACGCGGCCGCAGCTGGTCAGGACGCGTGCGCGCGAGCACACGCCTGAGAGCGAGTGCGCATCAGAGTCGCCGTTCCGCGTCAGCTTCTTCTCGTCGCCCCGGCGGCCACGACAGCGAGGAGTCGTCTGCATGCAGATCGGCGCCGCCGCAGCAGTCGTCGGCGGCGGCGAGGCCCGCCCGCCCGCGGCGGCTTGCTGCTGCCTGCGAAGGCCGGCGAATGCCGGTCAGAGGGCAGCGCGCATCGCCGCCTGCAGCACCGCTCCGTCGCAAGAGCGCGGCGCGCGCGAAGGACAAGCGGCGGGCGACGAACCGGAGGCAGCCGAGGCCGAGGCCGCCGAGATGACCAGCCATGCGACGCCTCTGCGGTAATGCCGCCGCCGCCGCGGCGTCGGCGCCGGGCGCTCGAACGCGGCTGGCGCTGCTCGCCTACCTGACGCTCTTTCTCTGGCTGCTGAGCGGCTTCGCGCGCGACGCGCCGACGCCCGGTCCGTCCGAGGCGGCTGTGCCGCCGCCGCCGCCGCGCCAAAGCGTCGGCGTTGGCGGTTGGCTGTCGCGAGGCGGCGCCGAGTCGCGCGCTGCGATCGCCGGAGGAGGCAATCTGTCGGCGGCGGCGGCGCGACTCAAGCGCGCTGCAGACAGGCGCCTGCGGAACGTCTTCCGGCCCGCCATGACGGACGCCGAGAAGCGAGCTCTGCTCGCCTGCCTGCGAGAGCTGGCGCGCGCTCTGACGGCCGCCGGCGTCGAGTTCTTCATGTACGGCGGAACGCTACTCGGCTCGTACCGCCACCACGGCATCATTCCGTGGGATGACGACGCCGACGTCATGGTCAACCTGTCGCGCGCCGCGGCGGCGGAGCGGGCGCTCGCCGCGCGGCCCGGCTACACACTGCACTCGCGTGACCCCGTTCGCTACAAGTTCCACGCTCGCTCGGGCCGCCCGATCGCGGACAGGCAGTGGCGCTGGCCGTTCGTCGACGTCTGCTTCTTCGGCGACAATGGCACGCACGTCTACGACGTCGACCCATTCTACAAGACCTCGTTCGTCTACCGCCGTGAGGACGTGTTCCCACTGGTCAGGCGTCCGCTGGACGGCCTGCTGCTGCCGGCACCGAGGAACGCGCGCGCCGTCGTGGAGACCAACTACGACCCGTCCCTCTGCTCGACGAACGTCTGGTCGCACCGGCGTGAGGCCGCCATCGGCGACGACGATCGGCGCGCCGTAGTCTGCGCGAGGCTCCACGGCGTCTACCCGTTCGTGTTTCGTGACGGCCGCGGCGGCGACGGCGCCCTAGGGCGAGCGAGCAGAGAGACTCTGCGAATCGCGGGCGATACCATCGACGAGTTCGACGCGGCGTGAGCCGAGACCGGAAGCTCGAGCGACGAGACTAGCGAGCGGCCTTCGCGAACGCCGACGCGCCGCTGCGGGCGCGTCGGCGATGGCGGACGCGGCGATACGAAGACGCGTCGGCGCCGCCGTGCCATCTGGGTCTCTCCCCGAGGCGGCGCGGCCGCACTGGGCAGTTCGCTAGCGCTCGCGGCGCGCCCGCTGACAGCAAGTGCCGCTTCCCGACGCCGCCGCCGCCGCCGCCGCCGCCGCCGCCGCCTGCGGAGACGCCAGGCGGCGGCGCGAAGAGCGCAGCAACGGCGGGAGTCGGCGGCAAGAGAGAGCTCTCTCTCAGCGGCTAGCGAGCGAAGAAGAAGAGCCCTCCGAGGTTACCCGTCACCCATGTTAGATTTGACCCGCTCGCTTTCGCGTCAAATGCCGCCGCTCGACGGCGAGAGCAAAGCGCTCGGTTTGAGCCTACATAATAATAATAATAATAAAGTAATACAGCAATAATAATAATAATAATAATAATTCATTTCCATAGCTCTCTCAGAGAGCTCGATCTCAAATGGCTGAGGAGGCGCCAACTCATTTCGCTTCTTGTGCCCTCGAGCGGCCGAACGGCTTTTTCACGGGGGCGGGTGCTGGCGCCTCCGCGCGTCTATACGTGCATCCGGCGCTGGCCTTCGCAGCGGCCAGCAGCACTCCACCATTGCCGCAGCTGAGAGCGGTCTGTCAAGATACTTCCTCCTCAGCACTTTCCATACGGCGTCGCGGCTGTCTGGGATACTTTGCGAACGAGATCCACGCAACGACGCCCCTAATGGAAATAGTAGCTCTTGCTCAGGTCTCTCGACTTCGCCAGACAGCCGGCGCAAGGTTGAGCTCGCCCTTGCGGATTGTCAACGAGCCCAGTTAGAGCAATCGGCAATGCGGCCGAGCAGCCGCCGCAACTCTTAAATGCATGAAAAGTTCCGCGCGAAGCGATACCACTAAACGGGCCACACCCATTCGGTGTACGGGTTTAGCGTGGTAGTGGCCGTCTGAACCTTGACCTTGCCAGAGACCGCCCATCGAGTAGCTGCTTCCGTTCGTGTCGCGCACTAGCACTCGAGTTTCGCCCCTCCCCTTCCGGCTTCCATCGGATGCGCATCGCCGCTGTCACTTCAGAGGTCTACCTCAAGGGGCGGCCGCTCGCTAAGCTAAGTGTCGGTCTCACGCTGCGTCCCGCTTTGTACAGCACGGGGCGAATCGCTGTCTGGCTCGCGACGCGCCTCCGCCGGGGGGGCGTATCCCGCGCCTGCTGCTGCTGCGCCCAGCGTCTCGTTTAAGCACATCTAGGCCGGTCTGTCTACTTTTTCTCTCAGATACCAGCAATCAGACCGTATCAAGTGCGACGATAATGTCCCTTGCGATCGGGGCGTCACGTTTAGT
The DNA here is from genome assembly GCA_009760855.2 of Cristatella mucedo. Taxonomy (NCBI): domain Eukaryota; kingdom Metazoa; phylum Bryozoa; class Phylactolaemata; family Cristatellidae; genus Cristatella; species Cristatella mucedo. The sequence goes on along the minus strand of WPIO01000011.1, from coordinate 7,250,808 downwards.
GTACGCGCTCGCTAAGTGCATGCTGATCCCGTGCACGTCACCCCTAACCATGTTATTCATTTTGTTTGTTTATCAAGCATGACATTACTCACCACTCAATTGCATTCCCCTTTGCAGCCAATGTAAAGCGCCTAGAGAGAGAGATTGAGTTCTCTGAGGGTGCTTTATCAAGTGCATTATTATTATTATTATTATTATTATTACTATTATAAGTGTCGCGAAACCACGCCGCTCCGCACTTGCGCCTAGCGATACTGTTCCGAGACCTGCAAGAAAAAGCGAAGCTTTACCCTTTACCTTATGGGACGCCGCTGCAAATTCTTCAGCGATTTTAACTCGGTTCGTGAATGACCTAAAGGCACTAGAAAGCCGGATTCAAAGCTGGGTGTCTCCGCACTTTTCAAACCGAACGTGAGTTCGTTGCTGAGGAAATAGGCTCGCTGTGGATAACGACGGGCTCGCTCCTCCTCCCCCCCCCCGTGAGGAGCGCGCTTACTAAAATAGTCCCAATGGCGAAAGAAATATCACCATAAGCATGTTCGGGTTAATGTGCACAAATACTTTCCGCTTGCAATTGTTCTGCCTTTCTACTGTCTCGAGAAAGAGGCCATTGCACTAGGCTCAGGCTCTTGCATTTGAGTAGTCACATTAAGAGAAGCCAATTTCAGTCTGTGCATCGGGACAAGCTGCGCGGTCTCGGCCGGCGTACTTGAACTTGAACTTGAACTTGAACTTGAACTTGAACTTGAACTTGAACTTGAACTTGAACTTGAACTTGAACTTGAACTTGAACTTGAACTTGAACTTGAACTTGAACTTGAAGTGACGCTACGCGGGAAAGGCGCACTCACCCCGCCCCCTTGCGGTCTTCTCCAGCTCATTCGCGCTTCTTGATATACGGCGGGCTGCGTTCGAGGATAGAGGCATCGCCGAGCTGCTTTGCTGTATTGCACGACAGTGCAATGTTTCAGGCAATCTTCAGACCTAAAAACAGACGTGACGCGATCAGTTTCTTGTCACACTGCGGCGGAGGCCGCTGAACGGACAGCAAGGCATGCCTGCGCAGTCAGCTGCAGCTGCGCAGCGTTCTTGCGCTGCACTGCTTTGACTTTGGCCGTCAAAGAGAAAGCAAAGGCAGAGAATTCTGCTCGAGCTCCCTATCCGAGCAGCGCATCGACTTTAAGGTTCCGTCACTCGTAGTTAGGTCCCTTCATTTCCTGGCTCAAGCCCACCTATCAGAACAACTCCTTCCGCGAGGCTGAGCATCTTACCGCCTACTTCTTTTCTGATTCATTTTGATTCATCTGACTCATTTAGCTATTACTCGGACAAACCTCAAATCCTTTGGAGACCGTGCCCTTAGTTCGTACGCTTCCAAAGACTGGAACTCACTCCCGAGTGACATCACTACACCCCCCCCCCGATTTGATGATGTTGAAAAAGAAGCTACAAACGCATCTGCTTATTACAACACGCATAGGGTCCGTGCGAATCGTCCTTTCGGTGCTGGTGCGTGCTGACACTGTGCATGCTAACACTAACTATATTGTACATGTTACGTCACTATGCATGTCACCTCTAACCGCGACGCCTGCGGCGCTGTCTGCCGCAGGCGTCGAATCTGCGCCCTCATCTCGGGCGCTTCTGTCTCTGGCCGAAGCAGCGGACGCCAGGTGGCGCCGACGCTACCAAAGCAACCAGTAAGCTCGACGATCTCAGACAAGCAGCTTGCATCCTACATACGCTTCTTCCGGACTACACTTGCGGCATTTCGCGTGCGGGTGGACAGCACAACCGCTCATCAGTTATAATAATAATAATAATAATGCACTTTATAAAGCGCCCTCAGAGAACTCAATCTCTCTCTAGGCGCTTTACATTGGCTGCAAAGGGAAATGCAATTGAATGGTGAGTAATATCATGCTTGATAAACAAACAAAATGAATAACATGGTTAGGGGTGACATGCGCAGGGTCAGCATGCAAGTATGGTTAGTGGCAGCATGTGCAGTGTCAGCACGCATAAGCACTTGAAGGACGAATCACAGAGACCCACTACATGCTGTCCTAAATAGGTGTGTTGGTTGGCTTGCACGGTTGGCTTGCACGCTGCTAACAAGGTTCGCCCCGGAGGCGTCGCACTTTCGGCGCTACGCCTTTCTACTCCTCTTCCGGTCCTACACGCCTTTTGCGTTGCGACGCATCGCATGCCGGAAGTGACTTGCCCGTCCAGAGAGCTTCGACCGACGACTCCTCGCGCCGCTCGTCGGCGGCGGCTGCCCGCTGCGGCCGAGCGCGAGCGCTGCGCCCGCTCCTCTGCGAGTCCAGAGCGGAGCGGCCCGCGAGGCGATTGCAATGACGACGATGCGAAGGATTATGCGCCGCCGCCTCCGCGAGTCGCACCGCTCGCGGATTCCCTCGGCGGGAGCGCGCGCGAGAGAGAGCGCTCTCCCGCCGTCTGGGCGCAATTATTCGCTAATTAGCGCGCACTCCCTTCTCCCGGCGCGCTATTTTAGTTAAGTGCTTCGCTTTCAGTTCGCCGTCGGCGGAGGGCCTGCGCGCCGAACGAGCTCGGCTGCCGCCAGCCACCGCCGACTTCCTCCTGCAAGAACGAATGCCGATCGCAGCGAGCGAGCGGACAGAGGGGACGGCCCGCGCGCGGCCGGCGGTCAGCGACGCGGCGCGCGGCTGCTGGCGCATCTGCCGCCCGGCTGCCGTCGGCTGTCAGCTGCAGGCGGCAGCCGACAGCAGCCGAGACATTTCAAAGCCATTAAAAGTGATTTGGCCGTATGAGCCTTCGCGGACGCTATCGCTGACGCGGAGGGCGACGCTGGAACGCCGATGCATCGGGCCGATCCGAGGAGGCGGCCTGCGGCTGCAGCCAAGCAAATTCGCTCCGCTTCGCTGCCCCGCGGCAGCGGCGGCGCGCGCGGTCTAGATGAGACCGCGTTCCGGTCACGGGGTGGTGGCGACCTCGGCGGCGTCGGCGACCTGGGCGGCGGCGGAGAAGACCTCGGCGGCGGCGGCGACCTCGCTGACGCTTCAGGATAGGACGCCTCGGGACGGCCGCTTGCCTGCGCCCGCGCTCGCACGTCCCTGCCGCCGCCGCCGCCGCCGCCGCCGCCGCCGCCGCCGCCGCCGCCGCCGCCGCCGCCGCCGCCGCCGCCGCCGCCGCCGCCGCGTGGCTCGGGCTGAAGTCGGAGGCCGCGAGCGAGATACTGAGGTCTGGCCTCGCAGGCACGAGCGGTCACGAGAGACTACGGCAGGAGCACAGGCCGCTCGACGGAGGCGAGAGAACGTATTCGGTTTCCGGGGCGAGTTTCCGGTTTCTTTCTTCGAGTCCAAGCGCGGCAAAAAATCAACGCCACGGCTCACGGCGAGGCACCAGAAGGTACCGGAGGGCTCGAGAGGGCAAGCTTGATGAAGTAGCAAATGATGGCGAAACACTGATGCGCGCAATTGCTAGCACTAATATGCCAAGCTAAGCGTCTGAACACTCTCAGATGCTTAGCTCGGCGGTATAGGCAAGACGTAGACGCGAGCAAATCTACCGCCTCTTTGGACAGTGTAGCTGGTTTGGCCCAGCGGTTAAGGAGTTTGCTCCAACCAAGGTCAAGGTGAATATATTTGACGACCGAGCTCGTGGGTTCTAGCTGCGTGGAATATGTCAAGCGCCTGAATAGAGATTAATTTTTCTTATGGCGCTATGCGTATTAATTATATTGATAAAAATGCATAGAAAAAAGTACTTCGATACACTTTTATAATCTTCTACATAGGAAGTTGCACTAAGAGAAAAGCGGTGAAAAATTCCACCAAGTAGCGACACCTCGCTCAAGAAAAAATTGTTTGTACAAGAAGCGAAATTTCCAATGATCGATCACCTACCTCGGAAACTGGCTGGGTGCGACTACTGTTCTGAGCAAGCGCCGGCGAGACTAGACGACCTAAACTAGCTCTCCCTGTCTCTTTGTGTATGCTGTATCTCTCTCTTTTTCTCTTTCTCTCTCTCTCCCTCTAACTCTCTCACCAATAATAATAAAAAAAATCAAAGGAAACACTTGAATAGCGCCCTATAAAACTAAATCTCGTTCTCAGTACTTAACATACGTGTACAATGTAAAGGAAGCATGTCCATTGATTAGCGATATTACGCAAAAATGTCAATTTGTACGATTTCAGCACGAATAGGCACTTAAGAGACAATTCAAACTGAATGAGCAAATGCTATGAGGAAAAGGGGGTTTTTGGCTTCTCTTTTAAATGACGTCGCCAGGTTAATTAGCTATACCCCTCCCAGCTTCCCATATTTCCCTAATCAAATATCCATCCCCCTGTCCCTATATCTCTCAGTAGTTCTACCTGTATCTATATCTAAATTACCCCTCTCCATCAATATCTGTCTCGACCTTTCTATATCTGTTTATCTTTCTTGTAGTAAAATTGATGAGATAGTCTAGATGAGATGGGCTAGTCGCCTAGCCGTATTAACCGGAACCGGATAAGCCTCGCGTTCGGTTTTAGCACATGCGCGTACATGGAGTGGCTATAAGTGCATCTCCCCTGCTGAGGTAAAGAGCTGGCTGGGACCTTGTTTTCGGGTAGCCTGGAAGTCGTCTGTCACGAGTCGGTCTCTCAGAGTCCGCACGTACCTGACCAAGCTTTGAAAAATTCTGCTCCCGCTAAGCTGAGCCTAAGTCTCTTCAACTGACGTCACCGGGTGTACTTTTTATCTTGAAACCACTGTGTTCAAGCCAGTTATGTCAACATAAAGTTGAATGTCTCCCAGTGGTTTCGGTAAAGCAACAAGTCCACCATACTAGGTAGAGATTTTTTGCATGAGAGAAATCATCGCAGTCTGAATCACCTTTTTAATAGTTTTGTGCGTAAATTTCTCCCTCGGTGAGCAGGGAGTCTCCCTAGTAAGGATGAAGGACACCCTGGATGAACGTATTGCAAAATAGGATGGTAATATCGTATTCAGTTTTTTTAAGAAGCCCCATAAAGTAAAAGAGTTGCGAAAACTCGTACCTGATGCTAGCAGGTACAACTTGGGCTTCCTTAGACAAGGACACCACAAACAAGCGTGTCCGTGCAATTATTACATCCCTCTAGACTTCTGTAATCACTACATGCATGTATCTCTGAGCTTATAATAAGACGCTTACGTTTGGGACAAAACTCAGCAGATATGCTCGTCTGCCGTGAATTTCGCAACTGCCACACTACGCAATTTCTTGCCGAGCTTAAATTACACCCGAAATTCATTCGCCGAGTTTTTAATGCGGGAAGATCAGCGGAATTATTAGTGTATTCATTCAAGCATTTTTTCCTTGGTCAGAACAATGTCCTTGAGAGAGAGGGCCTGATAATCCTACGCCAATCTGTTGCTTTGTGATGAAGAGGCCGCCGCTGCGTTTCAATTGGCTACAGCTCGCAGTGCTTGTTCCTTTTACTCTCCAATAGATGTGCTAAGTAGTGAGGGCACCGACCTGCGGCATGCAAGATATCTGGAAAGCTTTGCTTTTCCTTAGTCGCTAGTGAGTCGGTGAGTCACGTTTTCAGCAGCTGCAGTATATTTGCAAATCAATTCAACGAGCCTCCAAGTGAGACCGTTGTATAAGAGTTAATCTGTTGCCAATAGCGGTCAACTCTCTCCGCACGCTATCGTCAATTATGCCGAAAACCAGGCGGTCTCCGTGCAGCAGATCCTGTGGGTTGTCCTACAGCTAGATGATTGGCCCGGTCCGGGTACCAAATATAGCAGGTACCCGCAGCTTTGAAGTGTAACTCCTCCAAGGTTTGCTCCGGCTGCTGGCAGAGAAAATGAAACATCTTTCATTTGTGGATTATTCTCCCGTCACTAAAGCATTCAAGTTCCTAAGCCGAGTGACGTGCGGACACTTTCCGGTTGTCTGCACACTTACCAAGGCTTGAATACTGCGAGCAGCGGCCGGCCCTACCTTACCCTACCCTAGCCGGGCCGGCGCCACGATACCGTGCGTAGGACTAGTTCCATCTGATAGTAGATGCTCTAGATAAACAATCGCGAAAGTACGTAATATCTGCACCATTAGAGCCGAAAGCATCTAAAATGTGTCATATGATTGGGAGTTTGCTCCGGTCTGCCGTCTGCAAGATTGCGAAATCCCAATCTGATGTGGCTCGCGACATGCATTTTACGCCGCCGCGTACGTATCAGTCCCTGAAAACCATCAGTTCCGGTCTCATGAAAGATCACACTACACCTCTCTCTCTCTCTCTCTCTCTCTCTCTCTCTCTCTCTCTCTCTCTCTCTCTCTCTCTCTCTCTCCTCTCTCTCTCTCTCTCTCTCTCTCTCTCTCTCTCTCTTTCTCTCTCTCTCTCTCCTCTCTCTCTCCTCTCTCTCTCTCTTTTCTCTCTCTCTCTCTCTCTCTCTCTCTATATATATATATATATATATCGCTTTCGCTTTCGCTTTTTCTTTGTATTTCTCTCTTTTTTCTGTCCGTATCTCTTTCTCTCCCTCTCTCTCTCTCTCTCTCTCTCTCTCTCTCTCTCTCTCTCTCTCTCTCTCTCTCTCTCTCTCTCTCTCTCTCTATCTCTCTCTCCCCCCATTATCTCTAGCTCTATCTCTCTCCCGCTCTCCTTCTCTCTCTCTCTCTTTCGCTCTCTCCATCAATGTATCTATCTACATATCTACATAGCTCTCAATTGAATGTAATGCAATGTATCTCCGTCTGTAACTCCACAAAGTCATAAAGACCACGTGGGTGTTACGCAGGAGAATTTTGTATAGCACACTCACAGCCTAAGCGGCTTTCGGTACGCATTCGGTAGCCAGCAGACTTCGTCTCGCGCAACCAAGAGAAAGTGGGAAGCATAGCAGAGTCAGGAGAGCAGTTGAGGTAGTGAGTAGCATGGCAGTAGCAGCCCAGGACCACTGAAAAGGATGAGCCATAGTCGGCAGCAGGAGAGTAGTTGTCGTTGCGTAAGAATTGTGGAAGCGAGTTCCACAGTCTTGGACCTGCAGAGCTAAAGCTTGTTGCGTAAGAATTGTGGAAGCGAGTTCCACAGTCTTGGACCTGCAGAGCTAAAGCTTCTGTCGCCAACGGTCTTTAAGCGGAGGAATGGAGCAGGTAATTTATTGTCCACACAGGACCTGAGGGCGCAAACAGGCTGGAACTGATGCAGCAGTTCAGCTAGGTACGAAGGAGCCAAGCCGTGGCGGGCCTTGTGGGTCAGCGTAAGAACTTTGCTCTGTATCCGTTGCTCAAACGGCATCCATCCTAGCTCTTTTAGCAAAGGAGACACGTGCTCAAACCTCTCGGACTTGAAGACTAGCTTTGCAGCCATATTCATAGTCAGCTCACCAACCAACCAACCGCGTTATCTAGCATAAAATTATTTAAAGAATTTTTTTAACTTATTGCGTAGGTCTAAGCTCTCATAGTTTACCGAATGCTGGTAAAAATTGAACAACTTTCTCATAATCTTAAAGGCAACTTTTTAATATATGCAGATTGCGGTGGTCTGCGGTGTTTGCCAAGACTTCTGTAGCATCTTCAAATGATTCCACAGCCCATTTTTCATCGCGAAACATAGTTGGTTGGTTTTGTGCACCAACTTCATGTCGATGTCTTGTGTAGTCCCGAAATACATCTGGCCTTTGTCTACGCTTGAGCAAAATTTGATAATAATAATATAACAATCATAATAATGCATTTCTGTATCGCCCTAACTTAATCTCTTTCTAGGTACTTCACATTTTCTACAAAAGAAACACGATCGAATGGTTAGTGGTAGCCTGCTCAATAAACAACAAGAATAACATGGTTAGAGGTGACATGCACAGAGTCAGCATTCAAATATGGTTAGTGGCAGCATGTACATTTGCCAGCACGCATAAGCACACAAAGGACGAATCGCATGGATCCACTAAATGCTGCGATAAATAGATGCGTTTTAGCTTCTTTTTAAATGTTGTAAGTCAGGTGATGTCGTGACGCCAGTTGGAAGTGAGTTCCAGGCTTTGGGGGCATGCGAACTAAAAGCACGGTCTATAACGAATTTGAGGTTCGTACGAGGTGTAGGTAAACGATTCGATTCAGAAAAGCGGGTAGTACGATGCTTAGCCCGGTGTGGGGTATGTCTAATAGGTAGGCTGGAGAGAAAGAACGAAACGACCTAAAAGTGAGTGACAGAACCTTGAATCCGATGCGTTGCTTGACTGGTAGCCAGTGCAGGTCGGCGAGAAGTGGTGTGATACGACAGCTGCGAGGCTCACGACAGACAAGCCTGCAGTAAAGTTGTGCACCAGCTGTGAGCGCCTGATTACATAGGCCGGTAGACCAGCAAGCAGTGAGTTCCATAAGTCAAGACTGGATTTCAGAAATGCAGGGACCAATTTAGATGTGGTATCCGTATCCCAAATTTTAGCAATGTTATGTTGCTGAAAGTAGGCAGACTTGACTGTGGAGCTGATGTGGCCGTCTAATGAAATGTTACTTTGAAACAGGACAACAACAACAAATATAATTCATTGTGTACCTAGATTTCGTGCAGGTTCAACGGGAGATATGCTGACAGAACCGATTTTGAGCGTTAGGTTTTTCAATTTCTGAATCACACTTCGTTTGCCAATTGATGCAGTGCCAGCTACACCAGCGAAACATGCGGCGGCAGTCAAATCTTTGAGCATCACCTCAACAGGCCGACTGCGATGCAGTCCGCCCGGTTGGCTTGCTACTGCTATTAATCAGCAGTGACCCGCCCCGATGCACCCAACTACCAAAGACGTGGTGTATCAGGCCGGCCGCCCTGATATTACACACACACACACACACACACACACACACACGTACACGCGCGAACGCACGGTCGCACTCCCTCTCCAGACCTACTGCTTGGCACTCTGTTCGGCTCATTAAAACTTGCTACTTTTGAATGCATATTTCTTAGCGGTATTTCACCCTAAAAACATAACACCCATAACTAAGTTGGCGTTATCATTATTTAATTTAAGAAAGTTTGCTGCCATCCATGTACGTATGTCGTCTGCACATGCAGCAAGGGAGTTGAGAGAATTTGACACGCTCGAAGGCTGGGAGAGATCTAAGCAAAGATAGAAACAATTGAGTGTCATCCGCAGAGAAGTGAAAGTCTAGATTGTGCTTGGCAATCACATCGGCAATAGGGAGAGCATAAACCGTGAAAAGAACCGAACCATGCACGGAACCCTTAGGTACCCCATATTTCAGAGGTACCTCGGTTGATCTTTGCCCATTCACGTCAATACTCTGGAGTCTCCCACTGAGATAGGACCTGGACGATTGCAATGCAGTGCCAGTGGTGTATGACAATACCTTTGAAAAAGGGCAAAACTTTTGATTCCATTCCTAGCATGTGTGTCCGTTTGAAGGTACCCTAAGCAGACCATTGGAAAATGCGAATGAAAAATGAGTGTGCCTGTGCGACTTTCGGCCTGTGCGACTTTCGGCCTGTGCGACTTTCGGCCTGTGCGACTTTCGGCCTGTGCGACTTTCGGCCTGTGCGACTTTCGGCCTGTGCGACTTTCGGCCTGTGCGACGTTCGGCCTGTGCGACTTTCGGCCTGTTCGACTTTCGGCCTGTGCGACTTTCGGCCTGTGCGACTTTCGGCCTGTGCGACTTTCGGCCTGTGCGACTTTCGGCGGCTCGCTTGCAGAACGACTTCTCTGTCCGCGACGGAAAGGAAATATGGCAGCATTAAAACGGCATGATTATCAACGACGATACAGCAACGGCGAACTAGCTCGGTGCAGACATATTAGCAGCCGACGCGGCTCGTGGTCCCGCACCAACGCACAGAGGTGCTCCCCGCCGCCGCCTCTGCGTTCCAATCGCGCCTGCCCGTCCCACCCACTGCCAAGCCGCTAAACCGCCTCACCAGCAGCAGCCTCTTCCTCCTGCTCCTCCTCCTCAAGCTACATTCGCTCGCTCGCTATCTGCCGTCACATCCGTCAGGGGCCGCCTAGGATCCAGAGCCGCTGGATCTCGCGCCTGGCAAGCGCCCTTTAGGCAGGCGCAGGCTTGCGCCCACGCTGCGATTCAATCGTAAGCACTGTGTGCGGACATTCGCCAGTGCTACTGACAGACCGTTGCGTACGACAAACTATTCGCGACGCGCTGCATTTCAAGTAGCGAATCCTCTGCACGCGCAAAATCAGGAGAGAGCGCCGGTTTCTGGCAACCGGCGAGCATCCAGAGAGACGGGTTGAATTTCTCGTTGCGGGAGCTAACATTTGACCGGGCGTCAATTTGCCCCGACGTAATCTTTCGGCTGTCATCGCGCTGCACTACGCTGGAAATAAGCGTTTCGAGACACGCATTGCACAACTGACACACCCCTACATCCGTCTCGCCGTAGAGATGCGTATCGCCGAACGCCCTCGGAGACGGCGATGGGCGGGCTTTGCCACTGCTGAAGCGCGTCGCGGACTGGCGGCTCGGAGTGCGAGCGTGAAATAACTAGGCAGACCTGCCTCGAGCGTCTCTAGCTCGCGATCATATCGTTGCCTTGAGCGACGCGAGTTCACCGGCACGCGCTGGATCGAGACGTAAATCACCAGCAGGGGATTTTACCGAACTGTATTCGCTGGCGAAACATGTCGCCTCGCTTCTAGTTTAGTCTCATCGCCACACTCCTCGCAAGCTTTCACCAAGATGCAACTGAGATGAGCAACCACATCCAGCTCGCATGCCAAAAAGAGGGTTCAAAACAATAGTTTCGAACTGAGCTACGGCCAAGCTTGACAGGCCAGCAACGTCGATAGCTTCAACAACGTCGACAATGACAGTTTTTGTTCCTAATTCTCTTTCGAATCGTCAAACTGTACATTGCAGGCGACGAGAAGGGAGAACCGATGGTGACGAATGCTTCAGGCGTACTTTGAGCTAATGCGCGATGAAGAAAACGCTCGCGAAATCTCTTCTTTCTACTTCCTCTACGACACACCGACCATAGATGCAGTCAAACCTGTTTAGTTTGTAAGGGCCACCCACCGGATAAGCCAAAAACTAGCTAGCTATATATATATATATATATATATATATATATATATATATATATAGCTAGCTAGTTTTTGGCTTATCCGGTGGGTGGCCCTTATTTCGTATTTGTATAGCACCCCAAGAGAACTTAATCTCTATTTAGGCGCTTAACATATGCCTCGGGGCTCGAGCCCACGACTTCAGCCACACATTGGGCGCATTGGGGGGGGGGGGAGAACCTTAACCATTGGACCAAACCAGCTCGGGCTAATACGCCGTCCTCCAAAAACTGCTCTGAGGAACCGACGGCCATTACAGGTAAAGACATACATATATATATATATATATATATATATATATATATATATATATATATATATATATATATATATAGCTAGTTTTTGGCTTATCCGGCGGGTGGCCCTTACAAACTAGACAGGTGCGTGCGTGCGTGCGTGCGTGCGTGCGTGCGTGCGTGCGTGCGTGCGTGCGTGCGTGCGTGCGTGCGTGCGTGTGTGCGTGCGTGCGTGCGTGCGTGCGTGCGTGCGTGCGTGCGTGCGTGCGTGCGTGCGTGCGTGCGTGCGTGCGTGCGTGCGTGCGTGCGTGCGTGCGTGCGTGCGTGCGTGCGTGCGTGCGTGCGTGCGTGTGTGCGTGCGTGCGCGTGCGTGCGTGCGTGCGTGCGTGCGTGCGTGCGTGCGTGCGTGCGTGCGTGCGTGCGTGCGTGCGTGCGTGCGTGCGTGCGTGCGTGCGTGCGTGCGTGCGTGCGTGCGTGCGTGCGTGCGTGCGTGCGTGCGTGCGTGCGTGCGTGCGTGCGTGCGTGCGTGCGTGCGTGCGTGCGTGCGTGCGTGCGTGCGTGCGTGCGTGCGTGCGTGCGTGCGTGCGTGCGTGCGTGCGTGCGTGCGTGCGTGCGTGCGTGCGTGCGTGCGTGCGTGCGTGCGTGCGTGCGTGCGTGCGTGCGTGCGTGCGTGCGTGCGTGCGTGCGTGCGTGCGTGCGTGCGTGCGTGCGCGCGCGCGCGTGTGTACTGGCGACACTAAGAAGCAGATTCAGCACCACTACGGGTCTGAAGTGACAGCCACTATTAGGATGCGAATATAAATGGGTGGCACAGAGATCAGTGTAGTCTCTTCACTGGACAGAGATTTTGACAGCGGAGAGATATTCTCACGCTTAGTGAATCCCCGGATGAAACATCGCCAATTTGACCGATCAAAGAGGGTTTTGTGTAGGGTGACACGTAGAATTCAACTATTTAATCATATTGGCCGAAAGCAGCACTTATGATCAGATTCCCATAACATCCTAAAGTTGCATATATCTAGGTTTTAATGTCTTGAAACTTCGAAACCTTAAATGCCTACGATAGTCTCATGACCTGGCTACTAGCTGGGGTCATAAGTCACAATAATCACTATCATGCATATTACTATTCATATGTTTCAGCTTATCGCGGCCATCGTATAAGCGTCCCAATTAAGCGTCAATGCCCATAGCTCTTAGTCGAGGCTCAGCTGACAAGCTCATAGTTCACACTCGCGGAACATTACAGTACCGTACACCGGCGGCCCTCCACCAAGGCGATGTGAAGAGTCCATTATTTTTCTTTATTCGTTGCGCTCGGAGTTTGGCGTAGCTATAAATATGAATATTTTGCCTAAGAAAAAGTAAGTTGCTTGTCAGCCCCACTTTTTGTTTACTACCTCTTATAGCGCAGCTCGCCCGTGCTGCTCTGTTTATGTAGTGGCTTCAAACAGAGGGATGCAAGACCGCTGGTTATTCGACGCGACCGGGCAAGCCTGCTCCGTTAGTATTCCCGCTTTACTTGTGAAGTAGCGGCTAAGTCACACCTTCGTCTAGTACTGTATATTTGGGAACATTTACCTTGGATTATTGACTTTATTAAACAAGTCTGTCTGTGGGATCTTGGGCTCGCTTTTCAGCCCGCGAGCGTGCGGCACCTTCGGAATTTTTCGTTCGGACATCTCGGCCCTAGGCTTCTGGCGTTGCTGTCCACCAATCAACCTATGCTCTTCCTTTTCTCCTACTCTCTCTGTCAGTCTATCTGATTCTTTCCTCTTACACCCTCCTCTATTTCTCACTGTCTGTCCTCTCTCTCTCTCTCTCTCTCTCTCTCTCTCTCTCTCTCGCTTCCTTTCCCTCTCCTACATCTCTCCCTTCTCTCTCTGCTCTAGGCCTCTCACTGTCTCTTTATGGTGATTCTCTCCTCTCATTTTCTCTCTCTCTCTCTCTTTCTATATCTCAGTATAAAATTATCTGTATGTCAATATATCTCGTCTACGCAAGTTTGATAATCTGTTATAGTCTCCTTCAGCGTATAAATTTAGTAATTTAGCGTTTCTAACACGTAGATGGAGTTCACTCTCGTCTTAAAACTGCATGTGCGTGCTTGTGTGTTTATCACTGTGTGTGTGTGTGTGTGTGTGTGTGTGTGTGTGTGTGTGTGTGTGTGTGTGTGTGTGTGTGTGTGTGTGTGTGTGTGTGTGTGTGTGTGTGTGTGTGTACGATAATAATGTGTCAATCAGTGGCAGCCGGGCTAAAATTTAACGTTGTGTTGCACAACTGCTGCCTGTTTTACAGGCTATCCTTGCTCTGCTGATCAGACTGTTGTCATGCTATCGGCAACACTTGGACCTGTACATAAGTGTATATGTGCATGCCACGTTCACCAAACTCACTGCTCGAGTGGGCTGCTTGTGCTGCGATTGAAAGCTGCATATGAAAAGAGTGGTTAGTCATGCTACCGTAAACATCCGCTGTGCTTGAGCTTGTGCTCAACTGGCTTTGCATGGCCTGTGATACCTTCCCCCACTAGCCTGGTTTCAAGTGTGGCTATTGCCAGTATTTCGTATTTTCCTTGTGCTTTTGGAACGAGGTTCATAATTAAACCAGATGCAGTTTAGATGAAGAACTGTGACAATATCACGAAGCACCATTGTAACTGTAGCCTCGATGTAAGTAATGGAATCGATAGATCCTTGAACGATGACTGTTTGTATTTTTGTAATCAGTTTTCTTACTTAAGAACACTTAACTGAGTTGATTTGCACAGCTAATGGGCCTTTGCGTCAAGCAGGTTGATGGCGATTTTCTGGCACATAGTATGGTGAAGTCCTTAAAATTTTAAGCCAAGAACTCCTCTCTGTTTTGCTGGTCCCATGCCATGCCGCATATTGTTGTGTTAGAAGCTTGGTCTGAAGCACAGGGCTGTACCACTTCCGTACCCTTATTTAGTTATTGGTCTGCTGCATCAGCTCCTGTAATGACACATGCTAGATAGAACGGTATTGCCCCTACCATTAAAAGGAAGGTGATTCGGAACGCTGACCATGTTGCTTGCATTTCTTACCCCTGGCACATACATGTACCATGCACGGTGTCATACATCCCGATGTGGCCCACAGCATCTGCACTGCCTACAATCGTTGAAGGCTGCTGATCTTTGCACATTCGTCGCTTATTTTACTGGCCTTTATGCTTGATCTGCAAGCTGTCTCTACTCGGGTACCCAAAAGTCTGAACGAACGTATCAAATTCCCCCACCTTTCACATTAGTTGTTGCCCACTTGCTCTTATTTAGTGACTTTCGCAGCAGATGTTTTGGTCTGTTCGTGTGTGCACCGCTAGCATGTGAATCCTTGTAGCTGGCACGTTAGAAACAAGGATAACGTTGCCAAAGTGCGCAGAGATGAAGCGCAGGCGGCTGCGGAAGAAGAAGAAAGGCTGAAGCGGCACGCCCTGGCAGTAAGTTTGTCGTTTGCCATTTGCTCTCGTGCGTGCTCGCGAGTGCGTGCGTGCTCGCAAGTGCGTGCGTGCGGCCTGGTGCTCTTCTGCTTCGATCCCAGGGCCGGCCATCTGCTGGTGAAGCTGCTCGGATGCTGGCTCCTTGCACTAAACTCGGGCGTGCGTTCCTTACTTGATCCTTCTTTCGATACGTTCCGTAGGAGCAGGAAGCACGTACGGACCTTCTTCGGCAGATTGCTCGAAAGAGGCACGGCGATGATAGCGCTGACAGTCAAGTCGTGCAGCACACTCCTGCGAAGCACATAAACTTCTTCGAGGACCTCGAAGCTGGTGTAAGTTCATGCGTGCATCGTGGTGCCACTGCATCCCTGCAGTTTAGAACGCCGGCTGTTGCCGTGCATCGATGTCATCTACTCACTCATTCCTACCTCAGCCGGTATACTTACTGCTTGCCCAGTTAAAATGCTCTGTCAACAGAAGTGAGGGAATTCCGTGCTCCAGATTGATGATGATAAGAATAATGAGGAGAATGTTGTTTGTATATCGCCCTCAAAGAACTGCATCTCCATCCATAAACTTATCAACTCGTTGCAGGAAAAATCAATAACTTGTGGTTAATTATGTTAAATGCTCGGTATAGTGCCTAGACAAGCATGCAAAATGTATCTTTGTCTGTAACTCCATAAAGCCACAAGGACTAAGCAGGTGTTATGCAGCAGAGTTTTCTATAGGGCACTCAAAGCCTAAGCGGCTTTCAGTATGCATAGGGTAGCAAACTGACTTCATCTCACGCAAAAAGCGAAAGTGAGATGCATAGCTGAGTCAGCAGACCTGTCGGTAAGTAGTAATAATAATAATAATAATACATTTGCTATAGTGCCGTTAGAGAACTTACTCTCTTTCTAGGCACTTTTTCATTTGCTGCGAAGGAAGCACGATCTAATGGTTGGTAGTGGTAGCTTGATCACTGTCAACAAGCATAACATGGTTAGAGGTGATATGCACAGGGTCAGCATGCAAATATGGTTAGTGGCAGCATGCACAGTGTCAGCGGGCATAAGCGCACAGCATGGAAGCAGCTCAGGACAGGATGTGTCCCAGTCCTAAGCAGGAAAATAGAAGTCATTGCCTGAGAATTGTGGAAGTGGGAGCAAAAGCTTCTATCGCCAACAATCTTAAAGCAACGGAATGGAATATTAAATTTATTGTCCGTAGAGGACTCGAGGGCACGAAGAGGCTGAGATTGATGCAGCAGTTCTGCTAGGTATGAAGGAGCCAAGCCATGGCGGGCCGCATGTGTCAGAGTAAGAATTTAGAGCTCTGTATCTGTTGATCGACCAGGAGCCATTGCAGCTCCTTCAGCAGTGGAAACTTATGGATGAGTATCATGCTTAGGCCAGAATGCTGAAGCACGTAAGAAGACACTCGGTGCCACCGGTTAGTAGGACCTCTGACTACTAACATGCACTGAATAATGTGCAGGTGAGCATGCAATGCACACTGGAACTACAAAAAAAGGCAAGTTCCCCTGGGCCAAAGGAAAGCTGCATTGAGCAGATTCGTCTTTAGCAGACTTAAACAATGCTAAGTCATTCCAGTTAACGACCAAAGCCGGAGGCAAATTTGAGACTTACTGATTACTTCTTAGTTTTCGGATCGCTATCATTAGCTGCTTGTCAGGCTGCCAAAGAAGTCATTGTAGCTATTGCCATTGCGAGCATTTGCTGCTTGATTGCAAACTCCCGTAGGTCTCACTCGAGTGTTTCTGCATTGGCCTAAAAACATCGTTTCCAGCGCCTGAAGCATGGCACCAATAAAGAGTATGAGGCCGAAAAGAAAGCAGCTCAAGAGAGCTACGAAAAGAAAATCGGTCTGCTCACCTACTTGG
The DNA here is from genome assembly GCA_009760855.2 of Cristatella mucedo. NCBI lineage: Eukaryota > Metazoa > Bryozoa > Phylactolaemata > Cristatellidae > Cristatella > Cristatella mucedo. The sequence goes on along the minus strand of WPIO01000011.1, from coordinate 7,234,152 downwards.
GGCAGAGTGCTTCAGAGGCTAAAGGTCAGTGCTGTCATTGACTGCACACATGATGCCCATAGACAGTTTGCAGCAAAAGTGTGGCTTATGTTTCAGTTGTAGAACAACTCTGGCTTATTCTCTAGAAAATTTCTCCTATTTTTGCTCACCTTTGTGGTCATTTTTTCGTACTAAATCCATTTTAGCTCTTGTGAGTACACTTGCATTTGGTGTCTTCATCTGTAACTACACGTGGGCTAAATGGTTGCTATTCCAGAGAGTCGTTTTCTCTTTCTTTTTCAAAGCTTTGGGGGGGGGCTTTCGGTGTGCATACGGTAGCCAACAGACTCGGTCGAACGTGACATTTATAGATCGTATGCTCCCAAAGCCTGGATGGAATTTACTCCCCACTTGCATCACAACATCCCCTGACTTGACCATATTTAAAGAGAACTTAAAAACCGATGTGTTTGTGCGTGCTGACACTGTGCATGCTGTCACTATCCACGCTTGCATGCTGACCCTGTGCATGTCACCCCTAACCATGTTATTCATGTTGTTTATCATGCATGATACCACTCACCATTCGATCGCATTTCCTTGTCGGCAAATGCAAAGCGCCTAGAAAGAGGTTGGCTCTCTGAGGGTGCTTCATTAGGTGTATTATTATTATATTATTGCAAAGAGAAAGTGAGGAGCATAGCTGAGTCGGGGAAGGCAGGCAAGGAAGTGAGTAGCACATTAGTATTAGCACAGGACGACTGGAAATGATGGGCGATGATATGCGATGGGCCAGCAGCCAGAGAGAGAATGTGTTCTCACATAAAGAAAAGGAGGAGTGAGCTCCTGAATGAGCTACAACCTGAAGAAGAGCAGAAGCTTCTGGGCGTCAACGTTCTTCAAGTGAAAGAACGGAACAACTAGATTATTCGCTTGCAAGGACCTGAGGGCACGAGGTGGCTGTGCTGCTGGTGCAGCAGCTCAGCTAGGTATGAAGGACCCCACCCATGGCTGGTCTCATGGATCAGAGTAAGAATTTAGAGCTCTGTATCCATTGATCATCCATGAGCTATTGCAGCCTGTTCGGCTGAGGAGGCACTTGGCTGAATTACCCTTATTTGCTAACCAACCTTGGCTTTCATATTCATCTCCGATTGTATAGGCTTGAAGGTCATTTTTTGGTAGCCTGGCCAAAGTTGAATTAAACGTGCTTCTGCTACGTAGATAGTCAGTAGACCAACCTATTATTTATGGGCAAACGCTGTATCACTCAGCAACAGGAAAGTTTAACTCACAAAATTGGCTCAGCCAGTATCATTCTTATATGTAGCTTCTGCATGGGAATCTGGGTGTCGTCTTCAAAAGTGACTTGCTAGAGGATCATATCAGCTCCACAGTCAAGTACACTTTCAGTTATAGCATGGAGAACACTGAGGCTTGCTTAAATAAGGCTTCTATAGCCAATTTAGTCCATGCACATCACGTGTAGATGTCAAGCTATCTCTGACTAATTGACATGCTGCCTTTCCAGCATATTTAAAGAGCCTAGAAAAAAAGATTCAGCTCTCTTTAGAGCGCTATCAAGTTTCTTACTGTTATTATTAGCATCAACTATTTCTTTGCATATCCTGTTACGTGTGCAACAGCCGCCTACAGACAGTGCAACACACCAGCTAGGCTCGTGTGTTGTGAACTCCCTTATTGCATCACTTCTCACCTGCCTGCATTGGGTACCCATATCAATAATAATAATATTATTATTTTTATTAATACTATAGAAAAATGTATATGACATCCTTAGAGAACCAAATCTCGTTATAGGCACTGTACAAATGGTGGAAAGGAAGCGTGACAATTGGTCAGGGATTTTACATGCTCGGCGTCAGCAAGCATAAGTACACAAAGGAAAACTCTTGGATAGAGCAAATGCAGTGAGGGATAGGTGGGTTTTTAGTTTATTTTTAAATGTCATCAATTCAGGGGGTGTCGTGACGTCATTCAGTAGTGACATCCGAGCTTTGGGTGCATACGATCTGAAGGCACAATCTCCATAAGGTTTGAAGTTGGTTAGAGACGTGCTAAACGACCTGAGACAGAAGAGCATGGTGGTACGATGTTATGCTCTATTAAGAAGTATTTGGCGCAGGTGGGGCAGCGCAAGAGAATGAAGGGGCCGAGCTAGCCTAGGAGGTAGGGTGTTTGCTCTTTACGACCGAGGTCGAGGGTTCGAATCCTTCAGTGGGCGATCCTTCATTGCCAATTGCAAGCGGTAGTGATAGCTGCTAAAGGCTTTGCTAAAAGAGCTAGGATGGCTGCCGGTTGATCAACAGATACAGAGCAAAGTTCTTACGCTGACCCACAAGGCCCGCCGCGGCTTGGCTCCTCCATACCTAGCTGAACTGCTGCACCAGTTTCAGCCTCCTCGTGCCCTCAGGTCCTGTTTGGACAATAAATTAGCTGTTCCATTCCTCCACCTGAAGATCGTTGGCAACACCGGCTTAAGCTCTGCAGGTCCTGGACTGTGGAGCTTGCTTCCACAATTCTTACGCAACGACAGCTACTCTCCTGCTGCCGACTATGGCTCATCCTTTCCAGCGGTCCTGAGCTGCTACTTCCATGCCACTCACTACCACAACTGCTCTCCTGACTCTGCTATGCTTCCCACTTTCTCTTGGTTGCGTACGATAAAGTCTGTTGGCTACTGAATGAGTACCGAAAGCCGCTTAGGCTATGAGTGCATTATACAAAACTCTCCTGGGTAACACTCACAAAGTCTTTGTGGAGTTACAGACGGAGACACATTACATTACATTTTCTGCCACCATACAAATGAACCTGTTGTTAAATCAGCTAAATATTTATTTATAATGGACCTATAGGTGTCCGGCAAGACCTTAAAGTCGATATGCTGCTTGATAGGCTGCCAGTGCAGTTCGGTGAGAATTGGTGTAATGAGGCAGTCTAGTTCCGGGGTTCGCGACATATGAGCATAGCTGCCGAGTTTTGCAGCAACTATGGGTGACTTTGGTGAGGTTGATTGAAGGCACAGCAAAACGACGAGTCCGTTGAGAGGGTGGAACGATGCTTTTCTTGAATGGGAAGTAGTTTGGATAGGTAGGCTGTTGCAAGAGAATGGATGAACCTAAACGTGAATGACACACGGCTTTGAAGTCGATACATGGCTTGATGGAGAGCCAGCGAAGGTCGGGGGGAAAAGTGGTGTAATGTGGCAATTGCTACGTTTGCGTAAGACAAGTCTAGCTGTCTGAGAGATAGTCACAAAATTCCTGATGGGATAGTTACACATCGACTTCAACGTCCTGTCATTTGCATTTACGTCCTTTCATTCTTTTACTCTGTTTTGCCTATCTGAACTATATATATACTCCTTGGGACTCTGCTCCTCTGACATGGATCGTTAAGCTGCTGCCTTTTACCAGCCTCAAAGTGTTTCTAAACTTATGTGCTCTCAGTTCCTATGCACATAAGCCTGATATTTTCTACCTACCCAACTCGTGATACCTCTGTGCTTCATGCAGAATTAAAAGTATTCCTAACTGCTCCCTTTTTTTATAAACGTGTATGTGCTTTGGCATGCTACAGCTGTGCATTGTATTATCACTAAGCAGTTGATGTTTCCTGTTCAGCCTATAAGAAGTGCTTTGAAAGAGAATTACTACTCTTCAAGTTATACAAGCAAGCTCAATTATTATTATTTCTCACAACTCAAGGTAGTGGTACACATAGACGCGTGATTGTAATTGAAAACTCTTAAGAAACAAAGGTTCGCCTGACATGCCTTGACATGCACGGTAGAAAAAACTGGGAAGTAGTTGTTGGCCCAAAAAGAATGCAGCACAATGTTGACACATTCGAGTAAATTCTTTAAGTATTTTGACTATTGTATTGGTGCACAATTGTCTGAATGATAGGCATACTGAACTCGAGTCCGATTGGCATTCGAAGCTGATGCCAGTTTGCCGGAAGTCGTGCTGCCAGTCTCATACACTTAGGTCTTAGCCTATGGTTGAGGTGTTCGAACTTTACCTTACCATTTAAGTCCTCAGCTTGAGCTCAATCGCAGGCAATTCTTTATTGCCTACTGCAAGAGAGGGGTAGCCAGTAAGGTTCTTCTGCAACTATATAAATGAGGCTGCTGAACCACCGAATTTCACCTTGCCGTGCTGGTTTGGCCCAGTGGTTAATGTGCTCGCCAGGAACAGAGATCAATGTGAATGTATTTGAAGGTCGAGGTCGTGGGCTCGATCGAGCACTGTGGCATATGTGGAGCGCCTGAATCGAGATTAAGCCCTCTTAGGGCACTATGCAAATGAATTTATATTTTTCACCTTATTTACTGCCGGTGTACGGACTCTAGATGTGGCAGTGTATTTTGGGATGCTGTATAGATACAGTATTAGAAACTGTACTTGTTCTAGTTTTGTTAATGAGCAAACTGGAGCATGATTCTGTGTTCGATGTGTTCGATTTTTTATGTTTGTTGTGTATTTCAAGTGTCGAATGCTATCTATAAGTGTCTTGCCTGCAAAGTAGCCGAATCCAGAGAGTACCAGGAAGCTGGTAAGGTGCTTAACTGCAGTTGTGCTGATCCCCTAATGGTATAAAAAGAGAGCAAATGTAATTACTGGCCATGTTCAAAGCAGTGTTCCCTATAAAAGTGTCAAAATTCATGTGATATTAGCAGCTGTCTGGTTTGGGCTAGCATCCGGTTTTGACCTCTCATCTGTCGGAGGCCAAATGAAGATTCATGAAGCTCTGAGCATGATAGGTGGTTGCTTTTCACGACCTCAGAACCGAGGTCGTGAGTTTGAATTTTGAGGTGGGCGATCCTTTATTGCCACTGCTAGCAGTGGTGGTAGCCGTAAAGGTTCTTCTGTTGCTTTACAAAAGATGCTTTTGAATCAGCCATGATGAAGTATGATGAAAGCCGTATTTCTACTTGTACCGGCTTCAGTTTCAGATGCTTTCGAGTTGGGTATAGTCGAGCTGCTTCCTCTTTGAAGGTCTCTAGACTAGCCACCTTTCATTCGCGAGAACTGGGGCTCACCGGAAAGTGACAGGAATTAGTGCACAATGAGCTCGACCTCGGATTGCTGAACAGCGACCTGCTCTAGGGTATGGCGTCCACTGTAGGGGTTAGTGCCGCTAGTGTACAGCCGAAATATGAGAGTCTGGCAGCTTGTTTCGTAGATTGTTCAGCACCACAGGCTTATTTCACGGCTCTCCACTTCCTTTCCACCCGCATGCTAACAACCGGAGAAGACTGCATTGCTGTTCGGATTTTAATCTTCTCTGTGTTCGCAAACTTGGCGTAATTTCAAAGTAGTGCACAGCGACAGTAGGGCATCAGCATCTGGGACTGGGTGCCGAACAAGAATTTTGCCTCGTGCGGGAACGAACCTACGAATCTTGGCTTACTTGTCCAGTACTCTACAGATTGAGCCGTTGTCGACAAGTTTACGTTCGATGTTCAGTGCCGGGATGTAAAGCCTTGGCTTAAAAACTCCTCGCGCTATCGAGTTGAATCCAGGTGAACTGCGTGAATGGCTGTATGTTTGTAATTGCATATTAAATGTCAATCTGCAACCACTATATCAGCTGTGGTCAGCGGCGAGAGAGCATATCTGCTGCATGACTTACGTGAATCTAGGCAAGTAGGTGAAGCCTTCTTGAGTTGAGTGCCACCATGTCCTTGGTAACCCATACATGAATTTTTGAGTATGTGTGTACATCGTTACCGTGTTCTATTTCGTGAAGCCCGGGTCAGTGGCAATGTCATTACTTTCAGGCACAAAGGCGTGGTACGAGCTTCCACGAAAGTCATTGACCGAGCAGGAAATACGGTAAGATAAGTGTCTAGCCTTCACCTATGTAGTGTGCTGTGCCTGCTTAGCCTGGCGATTAGATTAAAATGATAATGCAGCACCCCTACTAGACTCCTCTCCCTCAGTAACAACCCCACTGAACTATCCTTCCTCAAATTCTTACAGCACCTCGTGTCCACATTCAAGTCTGCCACTAATGACCTCATCTTGAAGTTCATCTCGAAGTCAAAGAAGACTGCTAGCCCTTTATATCCTATACCCACTTTCACCTTTTCTGATGCATAGATCTGCTGCTGTTGCCATGCATAACTAACATAACAAATATATCTTTAGCTTAAGATCTTGTTCCTGCACCTTTCAATAAGGCTGTTTGTCACGGCCATTCATTAAGAAGGCAACACTGGACCAGGAGAATCTAAGCAACCTCTCCCCAGTGTCCCTAATGCAGTTCCTATCAAAGACACTGGAATAAGTAGTGGCAGACCAGCTAAGCCCTTACATCAAAACATCAAGCCTAGTCCACAGTCAGCATTGTTTTGGGATGTACAACGACCTTTTCAGGAATGCAGACTCTGGTAAAATCGGGATGTACAATGACCTTTTCAGGAATGCAGACTCTGGTAAAATCTCTGCTTGATTTTCTCGATCTTTTGGCAGCGTTTGATACTATTGATCACCAAGTCTTTCTCGAACGCCTCTCATCTTGCCTGGGCAACACTGGCACTGCACTGCAATGGCTCAGCTCCCATCTTAGCGGGAGACTCCCGGCATTGATGTCAACCGGCAGCAATCATTCGATGCCTCTAACGTAGGGGGTATTGCAGGGCTTCCGTGTGCTAGTTCTACTTCTTTTCACAATTTATACTCGCCGATGTGATTGCCGAGCACAATCTAGGCTTTCACTTCTTTGCAGATGACATATAGCTGTACTTTTACTTTGATACCTACCAGCTTTCTAGAATGTCTAAATCTCTCAACTCCCCTGCTGAATATATTCCTGACATTTACACTTGGATGGCAGCAAACTTACTCAAATTGAATTACGATAAAACCAACTTACCGGTTATGGGCAAACCTAGTGTGGTTCAGAAACTGGAAAGGTTATTGCTCAAAATTGGCTCTGCCAGCATATATCTCTTAGCATCTGCACGAAATCTAAGTATCGTGTTCCTAAGTAAACTCTCACTAGACGACCACATCAGCTCCACAGTCAAGTCTGCCTACTTTCAGCTACATAACATTGCTAAAATTCAGGCTTGCTTAGACCGGAATACTACATCCAAGTTGGTCCGTGCATTCATGACATCTAGTCTCTACTGTTTCAACTAGCTGCTTGCATACGTTCTTGCCTGAGCAGTTGGGCGTTTACAGTTGGTGCAAAACTATGCAGCTAGGCTTGGCTGGCGTGAGCATCGCAGTTGTCACATGTAATGTAATGTATCTCCGTCTGTAACTCCACAAAGTCATAAAGACCATGTGGGTGTTACACAGGAGAGTTTTTTATAGCGCACTCACAGCCTAAGCGGCTTTCGGTATGCATTCGGTAGCCAACAGACTTCGTCTCACGCAACAAAGAGAAAGTGGGAAGCATAGCAGAGTCAGGAGAGCAGTTGAGGTAGTGAGTAGCATAGAAGTAGCAGCTCAGAACCGCTGAAAAGGATGTGCCATAGTCGGCAGCAGGAGAGTAATTGTCGTTGCGTAAGAATTGTGGAGGCAAGTTCCACAGTCTAGGACCTGCAGAGCTAAAGCTTCTATCGCCAACGGTCTTTAAGCGGAGGCGTGGGACAGATAATTTATTGTCCACAGAGGACCTAAGGGTGCGAACAGGCTGAAACTGATGCAGCAGTTCAGCTAGGTACGAAGGAGCCAAGCCGTGGCAGGCCTTCCGCCTCTCGTCGGCCTGCACTGGCTCCCCGTCAAGCAGCAAATATACTCCAAGGTCTTGTCATTCACTTTCGGCTCTCTTCATTCACTTGCTCCAGTGCTACCCATCAGAGCTAATTCCCAATCAGCCATCATGCATCGTGCCACCTGCTCTTCTTAGTCAAATCGCCTAGCTGTGCCTCAAACCAAGCTCTAATCTTTTGAATACCGTGCCTGTGTTTGTATGCTCCCAAAGGCCTGGAATTCACTCCCGACTGACGTCACGACATCCCCTGACTTGACGACATTTAAAAAGAAGCTAAAAACACTCCTCTTCCTCATAGCATTTGCTGGGTCCTTGTGATCTGAACTTTGTGGGCTTGATCGGTCTTCTTTTACAGCAAATATAATAATAATAATACACTTGATTAAGTGCCCTCAGAGAACTCAATCTTTTTCTAGGTGCTTAATGTAAAGTGCCAAGAAAGAGATTGAGTTCTCTGAGGGCACTATATCAAATGCATTATCATTATTATTATTAAGCTTGCTGACACTGTGCATGTTACTTCCAACCATATGGTCGTACTTCCTTTACAGCATATGTAAAGTGCCTAGAAAGAGATTCTCTGGGGGAGCTAGAAAAATGTGTTAATATTATTATTATTCTTATTTGGGTTGATAGCTGCAACCGTTTTCGTCTTTTGTTGTTCCACCACTTTGTTAACGTTGCAACTGTCACATTGCACCACTTCTTCCCGATCTGCACTTGCTCGCCATCAAGGAGCGTTTCGCCTTGATGGCGAGTTTTCTTTCACTCGCCTTTAGGTCGCTTGATTCCCTTGTTCCGGCCAGCCTATCTGAAATACGTACTAGTTGGGCTTTCTGTCACATCACCCTCTCTACTTACTCTGGTCGCTTGGTTGTGCCTCTAAACCAACCTCAAATCTTTTGGAGACCGTGGCTTCATTTAGATTTCTCCCAAAGCCTGTTACTCACTACCAACTGACATCACGACATCGCGGGACTTGACGACATTTAAAAAGAAGCTTAAAACACCTGTTCCTCACTTGGTGGATCCTTGTGATACGTCTTATTGTGCTTGCTCATGCTTACACTATGCATGTTGCCACTAATCATATTATGCATGTTAATGCTGTGCATGCTACCACTAACTACATGGTCGTGCTTCCTTTGCAGCATATGTAAAGTGCCTGGAAAGAGGTTCTCTGTGGTGCTATACTGATGTAGTATTACTATTATTATCTCTATTCAGTCCCTTCACATAGGCCACGGGGCTCGAACCCATGACCTCGGCAATCAAATACATTCACCTTGACCTCGGTCGAGTGAGCACCTTAATCACAGGACCAAACCCGCACGGCTAACCATCACTTCAGGTGGCATTGTTATGCGGTCTGCACCATATACTTTGACATTTACCGTTCCTGATGATTATTACTCAGGAACGGCTAAAAATCCTCTGCATTTTAATTATCTGATTGGTTGAGCATGCCAATGTTCCACTAGATACCAGGTGTCAGACGAGCATGTCTCCAGTCATACTTAAGTAGCAGTGAAGAGAAGGATGTGCCTCGGCCTTGTGCAGCACCAGGTGGGACTGTGATTCTGGAATTACAGCTACAGGTCAATAGCAGAACACCACGGCACTCCACACCACACACCTCGTCGTGGATGAAATGATTGTCGCCCAGGTGTAGTTCTCTTGAATCTGGCAGTGAGATCAAACCTAGACCTAAATCAGCAGACCGAAGCAAGTTGAATGCACGACCAGAGCCTTTAACTGATTGCTAGAGCCACTGTAACAAACTTGATCATTAATAAGGGTAAAAAATGCCGTCAGGTGATCTATAGTGAATATGTCTGTGTTTGTAACATCGTAAGGGTGAGGTTGATTAGTCTACGTCACTTCACTTGAAGAAGTGAACCTGGCATGCTTCTGTGTGACAGCAGCCTCCAAACTCTGCACTGGAACTAAGAGAATTATAAGTACTAAACGTGTGTAGGCCTTATCCTGGTAGATCTGGACTCAATTATAAAATGCTTAGCCACCCTTATTGTGAGCTTATTGTGGCTTCGTCGTGGCCCTTTGGTAGCCCTTGGAAATATGCACAGTCGCTTATCTGGGTTTCTCAGCTTCTTTTGGTCAATCCGTTTCATGTGTGTCCATAGAAGGACTTTTCTCATATTGTAGACTATATAGTTCGAAGAGAGCCACTACCCTGTGTCACGTGGTTTGTGGCTGCTGTAGCATCGGGTTGAAACTGCTGCCGTATTGGAGCTTCAGCCTACTTACTAACTGCTAGAAATTGTTATGTTTGACCAATTTATTGAACGGTCTGCATTCATGAATACAAGCAAGTCACCACTCACCCACGCATCCCAAATGAATACGTGCAGCAAGCTTCGAGCTTTGATGGGGGTGACCTGACACTATTTGTTACTTTTTTCGAATGCTGCAAGAATGCTGCGTAATGCCAGAATGGTAGCCTAGAGTCAGTCTATGCCCATAAGGTCACGACTTGCAAAACATTGTTGGTTCTCATTTAGCTTTGTATGATAACAGAAAAGATTTTCTTTGTGCCAGGTACATTAACCCTGGAAGAGAGACTGGCTTCTAAAGGAATTAAGTGTGTACTTTTTCCAGATGTGCAACCTGAATCGCCATATATCAAACTGTCAGAAGTGAATCGAAAACATGTGTATGCGATTGGTTAAGCATTGTGATGTAACCATCCAAGCTCCACATTGAAATGTCACTGTGGCTGGCAATCAGTTGCCATATCGTTGCTGCAACGCTTGTTCTGTGGGCGTCTACATGTGGCTGAAGCACGTAGTATGTGTTACAGGCACAAGGCAAGAGACGATGAACGGAAAGGTTCGAATGACCCATTAAATGATATGGTTGAGTATGTTGATCAAAAGAAAGACATGGACAAGGAGCTTGATGGAGACAAAGCTGTGTCACAGAGGTACAAGTCCAAGGTACGTTATTTTACTACAGCAAAAGCATGCCTTGACTTGACTTAATGTTCCACCTCGTGATGACCCTGTCATAACTTGCCGTAAGAGCGTAGGACCGATCGTATGCCATGGGGTCGGTTTCCATTCGGAGTGAAGTTCTTTTTATTTTTAAACGTTCATTCCCAGGGCAGCCGGCCTCCAGTAACTCTGTAGTTTGAAATTATCGTCATGGAAATCTGGACGTGCTATTTGTGTATTGCTTTTACATTGGCTCACAGAAAAGTAAAATTCTGCAGATTAAACCACCTAAGAATTATTAGAAGCGTAGGGGCCTTAGCACCTTTCATCTGCCTAATCTGCAATAAAGAATTGCCTAGTGCTGGACTCGCCCACGACTTCGGTCTAGCATAAGGTGCGATGTCGCCATTAGTCGATACCTAGCGGCCGGCCTTCTTTGGCAGGTCAGTGAGAACCTTCCTGCATCCTTTGGTCTCCCTATCAATAGCTCGGCTATCAAACCTACGACCCGTAAGTTTAAAGCCCTGAATAGTACTCGTTGCGGTAGTAGCCCACCCGCCATAGACCAGCACATTGTGAAACGGCGACTGGTGGCCCTTACTAAGGTCCAATTCAAATTCGAAGGGCCAGCATCCGCCGGGCTGGATACACGCCGACGTGAATACAACCCACTTCATCGCCGTCGCCCAGTCGTTGTAAAGCCTCTTAAATTCCACCTACTAAATGTCCACTCGCTAAAAACCAAGGGGTTACTGATCTGCGATCAGGTGGTCTAGGAGAAGCTAGATGCATTTCTGCATACCGAAACTTGGATGACGCCTTGTTCCAGTAGCTGTATTTTTTTAGACCACTCCACCCGGGTTCTCATTCTATCAGTCCATGCGTTCTGACAAGGTTGGTGGCGGGGTTGCAATTGTTGTTTGCGAATCGGTTGGCTATAAGATGTGCAGTTGTTTTTCGCATGGGCCATCGTTTGAATCGGTTGCTATCAGCTCTTTATCAAAGACGATGCCTCTCACTGTTATGATATACCGGCCTCCTTCTGGCTGTTTAAACTTGTTTATAGAGGAGTTTTCAGAGTTCCTCGCTAAGATATTTGTGTGTGACAGGCTGTTACTGATTTTAGGAGACTTCGATATTCACGTTGACAAACCTAGCAACAGCCAGGTCTGCTCATTTCTTGACTGTCTGGAGAATTTTGGTATGGTCCAACACGTTAATCATGCCAACCACGTCAATCATGCCAACCACGTCGCTGGCCACATTCTAGATCTCGTGATCACTAAGGATGTCCTCCCCACTGACCTTGTGGTGTGCCCATTGACCCTCTCAGGTCATTGTTCGGTCTCGTTTACTGTTCCTGCTCCCTTGTACTTACAGGGTAATGTCGAACTTTTCAAACGACGTAACTTACAAAGCATTGACATTGACATGTTTTTTAAATCTGTATGTGATGCAGGTCTTCTTGATCTGCATTCAGACTCGACCAGCAGCCTCGATACCCTCACTGATGCAATGAACATGACACTCAGGAGTGCTCTTGACAAGCATGCTCCCGTTCATTCTATCCGTGTTCAAAGTCGTGGAGATTCCTTTCAATTTACAAAAAAACTCCTAAAGATGCGCCGGGTTAAGCGCAGGCTTGAACTTAGTTTCAAGAAATCGGGATCTGATGCAGATCTAGTCAATTTCAAAGACTCCCTTCGAGTTTACACCCGAAAGCTTAAAAAAACAGGGCTTCTTTTTTCATCCGAAAGCTGAACTCCTGCCAGTTGGACCCTAAGCAGATTTGTAAGACAGTAAACCATTTACTGACCAATGCTGTGAGGTCTGACTCCCCAGATATTAAGGGCTCAGCCGAAAGGTTTTCAGCCTTTACTGAAAAAATTGTGCACATTCGTGCCTTTATTAAACCCCCTCCGACTAAAGCAATTGCGGTTCCACAAACTGTGACCTTCTTTAAAAGGTTCTCCGAGGTTTCTGCATGCGATGTGGCTACCTTAATAAGGTCTAGCAAAAAGAGCTCGTCTCCTGAAGACTCTATACCTTCATCTCTGTGGTCTTCACTAGCAGAACAACTTAGCCCTGCAATAACCAAGATTTGTAATGCTTCTCTGGGAAAAGGGGTCGTTCCCAAGTCCTTCAAATCGGCAATCGTTAGACCCATACTTAAAAAGCCTGGATTAGATACAGAGGTCCTTGTAAACTATCGGCCAGTTTTCCTTCTTCCTTTCTTGTCAAAGATTCTTGAAAAAATTGTTGTTAGGCAGCTGGTTGAACATATTGAAAATAATGAAATGTCAGAAACATTTCAATCAGGGTTCAAGAGGCAGCACTCCACTGAAACTGCTCTCCTCCGTGTAAACAATGACAATTCTATGTGGCAACGACGACGGGAATGCCACTGCCCTAGCTCTGCTAGATCTGTCTGCTGCCTTCGACACCATTGATCACGATGTTCTGCTTGAACGATTGAGAACAACAATCGGTCTGGCAGACGAAGCACTGGCATGGTTTTAAATCATACTTGTCTGATCGTGTTCAATCCGTGTCGTGTGGGGGTCACGTCTCACACACGAGAAGGGTAACCTGTGGAGTCCCTCAAAGGTCTGTACTCGGTCCCTTGCTGTTCTCCATTTATACACAACCTCTCGGAAAAGTGATTAAGGCCCATGGAGTAGGATATCACTTTTATGCTGACGATGCTCAGCTGTATTTGTCATTCAAACCGTCGGAATCTGCTGCAGCAACTGAAAAACTGAATGCTTGCCTTGCCGACATTCGATCCTGGATGTTGGAAAACTTCCTGAAATTAAAGGATGATAAAACCGAACTGCTGCTCATAGAACACCCTAAGCGTGTGGCTGGATTAAAAGGCTTTGCTCTTCTAATAGGTGTTGCTATTGTTCGATCATCACCACGTGCTCGAAATTTAGGTGTCGTTTTCGACAGCTGCCTCAATTTTCAAAGCTTCATTCAGAAGACTGCTTCTACAGCTAGCTATCACGTCCGATCCCTATCCAAGATCAGGAGCTGTCTCCCACAGTTGCTTGTAAAAATTTAACTAGCTCTTTAGTTCTGTCTCGGCTTGATTATTGTAATACCCTTTGGGCTGGGCCACCAAAGAAAGCTATAAGGCCACTGCAGCTGACTATGAATATGGCTGCAAGGCTGGTCTTCAAGTCCCAGAGGTTTGAGCACATATCTCCTTTGCTAAAAGAGCTAGGATGGATGCCAATTGAGCAACGGATACAGAGAAAAGTTCTTACGCTGACCCACAAGGCCCGCCACGGCTTGGCTCCTTCGTACCTAGCTGAACTGCTGCACCAGTTTCAGCCTGTTCGTGCCCTCAGGTCCTCTGTGGACAATAAATTAGCTGTCCCATTCCTTTGCTTAAAGACCGTTGGTGACAGAAGCTTTAGCTCTGCAGGTCCTTGATTGTGGAACTCGCTCCACAATTCTTACGCAACGACATCTCCTCTCCTGCTGCCGACTACGGGTCATCCTTTTCAGCGGTCCTGGGCTGCTACTGCCATGCTACTCACTACCTCAACTGCTCTCCTGACTCTGCTATGCTTCCCACTTTCTCTTTGTTGCGTGAGACGAAGTCTCTTGGCTACCGAATGAGTACCGAAAGCCGCTTAGGCTGTGAGTGCGCTATACAAAACTCTCCTGTGTAACACCCACATGGTCTTTATGACTTTGTGGAGTTACAGACGGAGATACATTACATTAGAAGAGTGTGCTCTTGACTGCTGGGCTTAGGCGCAACAGCAATGGGTGTTTATGCACTTTATGATGGATGCTTTGGCTTTAAAACTGCCAACCTGTGTGCAGCAGCTATAGTCTAAGCTAGCAGACCCTCTCCAAGCTGTATTTTTTGTACAGCTTACGAATATCCTTATGACCACGATCTGTTTCCCTTAGACGGTGCACCCGTACACATTTATTGCTTGATGGTGTTATGTCATATGTTTTGATTGGAAACTTTTGCAGACTTTTCATGGAGAGTAGACACTGCAGTTTTGCAAAAAGAAGTGTTGTAGTTGCACCAAAGAATCATTGAACTTTAGTCCTATAAAGGAATCTAGTTTTTGAGGGCACTAGCTGAGTCAAGACAAATCACTCCCAATTTAATTATGTCAGCAAGTAGATTAAAAGATCTTTGCCGTTTTGTCCATTTTTATCTGATGATAGGCTGTAAAATCTTAACTCATCCCATGCATTGCAACAGCATCACCAAAATTACTGTGTTTATGCTTTGATTTAGAAATTATGCTGTGGTCCTTATGCTTAATTCACTATGGGAACCAAGATTCGGCTATCTTATATTTTACTATTTTGCTAAATTATGAAATCATTGTGTTGTCGTTTATTAAGCGAACGTTCCACAGGCACACTGTAAGATTGGTAGCCTGATGACAACTACGTTAGAGTGATTCATAGCAGTGCTTCAGGGAAAGCATACTGAACGGCTGGATACAGTGCTGAAAATACTGAACATTCCTCCCCTCGCTTGCTACGTTACGTTAGTAAGGAGTCATAAACCGCTTCAGTGACAGGAAGTTCACAGTTCACTTGCACAGCAACAAATTTTAGCATGCTGCTGGTGAGACAAAGCAGCCAGGAGGCAGCTTGGGCTGGGACCTCTGGATTTTGTCCTGCTCTTATTAGCTCATTCGGTCACTTCCCATTTTGTTCGACTTCCTCTTAGTTCCACCTGCTGTGTGTGTGTGTGCGCGTGCGTGCGGTCAGTAGCTGCAGCTGCTGCATTCGGCTTGTTTTGTGGGAAATTTCTCCAAGTATGTTTTAACTTCGGGACTGAATCCATCGACCTTCCGGCCCGAAGTGATTGTAATTGTGTAAGGCATGAAAAGTATTATACATTAAATGAGGTTGCATCAGGGATCCTAGTTATCAATTACAGAGTCTTGATCTTGTAGGCTTTTAGCAAAATCTTGAATTTTATATGGCAGCATTGCAGCATTTGGAACGTAGTAGATTGAATTATCCTATCTTTCGTGAACACTTTTCTCGTGCTGACTCCTAAGTGACTCTTCTTGTAGTAGTGCTTGAGCTCGGCATTGTCTGCGTCTCGTGCATATGTGCACGTTTGTGCCTGCAGCATTTTTTTATGCTGCAATATCTTGAGCTAGTTGCCATGTCACTTTTACCTGCATGCTCCATGTGGCACGTGCTTGCCCATCCTCTCTCGAAGACGCCTCCTCACGCACTCGCCCATAAGCAAAGCCGTCGGTGGATGCCTGCGAATGCTTGCACAGCTCATGTGGGATGGGCCTCTTTGCATGTGAGTGGCAGTGACAGCTACTTCCTAAGCTAATACCGAATGAACTCTCGCAGTGTGTTATGATTATTTATAACCTCCTCTAAAGAAGAAAAAGAAAGGAGAGAGACCATTGGCTGGGCTACGAGACCGATGTCGTTGTCACCTGCCACGAGAAGCAGAGCGTCCCCCCCCCCAGTCACCCGGTGCGTTCGTTGCGTTTGTGTTCTAGATGTTCTAGACTGGCCAAGGTTTTGGATTCTATGCAGGTTAAAATCTTGTCCTGAAATAGTGACCCCCACACCAAGTCGTCGCCAAGTAGCCTAGCACCAGTGCTGCCGCTGTCACCCGCCCGCTATCACCCGCCCTGCTGTCACCCGCCTGCTGTCACCCACCCCATCGTTGCTGCCGAATCATTCCGCCTCGCGCTTAGGCCGTGTATTGGCCGTTCGTTCGGCGTGAGTGCAACCTGGCGCGCACTTTCCTTTGCAGTCGAAAGGTCGCCATCACAAGGACGGCCGGCCATCGCGTCAGGCGGCGGATCGCCGCAGCAGCCATCACCCCGGCGCAAGCAGCAGCGGCAGCGCCCGAGGACGCGATTCGGTCGAGGCGGCGACGAGAGCAGACGACGAGCAGGGCGGCAGCACCAGCAGCAGCGCCTCTCTGGCAAGGCTGCGCGCAGAGCGGCTGCGCCGCGAACGAGCCGAGCGGTTTAAAGCCGATGCCCTGCTCGCCAGGGTGCGAGGAGAGAGGGGACCAGCGGAGCGCTCCCTCGACGAGCGATGCTTGCGCTACAACACCGTGTACAATCCGTACTTGAACAAGTCGTAGCCAACTAGCTAAGGCCGAGAGGTCAGACGTGGGCGGTGACGTCAGGAAGCAGCCTCGAGTCGTGGACGCCCTGTGCTCCGGTGGTGCCCGGTTGCCTGCCTGCCGGCGTTTTAGCCGAGGTGAAATTTTGAAGCCGCGAGCTTCGAGGCACTCGGTTGGCGGATTGGTGGATGGCTTATTGCAGCAAGAGGACTTTGCTGCTGAAGCGGAGCTGCTTCGTGACGGGGGGGGGGGCGATTGCCATGACGCCTGTCGAGTGACGGGACGGCAAGACGCTTTTGTCCACGAGCTCGCATTTTTGCTGTTAACCGGTTGACTTCGTGAATGAGCCGACGGCGCTTCTGAAGCCTCTGAGCCACAAGCGCCCTCTTGTAAAACGGAAGCCGTTCCCTCAGTGCTCAGGCGGCTTGTAGCGTGCTGCCGGGTAAATTATTAACATAGCAGCCCGAAAACTCACTTGGCTGGAAGGCCTTTTTTATTTATTTCGGCTGGCCGTTGTGTTGTTTTCGCATGTGCGCCTACACGTTTGATGTTTGCTGCCACTGGAGGCGTTGATGCCTTGGAGGCAGCAGCAGCAGCACTGCAATCGGCTCAAAGCTCTGCAAAAATTCGGTTGCGTGTTCGTGGTTACTTATATGTAGAATATTTGCTTTCGTGTATCTCCTCCTCTGCGACAGGTGACCCAAGTGCAGTGACATTGTAATGCAGCAAATGCGGGTAGACATCGAAATCCTGTCGTCGACTCTCTTATGTCTATATAAAGTCTATAAGACCGTGTTATTTTTTGTTTCCTTATCGGCACTACGATCTCCCATGCCTTGTATGCTAGCACTGTGTAAATCTGGCCGTTGGTGCAGCCGCATTGTCGCCATTTTAAAAATAAAACTTCTATCCACCTGCGTTCTAGCTTTGATTTTGTCACTTCTATGGCTGGCTGTCTCTTTGTGCACTGCCAACGTCTGAAACCCATAGGCAGCCCTCAGCACTAGCACTCTTGAGTTGGCCTTGTGGGGGGTAGCATATCAATCATTTTCTTGTTGGCAGCTTCAAGGCATGCATATATTGCAAGCCCCACGCGTCTTGACATTAAATCCACTCTTGGTTTGAGATTGACGGCACAATACTTGACCGGCGAGTCGTGAGATTGGCATGCTAGCCGTGTGCTTGCTCTTCACGATCGAGGTTGTGGGTTTCAATTCTGCAGTTGGATGATCCTCTATTGCCGAATGCAAGGGGCTGTGATAGCCGATAAGGTTTTAAGATTTTTTTAAGACCCTGCCAATATGAGGCATGCATGCACACTCCACATACTCACACAAAGCTTGCTGCCTGACCTCAGTAACTTAAAAAAGGTTTTAACATAATAAATTGACTGGCAGCCAATGAAAGGAGAAACTGGCATCAAGGCAACGCCTTGCTGCCATTGCTTTTGCACTGAGTCAATTCTTGCAGCACTCATCTCGCAGACCTAAGAAAGTGGCAACCACATTCTCCATCTCAATCCATTGATGCACTTGCTTGGATGTGAAAGCCCGGATTTATCAGGCATTGCATAGAATACTCTGGTCTGCCACATATACAGTCGTAAGAACTTGCATGGTTAAGGTACATGTGGGTCCACATTTCGCTTGATGTGGTAAGAATGTGTGTGCACACGTGAGTCACCAGTGCGTTTCTCATCGGGGTCTCGTGCCCTACCCGGTCAGTAAGCAATCCGTGTGCCTGATGTCTTATGCTGTAAAAAAAACGTGCCATACCTTACGAACTGTGCATATGTAGGCACGGTGCTCTGCCTTTACATACAGCCAAACCCTGGCCAGGTAACGAAGCAGACGAAACGGTCAGATGCTGATGGACCAGCCGTTGCTAAGAAAGCAGAGCCTGGAGGAAGCGATATTATGCAGCCAGCTCAAAGCCTGAGCTGTCACACTGCGTCTTGGAGCACTTGTGCATCTCATCCAAGGAAGCGTGGGTGAAGGGCATGCAAAAACAATGTAAGCACATTTGAGAAGTAACTGTGTGTGGCAAGCAAAGAAGCATAGAAGCCAGGCATAGAAGACAAGCCAACGACGTGAACGGGTATAGAAAAGTTGGGAAAAGCGATGTCATGCGTGATCAGCAGCAAACAGTGATGTGGCAGTGGCTGCACAATCGTTCCATAATTCCAACATGCTTTATTATCTATGGGCAACATACAGACAACGGTACATAAAACGGTTCATTCTTCGCGCACGGTAAACAAACGGGTCCTCTTCATTTACGCGACCTCTGCCCTCTACTTCCCTCCAGGCCTGCATGGTAGGCGGTAAATTGCTGCTAGTGGCCAAGAAACGCGCTTTGCTGTCGTGAAGAATCGCTTGCCTCCGAATTCGTGCTGCCAGCGTCATTACGCTGAACTCATCTGCCACGGCCTCCGGGCGGACCGCCACGGTCGCCTCGGCCGCGGCCTCTGCCACCTCGTCCGCGGCCTCTCCCGCGACCTCTGCCTCTCCCGGCTGGAAGAAAACAAGCGAATTGACCGGTTCAAGTAGCGGATACAACTTGCCGACATACACGAGCGTTTAATTAAAAAACATGCCAGCGTAATACGTGTTCCTTTTATTACGAGCACGTGCGCAGCTGGTGCCTGACAAGCACCACTCATTTTCCAAGCACCCGGCCATCGACGATTTGCCAATTGCACCAACAGGAGCACTAATATCAAGTACTGATTTGAGAACAGAAACCATGCTGCAGCTAGCGCAAATGCTCGCCATAAATACATGCCAAACCATATGCTGGGGCTTGGATAATTTAGCACCTAATCCTTTGGGGTTTGTGGCTCTTCACACTAGGCAACACCAGGTGAATTGCCTCTTTTCTGTCCACTGGCCTCACCTTGTCAACAGAGCCCCGTCCTTCTTGCGCTGCTCAATTTAAGGAGCTGGTCAACTCAAATCTCCAAGGTTAGGCCCGAGAGATTAGTTCCGAGAGCTGTGGACTTAGCGCGTCAAACCGGTCGCAAGGGAACAAGTGCCCGCAGCCACAGACGTACAGGATTAATTAGCTCCTCTCTCTCTCTCTCTCTCTCGCTGGCTGGATGATGGGGCCGTGTGGTCTCAGCTAGCAAAGTACCTGCTTTCGCTTCGCGCTTGGCTTTGGCTTTCGGTGTATCATCGATGAGCAGCGTGTCCAGAGGCAAGCTGTCGGGTAGAATGAAATAGCGAATGTTATTGCCCCGTATGCTGAGCGACTCCAGCTGAGCAGGTTCTCGGTTCTTCATTGTCATCTTGACAGCTTTAAGGTGGGTATTCATGGCGACGTCGACGCCTGCAACGGCACACAGCAGGGCGAACGCTCAAGAAAGAGCACCGGCACAAGAAGCCGTCACGTTCGCATCACCGAGCCGAACGCTTTGCCTGGAATAGAATAAACGGCACCAGAAGGCTGGCACACACCATGTCCAGTTGCATGCACACGCGATCACTACCGGAACACAAGCTGCCAAGCTATATATATATATATATTCTACATATGCTAAAACAGTCAGATTTTTGCAACAGAACTCGGACCACTACTGCTGACACAGTTCACACACAAAACTGCCGACCGGAAACCCACGAGGATGCGTGCCAGGATGGTGGTGACCAGCTTGCACGGCCTATGGAAGCAGCCGTCGTTCCGCCGTCCAATGCTAAGCGTTCGCCCACCATAGGCCGGCTCTCAGCAATTACAAATGGCTTCCCCCTCCTCTCCTTCCTCCCTCTTGGGAAGGGACCTCGTGCCTAATCCACGGTACAACTTGGTCTCAATGCCACCGATGCAGTCGACCAAGGTCGTGGCCAACAAATCGATGCAGCAGGTCTCAACGAACTGCAGGTCTCAACGAAAGCACTTACACTTTTGAGTGACACCAGCTGCCGACACCCCACGGTGAGCCTACCGGCCGTGCCCACCCTTAGCTAGCAAGCAAAGATCGTAGACTGGCAGTTAATACGGTGGCCACTCGCGAAGTGGCGGTTTCCTGTCCTGCTTTTGAAGCAGGAAGGTTGCAGAAGGGGCAGCACTGATGAGATATGCCTTAAGCAGCATAAGCCAACAAACCAGCACAACACGAGCGGTGGCTACTGGAGCCGGTAGCGATAGAGCTTGCAAGCCATAGCTGATGCCAACATATAGCATAAATCCTTGTTGCCACAAAATGCATTTTCTTATACTTGACTATAAAAAAAACCTGCTGCGCGGTGGCTCACACTACTTAACTGCTCGAGTGTAAGCAGCATCCAGTGAGTACTCAAAATCTTATATAGAGGCACGTGTGGGTAGCAGGCAGCAAGTCAGTAGCAGTCCAATTGAGTTTACATACAATCCCAGCACATCACATATGCTCGATGGGCTCGAGTCCACGACATTGGATCGTTAAAGGCTTGGGTCAGACCAGGACAGCAAATACAGACGTGCTGCTTTGCACGTACTGAGTATCACAAATAACAAATCATCGCTGATTCGACATTCGTCGACAATGCTGCCTCGCTCAGTCACGCATCTTTCGGGTGCTACCCAGTGCGCGCGTGCTGGGTCTCTCTGCAGCCTCACGATGCTTGGCAGTCGCTGCAGCTGGCATCGAAGCAGCCATAGGAGCCGAGTTGTCCCGCTTGCACACCGACAGACAGACATGAGCCCAACATGGGTGACAGGGGAAAGTTTTTCCAGGAGATGGCATCAAGAACAAAAAAAAACAGCAGAAGGCTATTGCAGTCACTGAGCAGTGATCTTCATCAACTACTAGGCTATCGATATCGCGAAAATGTTGCAGATTTCCCCTCGAACAAGGCGCATTGCTGCACACCAACCTCCATGCTGACAGGCTGGGCAAGTCGAGAAACCCGGCGAAGTTGCCTGATAAAACAAGCCATAGCTAAAGGGTTGAGATGGAGGAGCTGGGTCAGCAGACTTGCACATTTTCTCATGAGACATTTAGCCTACGTGTGGGCTAAGACTAGGCCAAATGTATTAACAGGTGTTAGCAGCATGGACAAGTTCTCAATTGGAAAATAGAGGCTTACCGGGGCCCAACGTAGCTCTTTTCATACATCAGACGGTAGCTACTTGTAATGGCACACACGTGAAGAGCACATCGACCAGCTTCTTACCACGCTAGCAAAACTTACACCGAACAAGCAGCAGACTCAGCAGTGGCAAACAGATGCTGCCACGATGCAAAGTGTGCCGAACACTACGTGAAATAGACGCACGAGAAGGCGATCGCGTATTAACAATGCTGTTGCAAGTACGGCTGCTGCTCACCAGTAATCGTTCCGTGGACCTGGGTGCCGTTCTTGAGTTCAATAGTCACAGTCTCATGACTTAGCTTCATTAGAAACCTTCAAAGTAAATACATATACAACTATACATGCAGACAAGCACATTTTCATGATTGCCGTGCATGCAATGTGCACTTGGACCGTAGGCCAATTCACAGCAGCATCAGCAGCAGCAGCTCTCAGCATCAGCTCAATACCAATAGCAGCCATGGCCGATCGACAGTTGCCCATCCAAGTTAACTCCACTAGACGAACTGCATTTGTAGCAAGCTAAAGCAAGCACGCACGGCCAGGCATCCTTTACGGTGACCGCTGGACCTCCGATGAACCGCTGGCTGCAGTGCAGCGAATATCTATTTCGTGGGGCCTGCAGAGAATATAGCCAATGCGGCTTGTGCAGCGCAGGAAAGAATGTCTCTCTATGCTTTCTACGTCAGCCTGTGCCTATTCGGATGCTATATGAAGGCCTTATTCTGGTTACTTATTACCTGGTTTGCCTAAACATGGAACACCAACGTAACTTTTTTGTAGCACGTAGCTCGACGATTCAACTTGACTCGAAGAACTCGGTCCTCATTTTATCCCTCAACGTGCGTTTACCAGCCTACGTCGTCCTGTAGTGCGGTGGCAGCTGACCTAACCCAACGAACCCTGGCATTACTGCTCGACGGCCGTGCCCGATGCCAAGACAATAATAATAGTACACTTGATATAGTGCCCTCGCAGAACTGAATCTCTTTCTCGGCACTTTACATTTACTGCAAACGAAGCACGATGACATGGTTAGTGGTAGCATGCTCAATGACAACGAGCATCACACGGTTATGGGTGACATGCACAGGGGAGATCCATTTCTCCATATAACGGTTTCTAAACGCTCAGAAGCTACAAACATCGAGCTAAGCGGTTCGTCATGGCTGGTGTAGCTGCTTGCTAAATTTTTCATCCGAAAACCTAGCAAGCCATCTCATGGCTGCTAATGCAGCTGGATCGTTCGTCACGGCGCAGAGCCGAATTTTTTAACTCAACGAAGAAACGCATTCGCCGGTCATTAGGACGATACGAGCAGGCGGTCCGAGGGACCCCACTTGCTAGCAATAGCCCGAGAGGCACCGCGTAAGGATACACCGGTAGCCCCAGATACTACGAAGCGTAAAATCGCTACAAAGAACCCTGCATGAGTCGGCAAAAGAGTTCACCACACGTTGTAACCCGTCCTCGCGGTGGCATCTACTACTAATGCCGGTGCCACAAATGGATGAGCAGAATCGTGCTATAGAACTGAATATAAAGCAGTAAGCTTGCGAACATTCTCATGCGTTTAAATTTATCAATTCGAATGCGAAATGCGGAATACACGCCGTAAGACAAAACACCTACTGCTTCCGCTCAAAACCGAATAACTAACGCACATTTTCAAGATGCCCAACAGTCGGGCGCGCGCAAATCATAGGTCTACATACAGCAAATAGTGAGTGAGTGGAATGAAATCTTGCCGTCTAACCACTTTACATACATGCTAGCGTATCACTTACCTGACTAGCTTCATCTTCTAGGCGGTACAATGTCACAATGGTACAACTCGGTTTACTCGCAAAGCAGTATGGCCGGCAGCGCGCGAGCCTACCAGCGGCACATGGGACTACCGGCGGCGCGGCGAGCGGTTTTTCCCGGCTGCGCATGCGTAAACACGTCTCGACCGGGCAGCGGTGACCACGCCGGCGACTGAGCGAACCTTGAGCTGTGCTCCTACGTCCGCCAGTGGCACCTTCTATGAGCAGGATCTCTCATTATGAAAACGTAATAATAAACTTCCACAATGCAGCCGACGACTGATCTCTGGGCAGCAGCCCCCAGCGCCGCTGCAGCATCGGGCGCGCTGCGCCGGCCGCCGCCGGCTTCGAGGAGAGTCAGCGTCTCGGGCCGCCTCGACGAATTATTCCGGAAGAAAGTCGCGACGCCACCTGAGGCAGTCCGCTAATTATTAAGTTCCCGCAGTGCGGCCGAGTATCTTTCGACAAAGTGTACCATTCGAATGGCGGGAAGCGGACGCTCCGCGTGACCGTGCGGGGGGGGACTAGGAGCTGCCGCTGCGTCGGCGGCCGTCGGTGTCGCTACGGCGCCCGCGCCCGGCGAAGCCCCGCACGAGCCCGCCGACCAGTCTGCTGTCTGCGGTCGCCAGCTGCCCCGGAGGAGCGGGCGCAACGCCGCGCGCGCCGCGAGCTTCTGGACGCGGTCGCTGGCGGACGGATGCGGACCCTGTGCTCGTCACCCACCACTAACCCTCGCTATCCTTGCGTTTATCGAGCACGCAACCACTAACCATTCGATCGCGCTTCCTTTGCAGCAAACGTAAAGTGCCTAGACAGAGATTTGAGTTCTACAATGGTGCTATATTAAACGCATTATATCATTATCTCGCGAGCCTAGCCCGACGTCGTGCACACGGCGCTGACCGGCCAGCGAGCCTTCGCCGACGACGCTTCGAACAAAGCTACCGGCGCGCGCCAGCGCCGAGAGTCCTTTCGCTCGCTCTCGTGCGCTGCTCGTGGGCACGACGGCGCAGGGCTAAACTGGACCTAAGCCCGACCTCAGTGGGGAGACGTCGGCTTGTGTGCGCGCGCGCGTCTTCGTCGGTCATCTAGGGATCGGCCTTAAAGTGGAGCCTCACGGCGTACGCCTCGGTTCGGTCTTAGGCCCGCTTCTCTGCACCGATCGCGAACCCTGTAGCCGACGTCAGCGTCCAGCGCAATCTTGGCTTCCGTCTCTGCGCCGACGACACCGACGCTCTGGGTATCCTTCGATCCTCGACCGACTCACTTAATTCCCTTGCTGCCCGCACTGACGAAGGTCATAATCCATACGAAGGTCATCCACACGAGCTAACCACCATAAACCTACTGAAGATCATAATACTTTCAATGCTAAGTGCATGCACTCACGTCTTATGGTTTCCTTTGAAATGACTAAGAGACCAAGCGATATTGCCTTTTATACACACACACACACACACACACACACACATATATATATATATATATATATATACGTGTGTGTGTGTGTGTGTGTGTGTGTGTGTGTGTGTGTGTGTGTGTGTGTGTGTGTGTGTGTGTGTGTGTGTGTGTGTGTGTGTGTGTGTGTGCGCGCGAGCGCCTGTGTATATTATTTATTTGTATGGCCCACTAAGAGAGATAAAATAAATCGGTATAAAAATCGATAAAATCTCTATCTAGGCTCATCGCATATACCGCAGTGCTCAAGCCCACACGACCTCGGCGGTCAAAGGCGAGCAGCTTACCCCTGGGCCAAACCAGGGCGGAACTTATTTAGGTTAACCTGATACGTGTACATGTATATCCGTTAGTTTTGTTTCTTCCGGTTGGAAGTGTTCTTTTTCGCATTCGCAGTACAAGCGGCTTTCTTCTTGCAATCGCGTGCCAACTATCTTCGTCTCCACTTGCATATTGAAAAAGAGAGCACAGTCAAAGTGCTCAACTCAGGAGAGCAGAAAGCATCGACGGTAAGGATCGATGCTTAAGTTAACTCTACGACAGTTAATAACGTTAAATCGTGAAAGTTAGCTGCCTCAGTTAACTATTGCCGTTGCATTGAAACTACGGGTCTCTAGGAACTGTCGATCTAAGTGATTCGTCGACGAGTGTGTGGGCGTTCCAAAGCATCACTTCATATTTCCGCCTTACGGTTGGGAGCATTTACCAGCTCAGCTGCATAAAATACCATGCCCCAACGTAACCCCGCAGTTCAGACGTCTCACTTGGCACTTACCCACCTGCAGCCAAGCGTCAAGATCACGTAGCTTTATTCGATAAGCCATGCATTCTAAGCATTCAGGCTGATCAAAATCGCACCTGCATCAGCTACTGCATGCAGCGCCGCTCTGCTCAACACGCATAGCACGGAATTATGTCAGTGAGAAACCCCGGCAGAAATGACACCGACATAAATTAGGCACGCGATCCTGCAGCTGTGTCGATCAACCGCATATTATAGGTGCTCGCCTTTGACGACGGAGGTCGTGGGCTCGAGCCCTGCGGCATAGCTGAAGCCCCTGGATAGAGAATATTTTCTCTTAGGGCAATATATAAATGAATCTTATATTTTCATAAAGACTGTTTGTGGCTTAAAGAAATCGAGCAAAGAAGTTGCTGCGAGTGGCCGACCTAAATTGAGGCTTCATCAATGAGTACGGTTCTCGCACGTGGTGGCGGCATGAACAGTAGCATTGCATCGCTTCGAAGCGACATGCTAATGACGTTATGTCTGAACGCAGCGGCTAATGAAAAGATACTGTAAACATTTTCTCACATCTCGGGAACCCTTAAGCCCTCTCACATCTGCGTGGTAGACATGTGATATGTAGAGCACTAATGGCGGCCCGACTGGCCCGATTAATTTCTGCATTATCCTATCGTATGCTAGACATGAAAAGATTGTAAAACTAAATTTTTTTTGTCCAAAATACCGCATTCAAACACTTTGAAAAAGCAGAATTGCTTAAAACCAGTTAGGAATTTTGCAAACTTATATTGGCCTCTGTGGACGGCGAAAAATTACCTGCGATTGCAATTTAATCTCTGAGTGATGCAAAAGCTTCGAATCACGCGTATCTGATGGTTTTGAGTTGTCCTAATGAGTTAACACTATAAGAATATAAATGTAATCATGAAAAAAGGTGTATTTTCTACAGCCATATTTTAGAAATTTGAAAGCCTTGATCACTGGTACGATATTTACTGCTTTTATTCTAATGGCTTTTAAAGCTAATGGGCGATCTGGTGGCTTACATTTACTAAATGGTTGAATCTCTTTCTTAGACACCTGAAAGCCAGCGCGAACCCGCACAAAATCCCGGGTACGCGATTTTCACTTTGAAAATTAAAGGTTATGCATAAAAGTGTATAGCTTCGCAAAGGCTTAGCAGCAATTGCTCATCAACCGGAAGGTCATCGCAAAGACTGACCGTCCGTATCAAGCAGGCTCTTCATTTGTATTTATTCCGCTGAAAGGTGACCTGCACAGCGTATGCATTTGTAATAAAATAACACGGCAATTAAAAGGCTGGTCAGCACAATTTCACGATATTTCGTTGCACAATTCGATGTTTAATTTCAGCTGTGAAAGTTCGCAGTATGATGAAAGTGCCAACTCGTAAACTATATCCCTGGCCCCCCCCCGTAATTTGACACGGCACTCGTCGTGGCTGTAACGCCTTCCGGTACTACAAGCATCGCCTAGGGCACAACGTAAGCATGACGTCGGTGGCTTGTGTCTACGCGAAATACTCATCCAATTCAACGTTGCATAGTTTGATGTTTTCACTGTTTAAAAGAAGTTTTTGAGAGTACATTTTGAAGTTATTTGCTATGCCTGTTCGACGCTCGTGTATCGCCTCTCTGTCCGATCCCAGATCCTCGCCGGACCGGATTTCAGCTGCGAAACTATGTCCGCAGCTTGCCCTAAAGTATCATTTATAAAGACGCAGCTGAGAATGCATAATATCTTGAGCTGCACCAGAATTCTATTCGGTCGCAGTTGATTTCAGACTTTCCTCGCATTTAGCGGTCTCTTGCTCTTTTGGAGAATGGCTTCTGAAGCTTGTCGGCATCATGCTTTCTCATGGCTACGCTCTCCTGAGAGCACGGTCTGTGAGTGCTCTTGCACGCTTGTCTAAGTATGACACGTTGCTTTTCCTTAACTCTTAGTTATCGTTCTTGTCTTGTGAAAATTTGTAACGCGACTGAATTGAGATTCGGTCCTCGCGGTGCGATATATAGAAGACCTAATGCAATTGCTATTATCTTGGCCACGAAGCGCATTGCAATAGGAAGATGCCAGATGGCATGATTTCGCCGCCAAGCGCACACATCGGTAAACGTGCGTTGGGATCTTGAAGCGCTTTTGCGCTTGCACGCAGCTAGCCCGACAACTGTCAAAACAACTGGAGCTAAAGCAACGACACAGCTATGGTTCAGGTTTGGGGGCCGAGCCTCGACTAGGGGCGTCGCACAAGGTCAAGGATTTCTCTAGGTAGGCTGCTCGGGAAAGCTCGTTAGCCCCTTTAAAAGCTTGCTTTAACTCTTATTTTTCATATTAGCTACTCACCACCAAATTTTTATTTTTATTTTTAAAATTTACGGAAAGCTAATGGCTCCTTGCCAAAGCCGCGCCATCCGCAATCCTCTTTCGACACTAAAGAAATTCGCATTCCTGTGCCTAGAGCTTGACGAAGAGTGCTGAAGGCGCGCTGCTGCTCGGCAGCCTGCCTCTTTGAAACACTCTAAGCAAGGCAATCCCCATCTGTAAATAACGTCAGTCTCTCTCTCTCTGAAAATTAATCCTAAACGTGTTCGCGGAAGACGGAGCGCCGCCCTAGCAGCCTTCTTTAACGTCATCCGAATAAAAAAAGATGGTTGCCTCTCTGACGTAACGCCTCGAATTTGCGATGCCGAAAAGCCTGCAGAGTCGCTGCGCTCAGGATTTATATTTTATTATTGTATCCGCTCAGCTCTTACAAATCAGGTAGGCCTCTGCCTGGATGAAGGGGCTTTTGGCTTCACAGAGGAGAGGGAAGACTGAAAGCTCACTACCTGTCGCTCATTGAGCTTGCGGTCTCGTGCGAGAGAGCAGCCAGGGACGAACTGGCTGAATGCTAGCATCCTTCGCAGACTTGCTAACATCAGTACCCGTAGGTCGTCCTCGCAGTTAAACAGCCTGTAGAGCTGACTTATAATTTTAAATTCAAACAATATTTAACCGTGTGGCTTGAAAACGCTCAAAAGACTGCAGGATTCGAACCCACGACCGTCGACGGTCGAGGAGAGTGAGCGCAATCGCGGCCAATGCTTGGTGCTTTTGCGCAATGTTTCATCTGTGGCCGTCTTTCTTACAGATGCTCTTTCGATAAAATTCCGGTCGATGTGTATAATTCATTTATATAGCGCCCAGAGAGAACTTAATATCTCCATTCAGGCGCTCCACACATGCCACGAGGCTCGAGTCCACGACCTCAGCCAGACCTTGGTAGGGGCGAGCACCTTAACCACTGGCCAAACCAGCGCGTTATGTGCTCGCCCTTCTCTCTCTCTCTCTCTCTCTCTCCCTCTCTCTCTCTCTCTCTCTCTCTCTCTCTCTCTCTCTCTCTCTCTCTCTCGCTCTCTCGCTCTCTCTCTCATCTCCGGTTTTGGAGGTCGTTCGTTCAGTTACCGATAAAGACCCGACGTATACCTTTTTTAGCTTTAAAACTATCTCTCGGAGATACTTGGTGCCGCGAAAATGCTACCACCAGACATATTGTTTATGACAAGAAATATTCACGCAGCCCTGAAGTCGTGCTCACATTGTGGGGCTTCCTTATTTGTCTTTCAACTGGATAACAGGTGCCTCGCTTTCAAGAAATTTGTCTACTAGCGTTATTAAAGTGGTCGGAGTTTTCCAGTAGCCGCGTTAGCGATTGCGTTGATCAATGCTGCGGACCCGATCGTAGTTAGTAGAGCTTGGGAGGAAATTGTTGGCTCTTTCTCCGACAACCGCTGATGCTTCGTACAGAGCAGCTGTGAGGAATTTAGAGCGTCATATGCAGGTACAGCTTATAAGCTTAGTCACTGGTGGAAGCACACCTGACCGATGGCCGCGGCATACTGGCGGCACTCGATCGAAAATTCAGGCGAGCAGGCGAATAATAATAACAATAGCAATAATAATAACTATCATTTTAATCAATAGTATTTTCCCGCTGAATTGTAATTGAGAGCCGCTTATGATAAAGCAGGGATAAGCCGAGGCTTATGAGTAGCATGATTATATATTATGCATGAACGAAGCTATTTCGTGACACGACCTGGCCATTATATAAGGCGTGCAACTGACCGCAGTCGCTCTCTTGGAGTAACTGTTTGCCTGTCGATGAGTCCGAGTGCTGAGCTTTAGCTGCTGCCAGCCTGCAAACGAGTGCGTTGGGAGTCACCTGGCGTATCTGCCGTAATATGCAGGCTACTGTTTGTACTTTTCTGCTACGGTGTTCTTGCAAGCGCTTCGTGCTGGATATCGAGCGCTGCGTCGTTATCGTTGGTGTATTGCGAGCGGTCACAACACCGTTCTCGGGATCGGACCTTAAAAGGTTTGTAAGAGACTCGCATACTATGCCGCGCGTATTCGCGTTGTATATGTGCTGTCTGCACAGGAGTATAGCATGCCCCGCCGAACAAGACTTCTCTTAGGACCGGGGTTTTTAGGCGATCGTTTTCTGATTGATCGACTTGGGCACCAGAGTAAAATCCACACAATGCAGATAGACTCGGGACTCTGGAAGTGATGTCAAAACTTGAAACTTAAAAACCAAACTAATAATAATAATAAAGCACTTGAAAAAGTGCCCTCAGAGAACTCAATCTCTTTCTAGGCGCTTCACATTTGCTGACTCCCCGTAAGTGTTGCAATAATATAAATACTATTCATCTGGACAATTCAATGTATTGATATTGTTAAGGCACAAAATATAGCGTATTTTTGACAATACAATACGATATATCGTCCCATAAATATATTTTGCTGGGGCTGAACTAAACATGCACCGAGCCGAGATACCATACCGGGACAACGCTGATTCGCCGAGAAAATCAACGGCCATTAAGCTGAGATTAAGTAGTTTGCGAAACTAGATGAACTCAGATTTAGGCAGAGTATACCGCGATAAACTTGCGTATGCTATTCTAGCATTCCTAAGGAATTTCAAACTTCATTTGTAAATCGTGAAACGTCGCTAAAAACTAATATACGAGTACACAGCTCTACTTAATGCCTAACCCATTCCAGTTTAAGTAATAATTATCTCTTGAGGGGCAGCCCTGGGTATTTCAGAGTGGTGCAATAGCTCCCAAAAATCATAACACTCCAATGGCGGCTAGAGCGTAGCCGCAATTGCCGCCGCGCGACTGCGAGGCGCGTAAGCCATAGACGACCGCCAACGCGTACGAGTGTTGAGCCGCCGCAATGGGTGAAGGTCCGACGGAGCAAGCATGTTGTCATTTAAGCGCTCATTTTATTCGTGACTACTGTTTTAAAATGCATTATTTGCTTATAAAATGACATCGTAAGATGCTTTACAATATTTGGGTAACTCCGAAGTCCCGTTCGAGCGGGTATCGCGATTACCGCGTCACAAAAGTCAATCGGTTTCTGGTTTTTCGAGCTTCGACTAGGCCTTAATCGAGTGAGTTTTATTATCCCGAAGCGCGCGATTGCATGAAGCGTCAATGCGGTATCTATGGGACCCAGTAGCATTACTTTAATTGGCGATTAGCCCGTGCAGAAGTTGTGATTAGCCGCGTACACTATCTAGTTTTCGCCATTTTGAAGTGTGCTGACTCGTAGGTCGTCGCGCCCTTCGCGGGCCTGGAGTGCCTCGCGCCGCGCTGCTTAGCGGTAAGTGCAGGCTCGTGCTTTAAAGGGGCGCGCCTGCCTTTGGCTGCACTTAAACTGCAGTTAGTGCTTGTGGTTCTGTTGGAGAGTGGGGCGAGCCACCGTATATAGTTATCGTATGCCTTACCGCACCATGCTTACCGGTTGCAGTCGGCGTGTAGAGGTACGCGTCGCTCGGCCTGCCATTATCCTAGTCTGGTTTCCGAGTGTGCGGCTCTCAGACACTGCTGACACGGCGTGCTAATAACCTGCGAGCCTGGCGCCCGTCTGCTCTCCGAGTTGATAGCATGCTCGGAGAGCAGAATGCAGCAGCATGGGATTCTGACGTGTACTCGTTGTGTGCATGGCGCCTCTTTCGGGTCCCATATCCGCTGGCTGGCTGAAAACCTGGAAGAATGAAGCGCCTTGGCAATGGAGCAGGAGCAAGCCTCTGATCTGTACTCGTCCGTCACGGCCGAGCCCCTAGTATGAAGCTGGCGGCTCATTCCTCAGGAATGAGGGGTCGCGTGAAGGCGGCAGCAGCAGAGGCGGCTCGGCACGGCGAAAGATGCTGCTGGGTCTTGCTGGCATTGTAGACGCAGCTTTTTTTTTATAATTCAAGCATTGCAGCATATGTGAAGTTCCTAGAAAGATATTAAGTTCTCCGTGGGCGCTACATAAATTTATTGTTATTATTATTACACCTGACTGAAAGAAACCACTGTTGTGTGTGCTCTCTGCTAGTCTTCTTTTCTTTCAGCAGTTGACCGTAAGTATGTTCGTGAGCCTATTCGTGGACGGTAGTCATCTGAGATTTTGGCCGAAGATTACAATTAGCCCGATCATGCTGTCCTCTATGTCAGTTAGCATCTTTCTATATTGCACTTGTTCATATTTCATAGTCTTGCTGCCAATCACCATACTTGCATGCTCACCCTGTGCATGTAACTGCATGTAACATGGTTAGCATACAGCTAACCATGTTATTCTTGCTGTTTATTGATAATGCTTCCACCAACCATTTGATCGTGTTTCCTTGGCAGCAAGTGTAAGGTGCCTAGAAAGAGATTGAGTTCTCTGAGGGCATCAAATGTATTATTTTTGCTATTATTATTTGCTTTCTATCGCCTCTGCTTTCGAGGTTTGATTATTTGTTGATGTAAGTGGCCAATACTGTGCATCCCTCCCGACAGTACAGCATATCCCCACGGCACACAGTCGAAGTCGTGTACAGCCTTCTTTGGAGCATGCATTCGATGCTGGCAGTAATAGAAGCAGTTATGTCATAACGATACATTTGTTATTATTTCTTGCTGCCTTAGTTATAGCAGACTGGCCAAAGTTTGGGATGCAACCCGTGCAATAGTCAATAACACATGTTCTCGCTGATGCATTGTTATATTAACAGCCTTGCAACTTATTTCAGGGTATTGGTTGATAGACGGCATTTAGGTTCTGCATTCAGATCATGGTATCTGCCAGATGTGTTCCCTTAGCTCTGGAGCCATGTCGGCATGTGGGAGCCAGAATGGCAAGTGATGGATAGAGGTGATGTGCTTAATTTAGCACTTTTCCCATATTGATTGTTCTCAATGTGGTCGATAAAACTGTTTGGATCGACAGCATAACAAACTTGTCAGCTGCATGCCACCAAAAGGCTATGGGCACTAACTAGTCAGAAGCAGTACTTGACTCGGTCGGGCTTGATCCGAGGCATGGACACGTTGGTTAGTACAGCCTCCCATGTCTTGGTTGAGGCAAAAAACAGACCATTCCTACCAATAAATGTGTGATGACAGTGGATCCAGATGATGATACAATACATCCTTGTGCTAGCAATCGGTCATGTTCCTGGTATTGATTTAATATGTTCAATGCAAAACCCTTAGAGATCATATTAGTCTTCCAATACTTACACAGAAAAGTAGTTACTCACTTAGTTGTGACGTGCCAGATCCCATTCTATTTCAAAAATGTTCCTGTGCTTTTTGGCTCAATTGTGTTTGTAGTAGCTCCTTGGAGTTCCTAGTGTTTGCTCTATACAATCCGGCTCTGGGCTGTATTAGCATGTGCAATTGTGATTGCCTTATAATAATAATACATTTGATATAGCACCCTCAGAAAAAAACTCAATCTCTTTCTAGGCACTTCACATTAGCTGCAAAGTAAGCACGATCGAACGTTTAGTGGTAGCATACTGAATAGACAAGAATAACATGGTTAGGGGTAACATGCACAGTGTCAGCACGCATAAGCACATAAAGGACGAATCACGGGGACCCACTAAATGCTGTGATAAATAGATGGGTTCCGGTTGATCTGCAGCCATCCCATTCCAGATTAAATGTGGGTGCATTTATTCCATCCAACTATGAACTGGCTCCTGAGTCCGATGAGGTCTGCGCAGATAAGTAGCCCGAGGGCATTTAGTCTTCATAAGTGTATCGTAGTGATTTATGTCTAGGTGGCCACTGCCTAATCCTCATGAAGGCCTATTTTTGCTTGTATCGGCCATGGGCATTACCAATCGGC
Source organism: Cristatella mucedo (assembly GCA_009760855.2). Classification (NCBI taxonomy): domain Eukaryota; kingdom Metazoa; phylum Bryozoa; class Phylactolaemata; family Cristatellidae; genus Cristatella; species Cristatella mucedo. The sequence continues at coordinate 7,200,097 of WPIO01000011.1, read as the reverse complement.
GCTAGTAGTTGGAACCCTGTAATCCAGCAGTTGGTCGTGGTTTCTGTGCACCCGAAGGCTAGTTAAAAGTGCACATATGCCCCACAAGTTTTGCAGTTTACCTAAATGCTCATCACTTTCTCTAGGCATTAAAGAAGACCATCAATGATTTGACAACCTGCAGCGGATATATCCGGCACTTGCTCAGGCAGCCAGACGGTCTGTACTGCTAAGAGCTGTCACTACAAAATCAAGTCAGCTGAAGATGCCGACTCCTAGTAGAGCAAGAGTGTATGCAGATGTGAACACTCATCGTCCTAGAGAATACTGGGACTACGAGTCATATGTCGTGGAATGGGGGTAAGTCGCAAGCATGTCAGTGCAACTTTTTAGTTAGTGTTACTGTGTGGCGGTCCTCGTCCCTTCATGTATTGCATTTCCTGAAGTTGCTGTGAGCTTGGTTTTGTTTTACAGTCAGCAGGACAACTATCAGATCGTCAAAAAGCTGGGACGCGGAAAGTACAGCGAGGTCTTTGAGGCTATGAATGTCGTCACCAATGAAAAGTGTGTCATTAAAATCTTGAAGGTAGATTGGTTCAGTTGCTGAATTGAGAACGGGTTTGCAGTGATATGGCCAACGTCTTTGCTGTTATAATTACCTTTTGTGTACAGTTCAGAACAGCAAATAGTGGCATTATACTATATGTTTCTGCTGATACTAGCAAGCAGTGCAAGCTTTTTATTGCCCTAATGTATCGCCAAAAGCTGAGTTTGCAGTGTTAGTAACCTGTCTGACGACGTGGCATGGCAATTGGAAGATGTTTATTCTAGCCAATTCGCAGAGATTTTTAAATCAGCCTGCCTGCAGTGCTTTTTGGGAAGGCCACCTTACAGAGGTGGATTTCCCTTCCCTTCCGCTCCACTCCCCAGCCCTCAACAAATCGACCGCTAGTGAAATTGAGTTGGCACTCTCTCCTCTAATGCATTAATGTTATTGTCTAGAAGTAAAAAAGAGATGCTGGTTTGGCCCAGGTGTAGAGGTGCTTGCCTTGACCAAGGCCAGGGTGAATGCATTTGGTGACCGAGGTCGTGGGATCGAGGTCCGTGGAATATGTGAAGTGTTTGAATACAGGCTATGTGGGTGTTATGACAGAGAGTTTTCACTAGCGCGCTCAAAGCCCAAGTGGCTATTGGTAAGCAGTCTTTCCTGATTAGCAGCTGTAAGGGGCCGAAGCCAGTTCCAAGGGCAGAAGCCAACGAAAGCAGTTGCTAAATGAAAGGTCAGCGAAATAAATTACCATACTTGTTTATTTTGGCTTTACACCAGTACTTCGATAACATATTAGGCAATTAGTAATAGTATTTAAATATCAAGTCAGTAGATGTGATGTTAGTCGGGAGTGAATTCCAGTCTTTGGGAACATAAATTGACTGCACGGTCAAATGATTTGGGGCTAGTTATGGGCACAACCGAACGACTAAAGTTAAAAGAATGGTTAGTAAGATGTGAAATTGATTGGGAAGTATTTCCGATAGGTAGGCCAGAGTGATAGAACGAAGAGACCTGAATGCCAGTGCCAGAACCTTGAAACCAGTCTACATGCTGCTTGGTGGGTAGTCTCTGCAGATCAGAGGGAAGTGGTGTGATGTGGCAGTTATGGCGTTTGAAGCTCTTGTCTCACCCATGGGTAAAGTGCTCACCTTGAACGACCAGTGTCATTGACTCGAGCCCCTCGGCATATGTGAGGCGCCTGGATAGATAGGTTATCTTGTGGTGCTATGCAAGTGTGTGTGTGTTTGTGTGTGCGTGTTTGTGTGTGCACGCCCTCGATTGGGTTCGAACAATCCACGCACCCTAAGGATCATTGTAGCCTCAAATATTTCAGTGATTTACTGTGCATGCTGCCACCTCGGTTAGTCTACTAGGTTCCAAAAAAAACAAGCAAATTACTTGTTTGGCAGTTTCCATCAAGTTTTGAAAGAGTTGTATGTAATTTCTGGCAGATAGTTTTTTCTAGCACCATCAGGACACGGTGTAGAATGCTTTTTTGACTGTTTCGAAGGATCTCTCTCAAGAATTATCAGCCCAGCTGAGGGGTGAGGTGCTCACACTTCACAGCCCAGGTTAAATCCTTAATTTCTCAGTGCAAGCAGTGGTGATAGCCGTAAAGGCTTGTCTAACTATTTAAATGAGGCTGTTAAATCAGCTAGCCTTTATTTACTTTATTAGGAAATGCATCTCGCGACTGCGCCCGGCACTTCTTCAGGAATGGACAACGTTTGTTTTGAATTCACAGACGATGACCAGACCTGAATTTAGACTGCAAGAAATCCATAGTGCAGTTGCAGCAAGAACCCAGCCAACTACGTTTTCTGGTGAAAAAAGAGCCGAGGGACCATATAAAACTACTGCTGGAGTCTTGGCAAAAACTCGAAATTCCACAAACTTGATCTGCATTTATATAACAGTTCACATTCAAGTTATGAGAAGGTAGTTCAATTTAGTACATGCATTTGGCTAACTGAGAGAGTTAATACATAGGATGTTGTTCAAAGGAATTCTTAAATTCCTAAATCAGAAAATGCTTTTTTGCAGCTGTTCCTTTGGACTGTTCTAGCCATATCTTGCATTATTTTCAAACCATGTCAGGCCTTTGGTTGTGCTAGCTTAAAATAGTTATAACTACTACTATTAAAAGCCCAGCAATCAAAGCAGCCAGCTGCTGATAGAGGAGCCTCACTGATTTATGTGATACTGCACAAGGGGCTTCGATTTTTAGCACCAGCTAGGGCTAAAGCCATCGTCACAGCCGAAGCTCGATAACCAGCCCTGCTAGCAACCATGCCGACACATTGGGTTTGTTGCTCAAATAATGTTAATTTTTAAAACTGCTGCTGCACTGCCTTAGCTCCCTTATCTCAAGAAGTGGCTGCCATGAGCATGTACACACCACACTGCTTAGACCAAAACTTCAGGCTAGTCAAGAACCCCACCCCATAGAGAAAAGCTGGTTCTTGAGTGAGCTGTAATTCACTGGCTGCCGTTGGTTAAAGGTTCGTTCAGGATAAAGAGATTTTGCTTTCAATCGGCTTGGGAGCAAGGATTGCATATCGACCCGAGGAACAAAATAATGAATGAGTAGCAAGTAGACCAAACGAAGTCCCCCCCCCACCCCACTCACACAGCAGCATGAGGAATGGCTGCTGGCAGTGATTTGATGCTGGACTGCATGCATTAGAAACCAGATATGCAATCCAGGATGATTGCTCTTCTTTAGTTGCATTGCATTTCGAAGGTCTCTACATGGTGCTTTTGGTTAGGACTTGAATTGCACAACTCAGCAAGACATACCAGGTCGTGGACTTGGTATCTCTCGACTAGTGATCTAGCAATTGAAGCTATATTTGCTCACCGACTTTGCCCATTGAGGATTTTCACAGTTTTGCGGTGACATACGCATTGGTCTGCCTGTGGCCTTGGGCCCCTCCCCCTCTGGATGGACCCCAAGAGTCACATGTCGAAGGGTAATCAACTTCATTCGGATAATTGGTTCAAGCCTATTGTTGCAACCGCGTGATTCTTGCAGTTTTGATGCAAATACTGCGCCAGCAACGAGCGATAGCCATTCAATGGGAATGCGATATGAGCCGTTTCCAAGAGCGTTTTGCAGTGCCAGTATCTCGGCTATAGCAGACCTATACGTCGGTTACATAGAATGATAGGCACTCTCATACCAGAAGAGTCTAGTCTCGGAAGTATTTTCTAGCAATGCCATAAAAGTGATGATTTTGTGACCGAATTCTGTTACAAGTTTGTGTTTGAATTTTAAATAGCACTGACAGCTACAGTTTAGCTTTAGAATTCAGTTATAGAGCCTATTGTGCTGGGTCATCGATGTTTGTTCACAGACATTATCCTTCATATTGGCAGACAGTGTACAATGTGAATGTGGTATGCAAAAAATGTCTTCTATCTTTGAACTATGAATTCGAAAGAGACCGTAATGTTTACCCTGCTATTAGAATTTGTACGTTATTACACTGACAGATTCTGTTAATCTGCACTTTAAATGCTTTTTGGTTCGTTAATTTTAGCCTGTCAAGAAGAAGAAGATTAAGAGAGAGATCAAAATCTTGGAGAACTTACGTGGTGGTGTTAATGTCATTTCGTTGATGGCTATTGTAAAAGACCCTGTGGTAAGCCATAGTTACATATAGACGCCAGCTGCTAAGTCTCAGTCTGCACCAGCAGCTACCTGTATTTTGTCACTCATAGGATTGGAACGGCTAGTCATGGCAACTTGTGTGTAAGGTTTTACCAAAATGTAGTGGTGAGTCTACCCTCTGGGAGATAGCACTTATTGGAAAGGCTAGAGTTTTCTTCGGTCATCGTGAAGTGTACCCTACCCTTCTCGGACCCTGGTCGGCATCATCATTCATTTTCGGCAGCAGTTTGGTTCGTTGATTAGTTGACATATGATAAATACAGTTATTCAAGTTGTATTATACTGCTTAGGCACCATTTTCTACATAATTTCGTGCAGCTGTTTGTGTGACCGAATTTTTGTAATTTTGTCTTAGGCCAAAGAATTCATTGATGTAGACCATTTGATAAAGATAGAATTCACCTTTAATCTGTGAATTTACTTGGTTATATATCTGTTAAAGAACTTAAGTGTGTATCACTGTTTTAAGCTGCTTTTTTGAGTGTTAATAATAATAATAATAATAATTCACTTGATAAAGCGCCCTCAGAGAACTCAATCTCTCTCTAGGCGCTTTACATTTGCTGTAAAGTGAAATGTAATTGAATGGTAAGTAAAATCATGCTTGAAAAACAAACGAAAATGAATGATATGGTTAGGGGTGACATGCACAGGGTCAGCATGCAAATGTGGTTAGTGGCAGCATGCACAGTGTCAGCACGCATAAGCACATCAAGGACGAATCACAGGGACCCACTAAATGCTGTCCTAAATAGGTGTGTTTTTTAGGTTCCTTTTAAATGTGGTCAGGTCAGGGGATGTTCTGACGCAGGTCGGGAGGGAGTTCCAGGCTTTGGGAGCATACGAACTAAATAATAATAATAATAATAATATTGCACTTGATAAAGCGCCCTCAGAGAACTTAATCTCTTTCTAGGCGCTTTACATTTGCTGCAAAGTGATACGCAATAGAATAGTAAGTAAATGCACGGTCTCCAAAGGATGTCAGGTTTGTACGAGGTATTTGTAGACTGTTGGATTCCGAGAAGCGGGTGGTACGATGCTTGGCCTGATGGGGTAGTATATCTGACAGATAGGCTGGAGCCATAGAATGAAGGGACCTAAAAGTGAGCGACAAAACCTTGAAGTCAATCCGTTGCTTGACTGGTAGCCAGTGCAGGTCGGCGAGAAGTGGAGTAATGTGGCAACTGCGACGCTCACGACAGACAAGTCTAGCTGCAGAGTTTTGCACCAGCTGCAATCGCCTGATCGCACATGCTGGTAGGCCAGTAAGCAGTGAGTTGCAGAAGTCGAGACGGGATGTCATGAATGCATGGACCAACTTGGACGTGGTATCTTTATCTAAACAAGCCCGAATTTTAGCAATGTTATGAAGCTGAAAATAGGCGGATTTGACTGTGGAGCTGATATGGTCGTCTAACGAGAGGTCGCTTTGGAATATGACACCTAGATTTCGAGCTGATTCAACAGGTGATATGCTGGCAGAGCCAATTTTGAGAGTCAGCCTTTCCAATCTCTGGATCACACTGGGTTTGCCCATAACTAGTAAGTTAGTTTTATCATCGCTAAGTTTTAGAAAATTTGCTGCCATCCATGTGCGGATGTCATCAATGCATGTAGCAAGTGAGTTTAGAGAATTTGAGGTGCTCGAAGGCTGGGAGGGATCAAAGCAAAGGTACAACTGAGTGTCATCCGCATAGAAGTGAAAGCCTAGATTGTGCTTGGCAATCACATCAGCAAGAGGCAGAGTATAAACCGTGAAAAGAACCGGACCTAGCACTGAGCCCTGAGGTACTCCATATTTCAGAGGTACTTCAGATCTTTGTCCGTCAATACTCTGGAGTCTCCCACTGAGATAGGACCTGAACCACTGCAGAGCAGTGCCAGTGATGCCCAGGCGAGATGAGAGGCGCTCTAGAAGAACTTTGTGATCGATGGTATCAAAGGGTGGTATCGATGGTATCAACAAAATGTTAGTCCAATTTCTGAGTTTAAATAGGTTTGGCCGTACCTAGTAAGTTGGTCGTATCGTCATTCAATTTGAGAAAGTTTGCTCCCATCCAAGTACTAATGTCAGCAATACATGCTGAAAGGGAGTTTAGAGTTGATATGCTAAAAGCCAGGGGTATCAAAGCACTGGTACAGCCATGCATCACCTGCATAAAAATGAAGGCCAATATTGTGTTTAGTGTTAGCATCGGCAAGAAGGAGGACATACATTATGAAAACATGTGCTTGGGGTACCCCCTCCCATACCTTATAAGCTCATCGGATGACTGATGGCCATTAACATTAATACTCTGGGCTCCCTCCCCCCACCGGCATAGTACCTAAACCATTGTAGTTCGTTGCCAGCAATGCTCAGGCAAGATAGGTGCTCAAAAAAGTCTTAGCGATCAATAGTAGCAAACGTTGCCTAAAGAGCCAGCAAAACCGAGTCCATTTAATTCTTCAATCTCGAGAATGTTGTAATGCGATTTCTGCAGTGCTGACTCGGTGAAGTTGGTGATTAGGTCTAAAACCAGACTGAAACTTGCTGGGTTAGAAGTTTGTTATAAGAGTTTAGCTGCTCTGCGAAGTTGGTGATTAGGTCTAAAACCAGACTGAAACTTGCTGGGTTAGAAGTTTGTTATAAGAGTTTAGCTGCTCTGCGTCTACTTGTTTCATTGTCTTTGATAAGAATGGCAGTAGTGAGACTTGTGTTGCCTTCTTTATTGAGTGGCCCAACGTCCTTTTTGACATGTAGTCACTAAGGCAGACAATGCATGAGAATGCAAGCAAGATCATCACTGGACAGCTTTTACAACATTTGGCAAATTCGAAGAGGTATTATCACTATTATGTATATAAAATAAGAGAAAGTGCAAGATACCTCATTAATGAGTGAGCCAAGTCTTGTTTAGGCAGTGAGTAGATGAACCCGAGTACTTGGAGGGCGAATGTGCCTACCCGCAGAACAAATGGAGTTTTTGCAGAAACGGCCTTGTCGCATAGTGGAAAAGGTCAAATGGACCTGTTGCATAACGTTTCAGCAATGTCTGTCTTGCCCAACAAAACTTTAAGACGGACGAGCACGTGCACGCATATGTATGCACCACACACACTCACCTTCACAGTTGCACATCCCCACACAAACGCATGCCCTGTTTATGAATACTTAAGTGATCTTCTGCTTTGCTGCTGCAGTGCTCACTAAGCATGTCCTGCTGGTGCACCTTGTCAAGCCCGCTGCAGCCGAGCTACACTACTGCCTGCCCAGTGACTGTCCTTCCGGTTTGCCCTAGTTTTACACAGCCAAGCCATTGAGTTAATGCACAGCACAGTACACATTGATTTTCTGGTTAGTTTGGCGGAATACGGCCACGCCTGCTTATACGCACATGCTGACGAATGCAGCTGCTTTCAGAGCACTTCGCTAATGACCTAATTCGTGGCCTTTAATAACCAGTTTTGATCACTTAAAAACAGACCACAATGGCCTTTTGGGGGGTGCATCATGCACACCCACACGCAAATACCACGCAAGCACGCTCACAAATACAATTATACACTGACAGATTGTGCTTACCTCACCGGGGTCCCAGTGTGACTCAGCAGACCGCTAGCTGCTTTGCTAACCCGAAGTACGGCACAAGCTATTGGCAAGGCATGCCTATAACTAAGCAAGGAATAGCTGCTACCAATGGGCATGTGCTGCACAAAGTTATATACGTGCACGTGTCTCCTGTATGTTGGCAACCATTTTCTTCTCGTTGGTCAGAGCTTTGGTCTGCGCTTGAGTGGGAAATTGTTCTGCCTGTGGCCCTGGCCCCTCCCTCCTGGATGGACCCCAAGTCACATGTCGAAGGCTGGTCAACTTAGTCCGGGTAATTGGCTTAAGCCTATTGTTGCAACCGCTTGATTCTTGCAGTATTAATGCAAATACTGCACTAGCCACAAGTGATAGCCATTCAATTTGAATGCGATGTGAGCAATTTCTAAGAGCGGTTGGCAGTGCCAGCATCTCGGCTTCATTAGACCTGTTTTTTCAGATTAGGCAGTCGTATGGGACAAAATTGATGCAAAACAGCTGCCCCCAGTGCAAAGGGAACCCGTTTAGGCTCACGGTATATTACAGTTCTGGGTTATGTAGCATTCAGCCGTGCATAGAGTGATATACTTTCTTTTCTCCGAGCTGTAAACTGTGCCTGTACCCTGCTAGTCGCATCACATTCTCAGCGGCTGTTTCGAAGTGAAGGGGTTTCTTAGCCCACTTGTGTTCTAAGCCTATGCATAATAGTAGCTCATGCATGCACGTGCATGTATGCATGCACGTTTGCCATGCCAAAGGCTCGATTTTGTTTCTCTCTCTTGTTTTTTGCATGTTACTGGTGATGTGTTCACACTCGGTACTTGTGGCAATTCCCACTCGTGTAGCAGCTTACGCTCTGCATTTTGTCAGATGGATTTAGTTGTTGCCTGCCTTTATCGATCATGCTTGACTCGTCATGTGTTTCTTGTAGTCGCGAACACCTGCGTTGGTATTTGAGCATGTCAATAACATTGACTTCAAGGTGTGTACTCGGTGCTGGCTGATCATTTTGCCTAATGCCACTCGGCATGCGATTGCCAGCAGTTTTGCATGTTCTCGTGGCTGACTTTTGTAGCAGCTTTACCAGACATTAGGTGACTACGACATACGGTTCTACATTTACGAACTCCTCAAGGCAAGTTGTTATAACTCCACTGAGCTGGCTTTTCTGCTGAGTTTGTGTGCCAAATCTCTCGCTGCACGTTGATAAGTTCTATATGAACCAAGTGCTACAAATCCTTCTGACACTAATGAGATAGCATGTTGTTGTAGGCTTTAGATTATTGTCACAGTATGGGAATCATGCACCGGGATGTTAAGCCTCACAACGTCATGATTGACCATGACAACCGTAAGGTTTGTACTGGCTGAATGTGAGATTGCTCCACCTGAGGCAGTTTACATCATTCCCAAGTGGTTGCAGCAATGTATTGATTCGTTTAGCCGTATTTTATTTAGGCTGTTGATCTCTTTTTTGTGCAACTTGTGAAAATAAGACCGTTAAATACACGTGATGACATACTTCATGAAATGAATGAAGTCTAAGTCATCTTGGTGTGTGCTTTTGGTCACCTTGCTGTATTTAGAATATCGTGCCACAAAACGCCAAGCCCATGTTTCCTATGAGTTTTCACATAACAGTTTGTAGCATACCCACTTAAATGTGCGCACGGTAGCACAGAACTAATTCTGTAGCCACCACTAAAGAAGTCCAGCATCGGTAAGGTCCGCCGAAGAAGAAAAATAACTGAAAGGGGCTGTTTTACCCCAGAAATTACCTTAAGCCAGACTAGATGCCAGTCAAAGCAATGTTATTTTTATTTAGGTATTCTGGATCAGTAATTTTACTGTCGATGGGCACTGGTGTGTATGTATGCATGTATGTCGGTTTGAATGTAAAGTGGTGTCAGCTAGCCAACGTGACAAATGTGCTCGCTGTGTGCTTAGTCCCCATGTCGCTGGTGCTCCTTGCTGCCCTCATTGGCTGCAGCGTGGTGCTCTGCCCATCATGCATGCCCACTGCTCCTTCACTGTTTTTATTAGCCCTAACTCCATGGAGTTTAATCATAGGGCTGTGTAAGCAAAGGCTCATTGTGTAAATGAAACGCCTGGAAACTGGTTGGCTGCTGGCAGTTAAAAGTCGGTGACAGTATCAAACTATATTATATACAGATATGGTTGTTCTGATCCGAGTAATGTGTTTTGTGCATGAAGCTCGAGTCACAGGTCGTAGGGTTGGGTTTCATGGAAGTATTTTTTGTGCGTGCTCTTTTGAGGTTAGGGGAAGAATTGGCTCCCTTCGAAGAAACATCGTGGACAAACGAAACAGCTTACATGCTTTGGGCTTTTGGGCCTTGGAAAATCACCGGGTATCAGAACAAGAGCAGTAGTAGCTAGTGTCTGGTACTATTGCCTATTTCTGTGTCACTTAGTGATTAGGTCTGCTTTTCCTACATCATTCAGGGATATATTTAATTAAAATATATTGTGTTGAGATCGTAATACAGAATTCATACGCCAGCCTACGGCAGTGCCTCGCCTAGATGTCTGCCGGTACTAGGCTGGGGGACCATCCCGACCTTGACTGACCAATCGAGTCGCAGCATTCCTGGTGCTGATGCTAGCAACGGCACTGGCCAGTCGGAGCGCAGCGTTCCTGGGCGCAGATGCTAGAAGCTCCGGTTTGAGTGACGCATGCCAAAGAGTTATTGTTCGGTTGTGTTACGAGTGCTCCATGTCGTTGGCTGTTTAGCAATACGCACACGCTCACAACAATTTTTATAAACTATAGGCTGTTCTACTTCTGCTACGGCTGTTGTACTACAAGATCAGTGTTTTACTCTACACACTTATTTTGCACGGATTTAATGGCAATCCTCACTAAGGCTTTGTGACAGTTCCTATAGTAGATGCAGTCGTTTACTTGAGAGCCACCGAGTTGGCATTGTTTTGCGAGTTTCGGCACGTCTAAAATTCTTTGTTGATTGCAGCTGCGCCTTATTGATTGGGGGCTGGCCGAGTTCTACCACCCTGGTCAAGAATACAACGTTCGAGTAGCATCCAGATATTTCAAGGGTCCGGAGCTACTCCTTGACTACCAGGTGAGCTGCTAGCATACCTACTTGGTGACTCGGCCGGTTTTACTTTGCTCACATAATCGTGAGCACATGATTTGGCAGTTTCCACTTGAATCAATCATGCAGGCTGTTGCTGTAATTGTGCCTGAAGCTTTACATGAGTTTCACTGTTCGGTCGCTGCCTCAGATTGTCATTCGGATTTATGTCATCCCCTAGATGTACGACTACTCTCTCGATATGTGGAGTCTTGGCTGCATGTTTGCTAGCATGATCTTCAGAAAGGAGCCGTTCTTCCACGGTCACGATAATTATGATCAGCTCGTCAGGATAGCCAAGGTGCTCGGCACAGAGGAGCTGTACGAGTATATCGACAAGTATGGTATTGAACTGGATCCACGGTTTAATGACATCCTTGGAAGGTAAGAAGGCAGTGCGGTTTCAAGCCCTTGCATTTTGTTAACTTATTTGGTGTCGGACTGTGCCTTCCACCTTGCTGTGCTCAGGCAAGCCTTAGGTGTTGCGTGCCTTTTACCTGAATAGAAACCCGTCACTTTCTTCGCATCCGCATTTGCCTCGATCGCCTTGAATGGCTTGATCAGGAAGCTGCAAACTACAGGAAGCTAGGTAATGCAAATGTGATCAGTGCTCATGAATGGTTTTATTTATTTCCCATCTGGTATTGTTATACCCAATGGACAGATCAAATTGCTGCACATCAAGTAATAAAATGTTAGTTATGTGTGCTGATTTGATAGATCGGTGTTGTATGAGTAGAAGAAAACGTTATTGCTAATTTATTTTTTATTTATCACCTTCCAATAATTACCCAGCACTCATGCACAAGCATCTTAGCTCTTAGTGATGAATGGTCAAGTGTTGGGTATTTTTGTCTCAAAGTAACGGTTACCCACTAAATTTTACATCGATTTTATTCAGCTTTTTATGTATCATATGTGCTAGATGAATGTCATATGTGCTAGAAGAATGTAAAACCCTACCCTTGTGCGGTTTTGAGCTAGTTAAGTAGGAATGTTTTGTCCGGCTTTAGAACCCAATAAGTTGTGAGTTAAAGTGTATGCTTGCATCAATCTTACTGTTTTTAATTTAAAAATTAATACTTAAAGGAACTTGTGTGCCTCCCAGTTGCATTAATTTATTGGTCTGAGCCGGTACCAGTGTGTAGCAACTACATCACTGCTCCACTAGTGAGACCACTTGCTAGTAAGACTGTTGGTTCGCCTGTGTTCGTTAATGGATATTAACACGTAGTTGGGTCATGACATTTATTCGGCCATCGAGAGGGAGAGAGAGAGAATAGAGAGAGGGGGTGGTCCTATCAGGCCGAACGACAGGCAGATAATGGTGCATCCGGGTGCAGAAGAAGGGAAGTGTTCCTTTATCTGCCAAAGACGATATGGTTTCGGGCATATCTGATCTCGAGAAGATCGGCTTCACAGCTGGCAATGCACTTGGGTATTGGCCTTAAGCTGGCAAACAGTTAGGTAGCCAGCGGTTGCTACAAGATCATCCCTGTAATAAGACACTACACCAAACCCAACCAAAATATCACGTGAACGGCATCTGTTGCTTTTGGCACTTGCAGATTCCCTGTAAATCCTGTGTAGCTGAAAATTAACACAAGCAACGATTTAACCATTGTCAATCTTCTTATTTAAATAAAGAGTCATTCTGATTCCCGGTCAAATATAAATCGACAACCTAAAGCCAGCTAAGGTGCCTCCAAGAGATCATTTGAGGCAAGGGGCATACCAGATATGCTGCCGGCTCTTTGTTAGTGTTACCGATGGGGTGCCTGGACTCGGCAGTTGTTGGCTTTGAGCTGAGTCGGCCTGTAGCCGCTCGACACTTGCATATGAAGTAGCACTTACATACTTTCTGCTACCCTACTGGCCGTGGCTCTTAGTTGCCTAAATTGGCCAACAATAATACGGTACTTTGAGATCTTGTGTCAGACCACCATGATTACGGAGCTTTTACACAGGCTTGGTGTTGTTATTAGCCCTACCATAGTTCTGTGCCTTGTGTCCCTTAGTCGACTGCCACGATGTCGAAGTGGCCAGTTATGGTCGGATGTGATGCTCTAGCTGCCAACAGGCCGAGAACTCATGCACGTGACTGTTCCCATGGCGATCCCCGTGATGAATGTAATCATTACCATTGACTAGCTCGGTTTGACTTTGACAGTAAAATTATGAACTACATACCTCCTGTTTAATTCTGTGTGGTACTAAGAGTTGTTTCACTTTTACTACCTCTGCTCTAAGCAATTCTCCATTAGGACCATCCCACAGCTCTTCCGATACACATGGGATGGCAGAGGCCAAATCCCAACTTAAATTAATAGATGCAAGCCATAAGAGGTAGCGTACCATATGCATACCAACAGAGTACTTGCACAAGTATGTAGGCCACCAGGTTGCTATGGTTGCCATGGGTCCTATAGTATTAGTTGTATCATTATTTATTATTATTTAATATAATATTTATTGTTACTAACACTATTAGTTAAGGATCTCTTCTCGTCGACTCGACCTAGAGACCAGCTGCTGTATTCTCGTGTGTAACTGCTTGGAAGCCGTTATTGAACGAATATATTAATACTAATGTAATAGTGCTAGTCTCTGTTAAACTGCCCAACATTCAGCCATGCACCACTTTTAGGGCATAATGGCCAAGGCTTTGATCCATAGTCCGGGTTTTGGCCTTAGTTACTTCCTGTCCCCCGTGATAAGACCGCCCCTCTAGTAAGATCCAAGACATAAGACTGCACGGTATGTTCTAATTAGCCGGTAGTTGTGTATCTAAGTAGATCCCCGACTTCAAACTCACGCCCACGAAGTGATCAGCTTCGATGAGAATTCGCTAGTTAATTTGTAAGGCAAATGGAATCTGTCTGCCAACTCTCCGAACTCATGACTACGTCGATCAGGTTAATGCAGGCAATGTGAGGACCGTTTATACGAGTGTGCATATTGTATCCCTGTGTACGTACTTGCATATGGGTATGCATGCATGTGTTCGTGTGTCCTCGTACCTATTTTCGCAGGCACAGGTGTGGGGCTCTGTGAGTGGGTGGGTGCAAAAGCACTCAAACCTGGATCTGCATTGCAATCAATGGACGGCCAGCAACCCTAGCTGCAAAGTTTTACACTAACTTTAAGCGTCTTATTGCACAATCTGTACAACCTGCAAGTAGTTTGTTAAAGTAGTCAAGACTATATAAAGTAGTCAAGATTATATGTATGGATGTCCACAAGTTTATGTATAGGGATGAAGAAATAATAGGCATCTGTTGGGGACGAGTTACAAAGCCAAATGTATAGTGTCTACAAAAAGATTTAGTTTTCTCTTTGGGCATTTTACTCGAGTCTTATTCTTATTATTATTATATTATTATTAAGATTAGCCAGGCCTTGAGGGGTTAAACCTGATATCTTTCCACCGCCAGCCGAACGTTGTAAGCCACCACCCTCTGACTCGCCCCTGTTCTTGAGACTGCAGAACTGCCTTTTTATTGTTTGCATCACGTAGTGCACGAGTCCACTGCAAGCAAAAAGAAGAAAGGTTTGTCCATTCAGTGAAATGATGGAGCCAGGCAGAAGCATCATAGCTGTTATGTAATGTAATGTATCTCCGTCTGTAACTCCACAAAGTCATAAAGACCATGTGGGTGTTACACAGGAGAGTTTTGTATAGCGCACTCACAGCCCAAGCGGCTTTCGGTACGCATTCGGTAGCCAACAGACTTCGTCTCACACAACAAAGAGAAAGTGGGAAGCATAGCAGAGTCAGGAGAGCAGTTGAGGTAGTGAGTAGCATAGAAGTAGCAGCTCAGGACCGCTGAAAAGGATGTGCCATAGTCGGCAGTAGGAGAGTAGTTGTCGTTGCATAGCTCATAAATAGTCACAGCGAAGATAGCAGTGGAATACCCGAAGGTATTACGGAGAAATCAAGTAAAGGTCCACACCACGCTAGGAGTCGCCCGAGACCGCTATATGTTTAAGGGGCTCTCATTATTTTTTTGCTGGCGTCATGACTTAGCACTCTAATGAGGCTTTAGCTAGCTTTGCACTATTGGCAGACATGGCTGCGAAATTACCGTGTTCTGCATTTCTCTTATGCAAGGCACTCACGGAAGCGATGGGAAAGATTCGTACACTGCGAAAACCAACACCTGATTAGTCCGGAGTCGCTTGACTTCTTGGACAAGCTGCTGCGATACGACCACGTTGAGCGGCTCACGGCTCGCGAGGCAATGGATCATCCCTACTTCTGTAAGTTTGCTGCCCTGAAGGTGCATTGGTGGTGACCTCTAGTGACCCGTTTCACCACTTGGGCCTGCAAGATATCCACTAGTGTGTCAACCTTTTTTGAAGCTCATTCGCATTTACATTTGCTGCTGCATCTGTGGCACTGGATACATTGTAGATCCCATCGTGAAAGAACAGGGCAGAAGTCTAAACAACATCCTTCCACTGCAGAGCCAAGCACCGCTTTTGCCAACTGTAGGCATGGTACCTGCCGTGATGGCAGAATGACACGCCGTTGGTCTGTGCTGTCGTACTTGCAAGCGACTACGTCGACAGCAGCAGTGGTGTGACGTGTGTAATATTGACATACCCTTACTTGTTCAGCGCAGGTAGCACGAGTCCAACTGTGCTGCCACGCAACATAGACCTATTTGTTTTATCGCCAAGGAGGCACACATACACACCTTTCGTCACCCGCTTTCATGGAGGTGTACTGCTTGGATGCCGGTATTAGTAACCTGGCCAGTTTCCATGAGACAAGTTCCACTGAGCAGCAAACAGCAGCAGGTGTCTGCAACTATGGCGACAGCTCGATCGATGCTTACGCTTTACTCTGGTCTTGAGGAAAGATGAGTTTACCTTTGGGATCCTGCCCTTGCCGCGTCCATCCCGTGGCCTGCTGGTTCCGTGCTAATAAATTTTTTTAGGTATCTTGCTATTATTTAATTAGAATCGCCCACGTGTTCTTGAATTGCCGAATCACTGAATTTATTTTTGCATGCCCGTGAGAAGTGAAGAGAAACTGTGCCCGTCACTAGGGGTGTGGCATTGATAAGCGTTCTTTAATTGTGAAAGAACTGGCTGGTTTGGTCCAGCGGTTGGGGGAATACATCTATAGAAGAAAGGAGGTAGGCACTCCCTGGGGGTGCCTACCTCCTTTGTTCTATAGATGTATTCCCCCCAAGGTGCTCGCCCTGACCAAGGTCTGGCTAAGGTCGTGGGCTCGAGCCCCGTGGCATATGTGAAGCGCCTGAATAGAGATTAAATTCTCTTGGGGCGCTATACAAATGCATTATATATATATATATATATATATATATATATATATATATATATATATATATATATATATATACAAACATATTTGAATACTATTGTTGGCCAAAGTTTGAAACCGTCTGCCTCAAGTCTAAAGAATGTTCAGCTTGAATAGTGTCTTGCCCATCTGTGATGTAGCTTCGACAACGATGGTGCACTTGGATGGTTCCTCTCGACATTTAAAAAAGACTAAAACTCCACCTGTTTCTCATAGCATTTGCTCTATGAATTTTTCCTTGTGTCTACGTGTACTTGAATTGTTATGCAATCACTAACCCATCGACATGCTTCCTTTTCAGCATGTGGACTGCTTAAAAAGAGATTAGTACTCGTTGAGCCATATGCAAATGTTTTGTCATTATTGTTCCTGGCAGATAACTCGGGAGCCTGCAAAGCTACTTTTAAGCTTTCGTGTTCGTTGGATCCCTGCACTCGGCAGTGCTGTCGGTGGCAGCCATCGATGCTTAGGCGTTCCACCTTGTGCTATCTATGGTATGCAGTGCAACTACCTCAGTGTGACAATGGACTTGCGAACTTATATTGTTGGCTGAGCCTGAGGGTCATGCTTGCGTTTGAGACCTGCAGCGTGTGAGCACAGCTTGCCTTCACAGCTGAAGTGTGACCATCTTTTCTTTTTAGGTAAGTGGTCGTGAATGGTCACTCACAGTGCTCACCTTCCTACCAGTGAGAGTACTGGGTAGTTTTTAGTGTGACTGCTTGCAGACCTGAAGAAGCCTCTACTGGTTATGTGGTCGTATCACATCCTACAGGCCAAATTACTTAGTGGCTCCTAGTATTTGCTTTATATTCTGACCTCTAATGCTTAGCCACTGAAGATTTAACTCGCCAGAAGCGATGCTAGTTCTTGTTGTAATTTAAGATGTTCGCCTTAGCGACCAAGGTCGTCGGCTCGAGCCCTCTGGTTTATGTAAAGCGCCCGGATAGCGATTAAGTTATCTATCAGTATATATATATATATATATATATATATATATATATATATATATATGTTTACTGAATATATAGTACTGGCCGGGAAAATTCTCTCGGGAATCAACCAACACTCATCAGAAACGTTTCAGGAGTTAGATAAATTAAGGCACAAAAATATATCAAGGTAGAAATGAGGATAGAACGAATGCAGCAAATCATGTTTGCCCCCGTCGAAGTAAGCCTACTATGTGAGAGTACAAGATCAAATGTATTCAGGTAGGTTCGGAAGCTGGTGCGATTTTCAAAGAGTAGTTGTTGGTAGCACTGTCGGAACACGACAAAGAAAGAAATTTTTTATTTGCCAAAATATTTGCTTCTAGAAAATGCATCTCACCGGCTGTGTCCGTCATTTGTTCGGCTATGATCGGAGATTAAGGCACTCAAATCAATTTGGCTGTGGTCAAGGTTTTGTGCAGGAGTAGAAAGAATGTTAACTAGCTTCTTAGTTCTGTCCACGCTAGATTACTGTAATTCCCTTTTCGCTCGGCTACCGAAAAAAGCCACTATTCCACTGCAGCTAGCTATGAATATGGCAAGGCTAGTTTACATATCCAGAGGTTTGATCTTGTGTTTCCTTCGATGAGAGAGCTTGGATAGCTATCAGTTAATCAACCGATATAAAGGAGTTCTTACACTGCCCTACAAGGCCCACCATGGTTCGGCTACTTCACATCCAGCTGAACTGCTGCATCAGTTTCAGCCTCCTTGTCCTCTCAGGTCCTGTGTGAACAACAAATTAGCTGTTTCGTTCCTCTGCTCAAAGACCATTGGCGACAGAAGGTTTTGATCTGCAAGTCTTATACTGCGGAACTTACTTCCACAACCCTTACGCGACATTTTTTTCTCCTGCTGCCGACTGTGGCACATGCTTTCCAGCCATCCTGAGCAGCTACTTCCATGTTACTCACTACCTCAACTGCTCTCCTGACTCAGCTATGCTTCTGTCTTTATCTTTTGTTGCATGGCTGAAGTTGTTGGCTACGGAATGCGTGCGAAAGCGGTTTAGGCTGTGCGTGCGCTATACAATACACACCGGCGTAAAACCAACACAGCCTTCGTGGCTTTTTGGAGTTGCAGACAGAGATACATTACATCAAGTGGGACAGACCTTGTTCGAGACTATGCAATAACTTGGTAATACTGCTAAGGCAAGAAACCAACCAACAAGTTTCCTTGTGCCGTAAAAATTGCTTTAGAAGTTTTGGCAAAAACATGCAACCTTAAAAGCATGGCGATCTGCATGCATGGTAATAATAATACATTTGTATAGCGCTCTCAGAGAACTTACCATCTTCCTAGAACTTTAAATTTGTTGCAAAGTAAGCACGATCGAATGGTTTGTGGTAGCATGCTCAATGAGAGCAATTTTAACACGGTTAAAGGTGACACCCACAGGGTCAGCCTGCAAATAAGATTAATGGCAGCATTCACAGTGCACGCATAAGCACACAAAAGTACGAATCCCAAGACCCACTAAATGCTATGCCTACTAATTAAAACGAGAAAGTCCGTCTGTCACGCGGCAAGATGACGAGTGAAAAAGTCCGTCCGTTACTCTGCGTTTATGAACAGTATTGTATTGCTACTATGACTTAGCGAAGCGAGTACACAGGCAGTGAGTGAGCTTTAGGGATAAATATATGCTTTTTAAGTCTCTTTAAATATCGTCGGTTCAGGGGATTTTGTGACGCCAGTCCGAAGTGAGGTCCAGGTTTTGGGAGCATACGAACGGAAGGCACAGTCTCCAAAGGATTTGAGGTTTCTACGAGGTGTAGATAAACGATTCGATTTAGAAAAGCGAGTGGTACGATGCTTAGCCTGGCGAGGGAGTAGATCTGATAGGTCGGACCTAAACGTGAGGGACAGAACCTTAAGGTCGGTGCGGTGCTTATTGGGAGCCAGTGCAGGTCGGTGAAAAGTGGCACGATGTGGCAACTGAGACGCTCACGTCAGAAAAGCCTAGCGGCAGAGTTTAGCACTAACTGTAAGCGCCTGATTGCACACGCCAGTAGACTAGCAAACAGTGAGGTACAGTAGTCGAGACGAAATGTCACAAATGCATGGACCAATTTAGGTGTAGATTCGTGTCTAAGCAAGCCCGAATTTTTAGCAATATAATGTAGCTGAAAGTAAGCAGACTTGACTGTGGAGCTCATGTGGTCGTCTGATGGAAGGCCACTTTGGAGCAGGACGCCTAGATTTCGTGCAAATTCAACAGGAGATATGCTGGCAGAGCCGAGCTTGAGCATTAGACTTTCCAATTTCTGAATCACACTTGATTTTCTCATGATTAGTAAGTTGTTTTTATCATCATTCAGTTTAAGAAAAGCTGCTGCCATTCGTGTGGGAGCTGACTCTTTGATACCAAGCACGCGCCGGTACACAAACGACAAAATTTGAACACTGGTGGGGGCTTCAACACCCGTATATTCCGTCGCCGCTCGCAGCGTTACATCCCATAGTCGTTCTCCCCTCCGTCCCGCTTCCCACTGCCTGCTTCTGTCCAGGCAGTGACTCACGCTTGTTAAACATTAAAACATTTAACCATAATCCCATATAACCCATAAACTAATAAAGCCATAAACCCACTCTTGGCTAGCAGTCGCATGAAGTACTGGAATATTGGAGGTTAAATCTAGATCCTCAGCATGCAAAGATTTTTCAGGCCAGCACTATATTTGTACCAGTGTGTGTGTGTGTGTGTGTGTGTGTGTGTGTGTGTGTGTGTGTGTGTGTGTGTGTGTGCGTGCGCGAGAGAAGAGTGTGTGCGCGCGCGCGTGTGTGTGTGTTCATGCTTGTATGTGTGTACACTCACCCTTGGGCGATCCGGAATGAATCCTTTCTAGGTTGGAAATGAATTCAGGAGGCCAATCACCTTCAGAATTGATCGCTTAAAGGGTTTTGAAAACAATTAATTCTCAGAAGGAAGATGGAGATAAAAATATGACCATGACTAAAAATAGCCAAAATATGGAATATTTAATTTAGATCTGATCGAACCCCGAAGACTGAGGTGATTTGCCATGATGGGTAAATTTAGTCAGCGCTTTATTTGAGATGTAGTTTCTGGCGTCACGTACCACGATAAGCCATAGATTCCCACAGAACCAAAGTCTTTCTGCTGAAGGATAAAATTGAGTAACAGATGTGATTACTTGGGTTAGCTTTACTTGTGATTGCTCGCGATTTCCACGACGCCGTGATTACTCTGTAGCTTTATTTCGACACAGTTCATTCGCATTGGCCACCTAATTCAAAGTCTCTTCCGCTTGCTACGTTTTTCTGTCTGGAGGTGCAACATCCAAACGTCGTCAAAACATGTTACCTTCTGCTCCCAATGACGTTGCGGAAATATCTTACTACAGAGATCAATGATAAAACGGTTATTTTTGGAATAAATTAACGCCGTCGTGCTTGAGTCGTGTACATTTAGCCGCTTCCTTACGATAGATAACCCATGGTCCAACACGCCGTGCCGTTCCTAAAAAACTAAGTAGGATTTCATTAGTAATCTCTTGGCAAACTTGTACGTGCAGCTATAAATAAACGAACACGTTCTCTTTTCTTACTTTGCAGTGCGAATCTACTTACGGTGTTTTAAGCAAAATGCGAATGAGGGGCACACAAGAGTGGGTGCTCTAATGTTGATCGTAAGCTGCCCAAAATCTGTCAATATAAATAGTTGCCAGAAATTTTATTCACTCAACTAGATGCATGTTCGAGTAAAATGGGTGCGCTTAAAGAAAATATAGGCATGCGGACACACTATGCTGAGAGCCATCTTGCATGCAGACTGGTTCTACGGACCATTCCGGTGCCCTAATGTTTAGGATATATTTCATTTGTAAAGCGGTCGGATAGGATCGCGGTTTCTAGACCATGAGATCCCTGTTTTCCGGATCCTAGTGGGTCTTCGCCAATCATTCACACTAATTAAATATAAAATAAAATAAATATAATTCATTTTTTATAGCACCCCAAGAGAATTTAATCTCTATTCAGTCGCTTCACATATGCCTCGAGGTTCGAGCCCACGACCTCAGTCAGACCTTGGTCGGGGCGAGCACCTTAACCGCTAGACCAAACCAGCGCAATTCCAACCGACCGGTGCATAGCGCCGACCGGGGGTAGCCAGACGAAGGTTACTCGCTGTGATGACACACTAGGTAAGGCGGTTGCTTTCACGACCTCGGTCCCGAGGTCGTTGGTTCGATTCCTGTGGTGGGCGATTCTGTATCGTCACTGCAAGCGGTGGTGATAGCAGTAAAGGCTCTTCTGTCGCTATACAAAAAGAGGCTGTTTAATCAGCTAGGATTTTTATTTTATTTATTTTACTCAACACATTATGTTGGCAGCCCACTCGGCGAGGTGCATACTTGGCTGTACATATGGTGGTAAGAATGACTTGTGCACCATGCTGGCTCAGCGATTACTTCCTCTACAAGCGTCGCGGCACACCCGACGCCAATAACGTCGCCGACCAACATGGGCCTTTGCTAGCAAGGGGTCGTATGGAACCGTACGGAATCGGCGGAACCTCACGGAGACCTTGGATAGACTACGCTGCCATTGTTATCGAGTTTCGCTCTCTATCGCCGCAGAGGACTGAAGGAACGTCAGAGCGCGAGACTCAGTTCTCCCGCCACCGGGTACAAGGCTCGGCCGACGATTGCACGAACCACCACCAGATTAGAAAGTGCTGCGAGGCCAGCAGGAACGACGCTCTCTCTCTCTCTCTCTCTCTCTCTCTCTCTCTCTCTCTCTCTCTCTCTCTCTCTCTCTCTCTCTCTCTCTCTCCATCTCTTCTCTCTCTCCCCTCTCCATCTCTCCGGATAGGACGCGGGCGATTTCCACTCGCGATTCGCGATCGGCCACGCATTTCACTTCCCCTAGCCACCTCGCGAACATTTCGTCTGGCGCGGCGATTTTCGAGGACAGGATGGCAGCGTGTCGGCGTCAACTGGGAGAGCATGACCAGGACTAGGTGCCGACCCGTTAGCAGGCGCTGACCAGTCGCAGTTCCTCCCACTCAGCTACCGGCCTACCTCCCTCCGAGCGAAGCCGGGGCAGGTAGAGAAATTCTGGGCTAGCAGTCCGTAGCGGATGAGATCAAACCGCAGCAGCCGCAGCGAGTTCCGCATTTCATCGGACCTAAGTCGCCGCTGCGGAGGCTCGCGCCGTAACCAACGGTCGGCCGGTACGGTGTGAGCATTCGCCGGCAATAGCTTCGCCGCCCACGGTGGCGCCGAGGTGCAGCCCATTCAATTTGACCCTGCAGTGCTGCGTTCGCGGGCGGATCTACGAACTTATAACCGTGTACGGCCCCCCTCCCGAGCAGGGCCAAGATGTACAGCCGGCAGCCAATCGCGTCGTTTTCGGGCTGCGTAGCCATAACCCAGCAACAGCCAGACCGCGAGTGCGCAACAACAAACTTTCTCGCGCAGACCGGAATAGCCCAATCGCACCCAGACCTTTGTCTGCCTGCGCGTGCGGTAATGCCATATTCGGACTTTTTTTTATTGCAATATGCCAATATTTATATTCGAGTTACATTTTTTGCGTCTAAATATTTATTTAAAAAATGTGTTTGGAGCACAACGTTATTTTACCAGGTATTCGGCCGATCTGCCATAGCAACGTGAATTACTACGCCTGCGGGAGCGCTCCCTGGTAACTCGAGTACCTCTATCGGAACACAGACCCGAAGCTCACTTGGCTACCAGTAGGCGAGAGTAGTAGAGGTTACGTTTCTGTTGGTGTCGTCACTGTCCTTAGTTACCGGCGGCAACGTTGACCCGGGTGCTTAGCCACCATGTTCAAGAACACGTTTCAGAGCGGATTCTTATCCATTCTGTACAGTATCGGTAGCAAACCGTTACAAATATGGGACAAAAAGGTAAGTAGAAAATCTAGGCATACAATTTCCCGTCGCTCTTGGGGGCGCGACAGCTGCAGCACGTGCTGCAATGACCTGCGGGCGGGGTGGAAGCTGTTTGGGCCATACCGCCCAATCAAGTCTACTAAGAACTTGTGCGCTAGTTAAGACGTACGCAGGCCAAATTGCACAGCTGTACGAGAGGCTGTCACCGTTGTCTGTGATTCTGAAGAAGCTAAATATAAGTGCCCGCCGGCTATTACGTTCGTGTCGATTGCATCCTCAGCCTGTGCATATGACCTTTCAGGTTCGAAACGGCCATATAAAGCGTATCACGGACAACGACATCCAGTCCCTGGTACTCGAGATAGTTGGTACGAATGTAAGGTACGTTGATCCTTACCCTTCCGTTTCGCCCATGAAACATGCTGCCTGGAAAATGTCTGCGTCCGGCGAGGTGACACGAGGCCACGCTCGCTGTCGTGTTTGATGTCGGCCATGCCATGCCACCAATCTAGGACCGCTTGACTTGCAGCACTACGTATATCACCTGTCCTGCTGACCCGAAAAAGACTTTGGGCATAAAGCTTCCGTTCCTCGTCATGATCATAAAGAATCTAAAAAAGTACTTCACTTTTGAAGTACAGGTAAGTTGCTATTGCTGCTGCACAGCCTACCATATAGTTCCTTGTTCTCGAGTGTGCTCAGTTGTTACCTTTAATCTGTTACGTCGACGTGCATCGATCAGCTGACAATCCCTATATACGAATGGTAATATTCCTTGCTGGTCAATACCACAAACCATTATTGTCCATACCGTGTAGCATTACTGTCCACTTAGCAGAACATATCCGTAATGTGTTTGGTTGTATGAATTCTTCCGTAGCAGTGAACTAATACGTAAGTAGGCTCGAACTTGAAAAGCGAGCATTTTGCAATAGGGGTTGGATTGAGGAATGATTGAGCACATAATTACAATAGTAGTAAGACGTTTGTCTAGGGCAGACTAAAGTTTTTGTCCAAGCATTTTACATATGCTACTGACGAAGCATGTCAATTGGTTAGTGATACCATGCACAGTTTCAGCACGAATAAGCTGACTAAGGACGATTCACTTGTACCTAGCTAATGCTGAGGAATAAGTGGGTGTTAGCTTCATTTTAAATGTGAAGTCAGGGAATGTTGTGACAGCCCACCGGGCTCCAAAAAAATTGAGGTTGGTTAGCGATACGGCTAAACGACTTGTGTCAGATGAGGCAGTGGTGCAATACCTAGTTTGATTCGGAAGTAGTTCGTATAGATGGGTCATTGCAAGAGAATCAAGGGATTAAACATGAGTGACAAAGGTTAATACACGGCTTGACTGTGATCCAATACAGGTTGAGAAGAAGGGATTTAATGTGGTGGTTGCTAGTTTGCGACAGATAAGCCTAGCCACAGAGTTATGCATGAGCTTTAAGTGCGGTATTGCATAGGCCGGAAGACCTGCAAGTAGTTACAGAGGTCGACACAGAATGCCGTAAATGCATGGACTAACTTAGATGTCTTATCCTTGTCTAAATACGCCCACATTTTTGCAACGATTAGCTGAGGGTGATCAGATTTGACTGTGGAGATGATGTAGTCGTGAAGTGAAAGGTTGTATTTGGAAGAAGACACCCAGATTGCGTGCAGATGCTGTAGGAGATTCGCTAGCTCAGCCTCTTTTGAGGGTGAGATTTTCTAATCTCTGAGTAACAATAGGTTAGACTAACTAGTTAGTTGGTTTTATCGTCATTAAACTTGAGAAAGTTAGCTTCCATCCTAGTGCGAAAGTCACCTATACATGCAGCAAACGAGTTAAGAAGTTTGATGTGCTTGAAGGCAGGGAAGGAACAAAGCAGTCATTTAGCCGTGTGCCATCTTCTGCCTAGAAATTCTAGCCTAGTCGTAGCTTGTCGAGCAGCCTGTGACCCTCTAATTTTCAACGAGGCAGGGCCGCTTCGCTTGGGTTATCTCGTTTTTTCTCATCTCATTTCGTGTTTTTTTCGACCCAGAGAAATAATTAAGATCTTTGGTACCCCCATTGGAAGATGGCTGATGTGTGGGTGCCGACATACTGTTTGTGAACCCTGAGATGTCAGGGGCATGCTTATAAAGTTGATAGTCATGCAAGACCCAGCAGGTCTTGTGGTGTTATACTAGGCCCTAGTACTCGCTCATCGACCGGTATCATGACCAATTAAAATGTGGTTCTGTGAAAGCCATATTGCACTGCCATGGTGGGTGCTATGCGAGGTTTTATTGCCGGCATACATTTTGGTCTGCATACTGCCCCCCACACAAACTCTAAATAAGCCTGGCTGTTGCTGCATGGCTCAACTGGCTGCCTTACGTTTTGAGCTGCTATGCATCCATTGATCACACCCACGTGGGCCTCGACTGAAGTTCAGCTCAGAATCAAAGGTTTGCTTGTTAAAGCTTCAGTGCAAGTCCTGAAAAGCTGAGCCGACAAGTAGAGAGA
The DNA here is from genome assembly GCA_009760855.2 of Cristatella mucedo. Classification (NCBI taxonomy): domain Eukaryota; kingdom Metazoa; phylum Bryozoa; class Phylactolaemata; family Cristatellidae; genus Cristatella; species Cristatella mucedo. Next base: position 7,174,503 of record WPIO01000011.1, on the reverse strand, counting down.
GAGAGAGAGAGAGAGAGAGAGAGAGAGAGAGAGAGAGAGAGAGAGAGAGAGAGAGAGAGAGAGAATGAACACAATCGTGCCACACTCTAGCAGGCCATCCTTGATTGGTTAAATGGTTGACGGGTCTACTTCTGCTGGTCAACTTTTGCGTGTGAGAGCAATAAAAGCAAAAGGTAGCCGATTAAACAGCCTTATTCATCTAGCTGCAGAAGAGCCTTGCTGCAGGGGCTCGTGCCTCATCCCCATCAATCATCGTCCGGACTCCGGTTGCACAGGCTTGAACTCGGCTGTCAGCCGCCACTGCTGTCAGATAGTCGCCTGGTGCCCACGGTCTTTGTTGAGGGATGTTTGTGTGTGGGGCAGCAATAGGAGAGTCAAATCTACTAGCCCGGATGCCCCTACTTGCCTTACTCGCTCGTGCCGTCTGATCTTGTCTTACTGAACTGGCCTCTTTGGGCATGTGCGCCTCTGGATCTGTTGCCATCATCGGGCTATGGTGTGCCGGCGCTCGCTGATTCGTCGGTGCAGTGCCACTATTCGCCAGGGCGAGCCCTGAAAGGCTGCTGATCAAGGCAGTCGAGCAGCCATTCTCTTGACCGTTCCGTCGGGTAGCTATTGCTGCTGCTTCACCGGCAGACCACGGGCTTTGCCGAAGCTTGGCTCGCTCGCGTTTGCCTGCATGCGTTTGCCTGAGCGCTCCCTTGCCGCTCTGGGCTTAGTTGCACAGGCCGTCAGAGTGGCAGGTCGGGGAGGCACGGCAAGGGCGAGGGGGCTGCCTTGACCCAACTCTCCTTGTTGTACAGAGTATGCTTGATCGTGCATCATTGGTGCCCGTCGTCTATGGTTCAGGTACTCGACGACAAGAACGTGCGGCGGCGGTTTCGTGCGAGCAACTATCAGAGCACGACGCGCGTCAAACCGTTCATCTGCACGATGCCCATGAGGCTGGACGATGGCTGGAATCAAATTCAGTTCAACTTGTCCGATTTCACGAGGCGCGCGTACGGCACCAACTACATAGAGACGTTGCGAGTGCAGGTTCGTAGGCTGAGCACCCCCCCCCCCGACCGGGCCTGCGCGGCCTCCAGTGAAGGTCGTCGAGTCGGGCTTCTGCCGAGCAGCTCACGCTCGAGCCTGGAGAGCTGGAGGCGGCAGCAGCAGAAGCAGCAGCAGCGAGGGAGCCCTTGGCCGAGCTTGCTGTCGTGACGCTAGCCTTACAGCCCCTCGCCTGGCGTGCCTTTGCAGATTCACGCCAACTGCCGCATTAGGCGGGTGTACTTCTCCGATCGGCTCTACTCCGAGGACGAACTGCCGCCAGAGTTCAAGTTGTACTTGCCGGTGCAGAACAAGAAGGCGTAGACAAGGAGGCAAACATGCAGCAGCAGCAGGGCGGCGGCTGCTGCAGTGGCTAAGGAGGTGACGCTTCATGACCTTGCATTCTTGACCTTGCCAGCGTGGGCCGCCAGCTGTGGAAGGCAGGGCCTTGTCGGCATCGTTCTGCCGAGGCTGTCAGCCAAAGACCCGTCACCCGTTGGACAGTGCCCGTGACCAGCCGATCTGCGTGCTGTGACCCTGGCCGGTGAAGGTGGCACCTCACTCAGCTGCTGCATGCAGTCGGTCGCATCACACTGAGAGGAGGCCCGAGGCTGATGTTGCATTTTTCCTCCTTATTCTTCTTGTTGACACTGCCCGAGCTTTAGGTGGGCTACCTTCGGCATGACTCGTCACGTTTGCGATGGACGTGGCACGGATGCAAGCCGAACTATCATCACCTTGCTGTCAAACTTTGGATGATAGCATGCATTGTACATAGGTGTAATTAAATCGTTGTAGTTACATCTAAGCTAATTTGTTCAATAAAAAAAGAAGTCTGGTGCTCCTGCGTTCGTTGCAGGTGTGTGCCAGTAACTTACCGTTGGGTGCTTCCAGCAATGCCACGTGTAGACAGGATGTGTGCGATAGTAGTTGCAATCTTGACCGTGCAATGCTGTGTTCTAGCTGATAGGCACGGGTAGTGACCAATTGTCAGAGAATGGAGGACACCCAGCTATTTATAGTAAATAACCGGTTACGAAGTGGAGGAAGAACTGTGCCAGCACAACACACGTTGGTGGGGCACAATGTTAAGTGGGAGACCCAACTGAGGCTTCAACAAGCAGCTGCCGGTTCTGTCGTGATTGCAGATATCCCTTAGATCGATCACATCATCTCGCCTTTTGCACCCTTTGTTGGACCTTTCCATGCAATTCAGTTTTAAATTTCAACTGAGATTGCATTTTGTCATCGAAATTTACGCATGCAAAATTCATGGGTTTTGATCCCAACGGTCAGAGCCTACTAGCGAACACGAAGTGCCCCGATTATAGGATCGATTTACGTGGCGTGCTTGCTTAGGTCCGATTTTATGACTGTTGATGAACCATTTATAATGCACCGATCGCTTTAAGCTAACCCCAATAACACGGGGGTTATCGGAAGCTACACCACTAATTTCCATTCAAAATTTCAAGTGCATTCATAGTTTAATTTCGACATTAAAGTGCCGGTCAAAAAGTGGCCACGAATTGGTTGGCTAGTTTATTTTGTTTGATGTCGTAGCTGCATGCAGTTTATTTCATACAGCGTTCAGTTTTCTGCATTTATTTTACCAATGCTCTCTAGGTTGCTCAAAATTGACAGCATTTCACCTAAATGACGTTTGAAGAACCCAGGTACTGCGGGAAAACGTTCATTTCGCATCGGGAGTGCTAATGGGCAGTTCGATTGTTGAAAAATCATATTTTCTACTTATAAGGTTCATTCCCCGCGGTGCTTCAATCTTTTGGCTCTTGGGGTTATTTCCGTATATTTTTAAGTTTCATATTTGATATGTGGTGCAGGCAATTTAGGGCACAAAGTGAAGAAAGAACCCATGTGACATCGATTCGTTCAGTGACAAATGAGATGGGGATTCAAATATCTCGAGTTGAGTTAGTCATTGACAGATTTTTTCCTAAGCACTCCTGCAAGGTGCTATCCGGCGCAGTGGTTCACTAGATCTACCGAGGTTTTAGACAAAAAATGTAGCTTTCAAAATTAAGCCGCCATCTATTATAAACCTGTGAGATTCCAGGCCAGAAATAGGGCGTTTGCGCCCCAGTTCACGGAAAACTTTGTGTGCACTTTAGACGAGCGGCTAGAGGCCATGTCGCTCGATCTAATTTTAACCAAGTCAAATGGACTTCACGGCTCGTAGGGCTCTCTCTCTCTTTCTCTCTGACGGTTAGCGGTCAATCGAAAGGAAATGTCGTTCATTTATTTAAATTATTTGCAAAGCACTTCTGATATATGTAGCGCTTCATCAGTAGAGATGAAGTGGCACTCTGTAGTTCGTGAAATCAGCAGTTCGATCGCTGGTTTGAGTGCTCAGGCTTGCAAATTACTCATTTTGGTGCAGCAAGCGCAGCTGTCAGTTTGGAAGCACGTGGGAGGCTTCAGCCAATATTGTCACTTCGACAAACGGTTCTGTTTTTCTCAGCCAGCTCGCTGAACGGGAAAATATCTTCATACGGTGCCACCTTGGCCTTATCTTGTGCGACCTAGGTAAAAAAAAAACAATTCAACAGCAATGCCCCGGAATTGCGATTTCGCTTCGTTCGACCTGGTCTGACCTATGCATCTGCCAGTCGTGCTAGCCACTAGCTCGGGCGCTCAGCGCCACGGCTGTGGGGAGGGGGCGGCTTGGGCACTTCTTCTTTAGATGATCGTCGTTGAACCGACGGTGGGTGGGGGGGCTAGGCTCTGCTGAATGGCCACCACTCTCGACGACTGAGTCGCTTGCCATCGGAGAGTCGTGCCAGCAGTCGCCTTCGGCTGGAAAGGCTGGGGGCATGCTGAAGCTTTTTCGATTAGGAATTCAATACAGCACGGAAAGAAAATGCATTGTGCCCAACATGCTGACACTCGGCCCTCGAGAGCTGCTGCTGTGTAAGAGTGAAGGCGTGCTTTCTTGCAATAAATGTCAACTTAAGAAATGTCGCGATGTCAGTCGGTTGTGAGTTCCAGGCCTCGGGAACGTATGAAGTGAAGGCACAATGTCTGAAAGATTTGAGGTCCACTAGAGGCACAGCTAAATGACCCTCGATCGCGTAGTGCGATGGCAGCCAGGAGAGCTGGTGGTGCGACGGCCTGATTGAGGAGTATGTTCGATAGGTAGTGTTGTGACGTCACCTACCACACAGCAGCAGCCTTCGGTGGCTGACGAAGCGTTCCGGCTTGGCACGAACGGGCCAACCTCGTGCGCAGGGCTATTAGCCTGCCCATGCACACCCAGAACCGTAGAAGTGGTATATAGGCAGGCCGCTCCACGTCGCGTCGCAAAGACACACACTCTCTGGAGCTACTGCTCGGCACACAGCTCCTCATTAAAGCTTGACTACTTTCAAATGTGTATTTCTTAGCGGTATTTTGCCCCAAGAACACTACAAGTTCAGGCCGGAGCAAGAGGCACCAGTGCAAGCACGACGAGTGCACCGCACTAGATTTATGCTACTTTGAGTTAGATCGACTACGGATACTTTGCGATTCAAAGATAATCCAGGATGCACAGAGTGCCAAAAGTCATTGAGGCAGCGACCTAGGTAGGAGTTCGTCATTAAGTTGGGGGGGGGGAGTCTGAGCTTATTATCAGAAACTCAACCAAACCCGAGCCAGCCATTCAGAATGCATTGCAGGTGGGTGGCATGCCTCGTATGCCGACTTCAGCAGGCTGCTCTCAAGCACTTCCACTTCCGTGTACTTCTGCTGCAAATGTCCCTGTCTCTCTCTTTCTCTGTCTCTGTCGATCAGATGCAGAGAGTTCTGGCCAGATTTATAAGAGGGTAAACAACTTGTCGGCCACTACTGCGAGGTCTCACTAGCCAGATATTAGTGGCTCGGCCGACACGTTTTCAGCCTTCTTCACTGAAATACCAGTGCAAATTGGTGCCTGCATAAAGCCCCATCCGACTAAAGCAATTGCTGGATAGACACCTGCGACCTTCCTTAAAGGATTCTCCGAGGTTTCTGCATGCGATGTAGCTATCTAAACGAGGTCTAGTAAAAATATCTCGTCTCCTGAAGGCCCTACACTATCATCTCTATGGTCTTCACTAGCAAGCAAACGTTGCTCTGCCATAACCAAGATTTTTCATTCTTCTCTGGAAAAAGGGGTTGGATCCAAGCCCTTCAAAATCGGCCGTCGTTAGACCGATACTTAAAAGGCCCGAATTAGATACAGAGGTCCTTGCAGACTATCGCCCAGTTTCCCTTCTTCCTTTTTGTCAAGGATTCTTGAAAAAATTGCTGCTAAGCAGCTGGTAGCACACATTAAAAAGAATGAAATTTCAGAAACATTTCAGTTGGGGTTCAAGCAGCAGGACAACACTGAAACTGCTATCCTCCGTGTAACGACGAATGGCATCCTAAGCAGCAACGATGACAAGAATGTCACTGCCCTAGTGCTGCTAGATCTATCAGCTGCCTCCGACACCATTGATCACGATAGACTACTTGAAAGATTAAGAACAGCGATCTGTCGAGCAGACAAGGCGCTGGCGTGGTTTATACCGTACTTGTCTTATCGTGTTAATATCTTGTCGTGTGGGTGTCAGGTCTCAGCGACCAGATCAGTCACCTGTGGAGTCCCTAAAGGGTCCATTCTCGGTTCTCTGCGGTACTCTACCTCTGGAAGAAGTGACCAGGCCAATGGAATATTCTATCACTTGTATGCTGACGATTACTGTATTTAAACTATAGATATAAATTTAAATTATAGCTGTCATGTAAACAGTCAGAATCTGCAGCAGCGACTGATAAAGAGAACGCTTGCTTTGCAGAAATTTGATCCAGGATGTCGGCTGATTTTCTTAAACCAAACGACGACAAGACTGAACTGCTACTCATAGGACACCCAAGCGTGTGGCTGAACTCGAAAACTTTGGTCTTCTAATAGATGATGCTGTTGTACGGCCATCACCACGTGCCCGAAATTTAGGTGTCGTTTTCGACAGTTGCCTAAATTTTAAAAGCTTTATTCAGAAGACTGCTTTCACAGCTAAGCAAACTCGTCTGATCCTTATCCAAAATTAGGAATTGTCTTCCACGGGTGGCTTGCAAAGAATTTAACTAGCTCCTTACTCGGTCTCAGCTAGATTATCGTAATACCTTTTAAGCTGGGCTACCGAAAACAAGTCACTAGGCCACTGCAGCTGGCGATGAATACGGTTGCAAGGCTAGTTTACAAATCGCAGAGGTTCGACAGTTTGCGTCCTTTGCTGAAAAAGCTTGGATGGCTGCCGGTTGATCAACGGATATAGAGCAAAGTTCTTACGCTGACCCAGAAGGCCGGCCGAGGCTTGGCTTCTCCATACCTAGCTGAACTTCTGCACCAGCTTCAGCCTCGTCGTGCCCTCAGATCTTGTATGGACAATAAATTAGCTGTTCTAATCCTCCGCTTAAAGAGCGTTAGTGATAGCAGCTTTTGCTCTGCAATTCCTAGGCTGTGGAACTCACGTCCACAACTTCTTCTTAACTTCAACTCACTTCTTATGCAACGACAAATACTCTCCAGCTCTCGACTAAGCCACCCTAAACTGCCACGTCCATGCTACTCACTTTCTCAACTGCTCTCCTGACTCAGCTATGCTTCTGACTTTCTCTCTGTTACGTGAGATGAAGTCTGGTGGCTAACGAATGCGCACCGAAAGCCACTTAGGCTGCAAGTGCTTCATACAAGACTCTCCTGCCTGCACCTTGCCTGGACCTGCCGAAGTCGACGTACTCTTGGGAATTATCTTCACCTGCCTGGACCTGCAGTCGAGCTACTCTTGCGAACTCCCTCGTCGAAAGGCTTTCTCGGAATGCCGCCTGCCGACGCTGGCCGAAGCTAAAGCTTCCGACAGCAGAGCGCTCACCCTCGTAAGCAAGCAAGCAAGCCAGTCGGAGGTGCTGACATCGGGCTGCTGGGATCGGGCAGAGCAGCTTCTGCGTGACATGCCAGCCACGAAAAACGCTCCATCCCCAAACGCTCATCGGAGCACAATCGGCGAAAAAAAACTCGCGGCAGCTCTCTTCGCTCCTGCTCACCTTCTCGACTAGCTCAAGGACACGGAGGATGTTCCCACCGGCCAGCTTTTCCAAGTCGCCTTGCGTCCACCCACGCCCGGCTAGCTCGGTGAACAAGGCAGGATAGGTGCTCACATCTTCCAGACCTTGCGGCATCCTGTAACGCAGCCAATGAACGGTGCCAGCACTCGGTGCAGCAAGGTGGAAAGGCTGCGAGTGAGCGAGCAAGCACCCTCAGTCGCTCAGCTGGGCGGTGGTGCTGCGACCGTCGAACGGAAAAAGGCTGTGCAGGTGGTGCGGGCCAGAGGCTGTACGTTGCAGACAGCAGGACGTCGAAACTCGTCGACACCTGTATGGTATGTGGACGGCAGCGAACTGCACGGGTACATGCACAGGCTGGCATAGGCAGCAGCAGGATGCAACCAACGGAATTTCCACACGTCTCTTACAGGTGGCACGAGCCTGTCTCGTGGTACCGGTTTGTCGCCACGGTAATAATGCTGACAATAACATATTAAATAGTACCTTAAGAAGACAACAATCTTTTTCCATACACCTGCCGGAAAAGAAGCAATTGGCAATGTGTTGGTATAACATGCACAGTCTCAGTGGTCAGGGCGTAAGTGCATCGAGGATAATTCATGCGGGCATAGCGAATGGAGCCATGAGGGTTTTTTGCTTCGTTTTAAATGTCAGCAAGTCAGATGATGTCGTGACGTCAGTAGATAACGCATTTCATGGCTTGAAATTTAATGAAACGTCGTATGTAACTCCACAAAGTCACAACGACTATGTGGGTGCTGGGCGGGAGAGTCTTGTATAGAGCACTCACAGCTTAAGTGGCTTTCGGTGAGCATTCGGTAGCCAACAGACTTCATCGCATGCACCAGAGAGAAAGTGAGAAGCCTAGCAGAGTCTGAAGAGCAGTTGAGGTAGTGAGTAGCATGGACGTAGCAGTTTAGGATGGCTGCGAAGGAAGTGCCATAGTGGCAGCAGGAGAGTAGTTTTCGTTGCATAAGAAGTGAGTTGAAGTTAAGAAGAAGTTGTGGAAGTGAGTTCCACAGCTTAGGAATTGAATAGCAAAAGCTTCTATCGCCAACGATCTTTAAGTGGAGGATTGGAACAGCTAATTTATTGTCCATACAAGATCAAAGGGCACGACGAGGCTGAAGCTGGTGCAGAAGGTTGGCTAGTTACGGAAAACCAAGTGTGATTCAGAAATTGAAAGGCTAACGCTCAAAATCGGCTCTGCCAGCATATCTCCTGTTCAATCAGCACGAAATCTAGGTGTCACGTTCCAAAGTGACCTTTCGTTAGACGACCACATCAGCTCCACAATCATATTTGCATACGTTCAGCTATATAATATTGCTAAAGTTGGTCTATGAATTTATGACATCCTGTTTTGACTTATATAACTCACTGCCTGCTGGTCTACCGGCCTGTGCAATCAGGCGCTTATAGCTGATGCAAAACTCTGCAGCTAGGCTTGTCTGTCGTGAGTGTTGCAGTTGCCACATCACACCACTTCTCGCCGACCTGCACTGGCTACCAGTCAAGCAACGGATCGATTTCAAGGTTTTGTTGCTCACTTTTAGGTCACTTCATTATTTGGCTCCAGCTTATCTCTCAGATCTACTCCTTCACCAGGTCAAGCATAGTACCACCCGCTTTTTGAAATCTAATTGTTTACCAATACCTCGTACGAACCTCAAATGCTTTGGAGACCGTGCCTTTAGTTTGTATGCTCCAAAAGCCCGGAACTCATTCCTGACTTGCATCACGACATCCTCCGACTTGACCACATTTAAAAAGAAATTAAAAACGCACCTATTTATGACAATATTTAGTGGGTCCCTGTGATTCGATCTTTATGTGCTTATGCATGCTAACACTGTGCATGCTGCCACTAACCACACTTGCATGCTGACCCTGTGCATGTCACCCCTAACCATGTTATTCATGTTGTTTATCAAGTAAGCTACCACTTACCATTCGATCGCGTTTCCTTTGCAGCAAATGTAAAGCACCTAGAAAGAGATTGAGTTCTCTGAGGTCGCTGTATCAAGTGTGTTCTTATTATTATTATTATCATCATTATTAGGTATGAAGGATCCAAGCTGTGGCAGACCTTTTGGGTCAGCATAAGAACTTTCTCTATATCCGTTGATCAAGCGGCAGCTATCAATGCTCTGTCAGCAAAGGAGACACGTGGTCAAACCTGTGTGATTCGTAAACTAGCCTTGCAGCTATAGTCATAGCCAGCTGCAGTGGCCTAGTGGTTTTTTCGGTAGCCCAGCAAAATAGCATTACAATAATCTAGCCAAGACAGAGCTAGGGAGCTAGCTGAATTCTGTGCAAGCCGCCGCGGAAGAGGGTTCCTTATCTTATTTAGCACCAGATTTTGCAACATCCGACGATCATCCCTCGTGGGGAGGAGAGGCGATTGCTCACTTTAAGCTCACTTTGCCGCTGCTGTCTGCGATGGTCGAGCGTGAGCAGCGGGTGAGCGCTGCGTGAGCCTCGGGGTGGAGGAGGATGGAAGCCACAGATTAAAAGCAGCGGCAGCTGACATGCGTCATAGTGAGACAAACTGCATCCAAAATGGGCTACACTGCCGAGAACTTCCGAGCCGGTTTGCATGCTGGCTGGCATGCATATGAGCTCACATAAAAAGATGGGGTAGCACATGCCCTGTGGTAATGTAATATACATGATGCATGTTCGTGGCTATCTTTTTTCTTAGCTCAAGAAAGAGATTAAGTTTTCTGAGGGTGATATATAAATATATTGCTATTATTATTATATCAGGCAGGGACTCAAGCCATGAGCGTCCGATGCACCAGTGAATGTAGAAATGAGAGAGAGCAGTGGTACAGTGTGCTATCAGCATCTTCGGCCAATCTGTGCACACTTGAGGCAATTCATATTGCCCTACTCACGTCAAAACGCCGTCATAGTCGGCTCCAATGCCTACATGTTCGACACCTATCGTCTGCTTAATGTAATCGATATGGTCTGAAATGAAAACGTACACAGCTCGACTCTTACACTGATCCAGCTAAGGACGAAAGGTACGACTGCAAAGGCATGACAACAAGCATCGCTGTACAAGAATTATATAATTCAAAAAGGAGGCTACAATGTATGCAGTATTTGCTCAGAAACATTTACAATCGCAAATGCATTATAGATCGGTAGTGCAGCAGCACTCGTGGAAAGCCTCCTCGTGAGAGGTCGCGGGTGTGCGTCGATGCCCCAACTAAGAGATTTTCTCTGACTAGAAAGCAAGCTCTCATTCACCTTTTCCTCATTCCCCTCTGCATTCGCACGCTGGCTGCTATTCTTTGCTATGGCCTCACCAGATGGCTTCTTTTGGTGTGGTCGTGCGAGGGCACTACGCTACGTCAACGTCTCACTGTGCCACAGTGTATGCTGGTACAGAGCAGCATAAAGCAGGGTTCGCCAGCAGAAAATCCTGCCGTCAGTTGGATTGCAACTCTGCCTCATGGGAGGGAATGAACGCCGACAAATATTGTCCTCGAGGGCGACCGATCCCGAAATGACCAGCCCACCGATTGCTCTGTCGACATTACTTCTAAGGTAACATCGCTTTGTGGATTCGTTTGATTCGTCGATCTTCTCTGCAAGCGACCTCAAAGGGGCTCCAGGGAAGGAGGAAACTATCGAGCCTCAGACCTCACGAGCTGGGCAGGCAGATCGGCTGGCGAGGGCAGAGCGCACTCAAGGTTTTGTGGCTCACTTTTAGGTCACTTCATTCATTGGCTCCAGTCTATCTCTCAGATATACTCCCCCATCAGGCCACCCGCTTTTCGGAATCCAAAGGTCTACAAATACCCCGCACAAACCTCAAATCCTTTGGAGACCGTGCATTTAGTTCGTATGCTCCCAAAGCCTGGAATTCCCTTCCGACCTGCGTCAGAACATCCCCTGACTTGACCACATTTAAAAGGAACTTAAAAACACACCTGCTTAGGACAGCATTTAGTGGGTCCCTGTGATTCGTCCTGCATGTGCTTATGCGTGCTGACACTGTGCATGCTGCCACTAACCACATTTGCATGCTGACCCTGTGCATGTCACCCCTAACCATGATATTCATGTTGTTTGTTTATCAAGCACGATATTACTCACGATTCAATTGCATTTCCCTTTGCAGCAAATGTAAAGTGCCTAGAGAGAGATTGAGTTCTCTGAGGGCGCTTTATCAAGTGCATTATTATTATTATAATTATTATTATAATTACACAAAGTGACGAGCCGAGCTCAAGACCAAGGTCTGGCTGAGGTCGTGGGCTCGAGCCCTGAGGCATATGTGAAGAACCTGAATAGAGATCAAGTTCTCTTGGGGCACTATACAAATGCATTATATTTACTTATATTTGAAGAAGCCCGAAGGATGCTGCTATGGATGCCTCATACACTTGCTAAATAATGAAACACCCACCCAAATTTTCAGGTCACAGCACGACTCAAACGCCTAGCTGGCGGACTAACAGGCTCCTCTCCTTCTACTGTATAGAATGAAGAGGTTGGGCACACTGTGACAGTCATTCAGAGGTGGCAAGCAGCCGCCCGACTTCCCAATAGTTATTTGAAGTAGAGGAAGGATAACTTTATTTTACATCTGGGATTTTGGTAAAATCTCAGAAAATTTGCTGACCTCGCAAAGTCAATGAAGCTCTATGCATGCAATAGAGATTTAGTTATTTTAGCGTGCTACACATATGATGTACTATTATTCTAATTACTAGAGAGCTAATTAACAGTTAAGCTTCTACACTTGGCAACTGAGGAAACTCTTTGCACTAAAACTCAAGAAGGCATTCACAAAAATCAATGTACACAAAGCAAATCAGCCAAGATCATGGCCTGTAACCAAACATCAACATCTGTCTCCGAGGGACAGTTGCAGTCTTTTCCATTCTATGCAATTACAAACAGAAAAAATAGGGGCCTGTACATGTGTGCACATATGTACATGTGTGTGTGTGTGTGCACGTGTGTGTGTTGTGTGTGTGTGCACGTGTGTGTGTTGTGTGTGTGTGTGTGTGTGTGTGTGTGTGTGTGTGAATGTGCACTACGTGCTTGTGCATTTGCTTGTATACATGGTGCGGGCATGCGTGAGCTTGCACGTGCACTGTTGTGTGTGCATGAGTGTGTATGTGTGTGTGAACACGTGACTAGAAGAGTGAATGCTCACTGTATGTGTTTGCACGCACAAGTACCAGAGTGCATGACCCGGCTGTCACATCTCTTCACTTGCTGTGCGACCTCGGTGAGGTCTCCTCTCACCTGCGACCTGAGACAGGGTGGCATTCGTCTGATTCGACGGATAGCAATTGATGTATACGTCATAAAAATTTACCATCACCAATCCTGCATTCTTTTTCTGCAAAAAACAAGAACACACATCTATTAGGCTACCGGACACGAAAGCTATCAAACGTGAAAATGAGCTACACACCAGCGGTGCAACTGCACATTAAAATCTAGCACCACGTAACCCTAATGACTTCTATATTCAGAGCCTGAAGCTTGGTGGTCGGTTGTATAGAACCCCAAGAGAACTTAATCTCCATCCGTGTGGTTTATTAATTGCTGTAAGAGACTCAATAACCAAGGGTTCGTGGCACTCACTGAATCAACCATGCAAAAGCAAGCACATCCACCACAAAACACCTCAGGCTTTTGCAAATGAGAATGAATAAATAAAAAACTTGAGCTGATTTAACAGCCTTATTTTTTTAGCACTAGAAGAGCCTTTGCTGCCATCACCACAGCTTGCAGTTGGCAGTAAAGGATCGCCCACTCACTAAAGGATTCGAACCCACGACCTCAGTCGTGAAGAGAGCAAGACCTTAACTCCCCGGGCTATCACGGCCCTTGGCAAGCTGCTGATGGGGAGAAGCAGGAGACTAAGGCACACACCTACACTAGTGCACTCACCACGAGCTGCAGCACAGGGTCCTGCACGTTCCTCGGATGGTTGCACTTGGTATAGGCATTCGAGTGGCTGAAGATGACTGGTGCCTCTGTCACAGCCAGAGCATCAGCAGCCGTCTTGTTCGACGTGTGAGATAGATCAACTAGCATGCCAAGACGGTTCATCTCTTTGACCACTGTCTGGAAAAAGCAAAACCAGGTATAGATCTAGATTGAGGAGAATGAAACTAGATGGATTGGTATGGCTGAGTCTACCGCTTCTACGGAATACAGCGGGCACTGACTTGCCAGAGTCTGAGCAAAAGTACCGAACGTACGTGTGCAAATATATGCAGTTTTCTAGTTTGCAGGCAGCAGAAAGCTGATGTATGCACATACGAACCAACGTCCCACGACCCGCCACCTACAAGACGGCAGCTCAGCCGGCTGCAGCCGGTTCTGCCTGCCGAGGTCACGAGTCCTGCAGCCCTAACTGTACAGCTGTGCCAGCAAACTATAACAGCTGTGCCAGCATCAGTTGAATTAGTTCAGGACAGGAGTGTAACTCTTGACACCAGGGTCAGTTTCGGTTTCGGAAGCACAGAGTGCAAGCAGGCAGATCATATCCCCCCCCCGAAAATGCGTTGTAGGCAGCCAGCAACAACTTCAGGACAACACTTGCACTTAAAAAAATGCTTTGAATGAAAAAATCGGGGCAACATCTGCCAGAAATGCTGCCGCTATGCCTACCTTGCCGAACGCTGTCAGTCCATTGTTTTCTGCAAGATCGCTACCGGTGGCCAAGTCTACCTTCCAATTGTCAGCCCTGAAGTGAAGAAAAGAACACGGGCATGATTAGCGATCAAGGACATTGACACGACATTGGAGAGCTTATTGCTTATGCCACTAATCTACAGCAACCATTGAACATTTAAAGTCTAACGCAAAATCATTATCGAGCTAGGGTTGTGGTGATTTTCATCAATTTCTTCTTATTTTGTTAGCTTAAAGCACAGAAAAATGTGCTACAAGAATTATGCTATTCTGAATGCTGTTTCAACTTTGCCTTGCTTAAATAAGTATCTTGAAGCTGCATATTTTACCTTAAATCCATCACAAATTAGGGTCACATCCCGTTTTTGGTCTTTTTGCAGGAAGTTTTGTCCACGAGTTCTCCGTGAGCGTGGGGAATCGGCATATAACGCAAAGAAAAGATTAAGAAGAATCTGCATGAAATACAAGTGTCCTATTCCAAAGTGACCTATCACTTGACGACCACGCCAGCTCTACAGTCAAGCCTACCTGCTTTCAGCTACATAACTTTGCTAAAATTCGGACTTGCTTAGACAGAGAAACCATATATAAATTGGTTCATACATTTGTGAAATCCCTTTTCGAATTCTGTAACTCACTGCTTGCTGGTATACCGACCTGTGCGATAATAATAATAATATTGCACTTGATAAAGCGCCCTCAGAGAACTTAATCTCTTTCTAGGCGCTTTACATTTGCTGCAAAGTGATACGCAATAGAATAGTAAGTAAAATCATGCTTGAAAAACAAACAAAATGAATAACATGGTTAGGGGATCACTCCCATACAGTTGGTGCTAACTCTGCAGCTACGCTAGTCTGTCGTGAGCGTGGCAGTGGGCACATCACACCACTTCTCACCGACCTGGACTGACTTCCTATTAAGGAGAGCATCGACTTCACGGTTCTGTCACTCACTTTTAGGTCACTCCATTCTCATGCTCGGGCCTGCCTACGTGTCAGAGCTACTCCCAAATCAGACTGGCTATTGCACCACCTGCTCTTCTGACTCAAATCGTCCAGATGTGCCTCGAACCAATCAAAAAATCTTTTGGAGGCTGTGTCTTTAGTTTGTATGCTCCCAAAGCCTGGAACTCACTCCCGACTGACGTCAAGAATCAGCCGGCCTTGACGGCATTTAAAAGAAAGCGAAAAACGCCGAGTCCTTGAGATTTGTCCTTTGTGTGCTTATGCCTGCTGAACTGTGCACATAACCACTAACCACGTGGTCCTGCTTCATGTACAGCACGGGAAAAGTGCCTAGAAACAGATAAGTTCTCTCAGAGAGCTATGTTGTTCGGTTCACGCATGCAGAGAACCAGCCGATGATCAACACCGACAGTTTATTACACCACGCACAGAGCAGAGAGAAGCACGACTCCCCTAGCCCCATTCTTCCACTCGACTCGCGCTTCTCCTCGACCACGGCTGTGCCTTTGCCGACCCCGATGATTCACCGAGGCTGACCACAGCTGTGCACCGGCCGACCCTGATGGTGAATCCACGATCTGTTCACCACTGGGTTACCGGCCTGTGTCCACGACACGTCAGAGGTGGACCACAGCTGTGCACAGCCTCCTCTCGATGAGGCTTCCAACAGCTATTCACCAGCGGTTTAGCAGAGGAGCAGTACAGGCCTGCATATAGCCCAACTACACGCTATACAATGTATTATTATCATTATTGCTATTATAAAGTGCCGACAGCCATGTTGGCAATCTCGAAAGAGACCAACCGAGATTTTGACAGGTATGTGTCAATCTCTCCCGTTGAATGTCTGCACGCAAAACAAAGAGTGACGTAGGCCGATACAACAGCCTCATTTATGAAGCAGTAGAAGAGCCTTCGAGACTTTTTCATGGGCTTTCGGCAGGCAGTAAAGGATCAATTGCTGCACTACTCGAATCTACGTGACCTACACGACGGTAAAACCGATCTGCTGCTCATAGGATACCCTAGGGCGTGTGGCTAGATTACAAGGCTTTGCTCTGCTAATAGGCGATGCTATTGTGCGACCATCACCTCTAGTTCGAAATTCGGGTGGCGTTTTCTACAGCTGCCTAAATTTTAAAAGCTTCATTCAGAAGACTGCTTCTACAGCTAGCTATCACGTCCGATCCGTGTCTAAGATTTGGATCTGTCTTCCATGGTGGCTTGCAAAAGATTTAACTAGCTCCTTAGGTGTGTCTCGGCTTGATTATTGTAATTCCCTTTTGTCTGGGCTACGAAAAAAAGCAGCTAGGCAACTGCAGCTGACTGTGAATATGGCTGCAAGGCTAGTCTTCACGTTGCAAAGGTTTGGCCGCATGTCTCCTTGGCTAAAAGAGCTAGGATGGTTGCCGGTTGATCAACGGACACAGCAAAGTTCTTATGCTGACCCACGAGGCCTGCCACGGCTTGGCTTCTCCGTACCTAGCCGAACTGCTGCACCTGTTTCTGCCTCCTCGTGCCCTCGGGTCCTGTATGGACGATAAATTAGCTGTTTCATTCCTTCGGTTAAAGACAGTTGGCGACAGAAGCTTTAGCTCTGCAGGTCCTAGACTGTGGGACTTGCCGCCACGATTCATATGCAACGACAACTACTCTCCTGCTGCCGACTGTGGCACCCCTTTCCAGCAGTACTGAGCTGCAACTTACATGTTACTTACTAACTCAACTGCTCTCCTGACTCTGCTATGCTTCCCATTTTCTCTTTGTTGTGCGAAAATGAAGTCTGTTGGCTGCCGAATGCATACCGAAAGCTGCTTAGGCTGTGAGTGCACTATACAAAACTCTCCTGCGCTATTCAAAACATCCACATAGTCTTTGTGGCTTTGTAGAGTTACAGACGGAGATACATTCCATTCCATTCCATTACCTGGGTCACGACAGTTCCGGCTTGCTTTGTTGGAAGAAACATCCAGAAATCCATTACAGCTGCTAGTAATTTCGATGCTGCAGAGTCATGTGGCCATGAAGACCATGAAGATGAATGATGATGCAGAGCAACTGAAGGCCATGTGCCACGAGACCAAGAGTCGCGCCTCCTACCCCCCCCCCCCGTCCGGCTAGCGGTCCGGCAACCTTGGAGCCTGTTGGGCCAATGCGAGCGACCAGCCATCGTTGCTGGCTTTGCTACCGCGACGCCTGTCTCTATCGAGGGGTGCACACATGCCGATCCCGACTGAGTTGCACCGCTACTCATCGTATTCGCGACCGTTTTGTCAATTTACCAAGCAAAATTACCCCATACAACTCGGAAAATCGCCGGCACTCAGTTCCAGCTACCATCTAGGCTGAGCAATGGTGGCGTTGCCATATTTTTTGCTGCTAAATCGTTGTTGTACTTCGCAGATGGCCATTTGTGCTAGCCTCTAAGGAGAAGTACGTGCGGCTACGCTCAGGTCAGGTCATCGATGAGAGTCATCTCCATGGAGCCAAGTCCAGTGGCGCCCGGGAGGAACAGCACCAAACGAGAAAAATTGCTGCCACACTTGTTTTTACGAATGATCGCCAGGGCACGGTACCAAAGTAAAGTTAGCTATGAACACGGGTAGAGAGTTATTTATGCTGACCCTCAAGGCCCTGAGCCAAGGCTTGGCTTCTTCGTGCCTAGCTGAACTGCTGGACCAGTTGCGGCCTCCTCGTGCCCTTAAGTCCTGTGTGGACAATAAATTAGCTGTTCTGTTCATCCGCTCAAAGACCGTTGGCAACACAAGGTTTTGCTCTGCAAATCCTATACTGCAACTCACTTCCGCAACGACACGTATGCAACGACATCTACTCTCCTGCACCCGGCTATGGCACATCTTTTCCAGCCGTCTTGACCTGCTACTTCCATGCCAATGTAAAGTGCCTGGAAAGAGATTGAGTTCTCTGGTGGGGCTATATCAAATGCATTATTATTATGCTACTCACTATCTCAACTGCTCTCCTGACTCGGCTATGCTTCTCACTTTTTCTTTGTTGTGTGAGATCAAGTCTGCTGGCTACCGAATGTGTACCAAAAGCCGCTCAGGCTTTGAGTGTGCAATACAAAACTCTCCTGTATAATACCCACATGGTTTTTGTTGCTTTCAGTTTTGTTACTTTTGTGGAGTTACGGATGGAAATACATTACATAAATTAAGGAGGTAAGGTGTTCGCTCTTCGCGACCGAGATAGTGGGTGCGAATCCCGCAGTGGGCGATCCGTTATTGCCAACTGCAAGCTGTGGTGACATCTGCTAAGGCTCCCCTGCCGCTATACAAATGAGGCTGCTAAATCAGCTAATATTTTATCCTATTTTTAATGCATGGGCATAATCCCTTGGTTCCCTTATCTGGTAGAGGTGCCGGAGCATTGTCTACGTAAGACCACCTGCCGGACGATGCAGTAGCTGTCCCTTGGTGAGCCGAGATGGCACACCAAGTAAGGCCGTTGCTTTTCGAAACCTAGGTCACCAGGTGATGGATTTGAACCCCTCGGTGAGCGATCCTTTATTTGCAGCGCTGCCAGCCGTGGTGATAGCAGTAACGGCTCTTCGCCGCTACAAAAAAAGGCTATTGAATCGGCTAGTATTTTTTTGAGCCGACGCGAGCAATTGTCAGCCTCAGCCCTACTGCTCGTAGCTTGGGCGGACGGTGGTTCGACAATCACGTGACTGTCGATTGCTTCCCCACTCTCTTCTGTCCCTGCTCTCCGGGCTGGACAGCAGAGGCTCATCTTTCCTCTTTCTGATGGCTAGCTCCCTCTACTCCCCCAAGTTGTTTGGCGTTAAACAATGACTTTATCTGGCTCTTAGAATCATCCGTCCGACTTCAATCTCAACAGCTTATCAGCCACCAAAACCGATTGAAGTGATTTAATGAAGCGATTGAGATGATTTAATTGACATGCAAATGCATACATAGAACCCCACAGAGCTGCAGTATTATGTTTAGATGAAATGAACCGGACTGAGACGCACGGGACGAGCTTGAGCGGGCTGGCACAGGCTGCCATTACTCACCAAGGCGTATTGCAGCTGTGCGTCAACGTCATGAGTCTCACACCCAGGTCGTGAAACATGCGCAGCGTCTTCAGACTGCTGTCAATCGAGTGTCCTCCCTCTAGACCTATCATGCTGCCTATTCTCTTCTCCTTGAAGGCATTGCGTATTCCTAGAAACGAATAGCGATCCTGAGGCAGAAAAGTATGTGCACATAACTGACCAATACGCTCCTTTATTAGAATAACAGCTTATTTGGAACCCACAAAAAATACCACGACAATGTTTAGCGTTGAACCAGTTGAGCAATAAAAGCCGATCACATGCCGGTGTAGTTGCCATACAATGCATGATCATCATATGACAAAAAATGGCAATGCCAGTGCTGATGCTCCCAGCTTAGATAGATTCCCCAATAAAGAAAGTTATTATACAAAAAATATTGATGATCATAATGCAAAGCATAGCAATTAGCTAACTATCTAAATTGACCAGCTGTCTAGTGTTGACAGGTGGTTGATGCTAGCACGGTTGCTGCTTCTGTTCCTGATAAGTCAACCATACAGATGCTGGTTCAAACGTATTTTTCAGTGACATGCACATAATTACTGCAAAAATGTGTCAATTTTCAATCACTTGGTGTTATAGTCTCACGTCACGCTTTACTTGCTTTGCCGGGTTGGCTGCTGGCTATCTGCAAACCGAGTCAGGGTTGGTTCACTGAAAGTTAATTTAATCTTTTCCTTCCGATCAGACATTCAGCACAGTACGTATGCATAGCCTGTAGCAGTTACCAAACAGATCGTAGTATATGCCAATTGCATTCACTATTTAGCTCCGCCTTTTGACCAGAACGCTCAACAATGCATTTAGTGGCCGAGAGAAATTTTGAAATTCTGAGGCATGAGCATTAAATGCTGCTTTCAGCAACGATGTTTGTCCAACGACTGCCAGCATGCTGTTGTTTAGACAGGCTATCTCTCAGGAAGTTGTCACAATAAACTAAGGTAGCATCTGTAAAGGTGCTGTAAAAGTTGCAGGCTCTAAGCTTTGCATGCATACCTGTGCACCAGTCAGGGCATGTTACAAGACAGAGGTCTTACTAACCGGTGGCCACGAGTGCCTCCACGTTTGCTTTAGCATGCTGGCCAAAGTGTACTCCCGTTTGCTTCCGCGTGGTTTATTTGATACCATGCATGTCACTATCCCCCAGGGTATTAATTCTCTTCCGGGCAGCTATAAAGCACCACAATTGAGATGAAGTTCTCTCAGGGACCTTTGAAAAAGACCTTTTATTATTATCACAGCGAAAATGAGTACCTCAAATGCTTAGGCCAGTATTAAGCCAAAGCTATGTTTTCTCATTTTAAGAATGAGAATTCATTCAATTCAGACAATTGCTTTAGAGAATGAGGGCAAGCAGGTTCATTTTTGGGCTGCTTAGCCCACCTCAATGATGATTTGTCAGGATGAGCATGGCTTTGCCAGAAGACATATGCAATGTATTATTGTACAACTAACTGCTCTTAAAAGCATCACTCTCAGCGGCAGCTCGTTAAAGTAAGAGTCAAATAAAATCTACATGTCGGCGATCTGTGGATGACTTCGTTACTGTCCAATTTTCAAAAGACACACATCTTCTTCCAACACATACTGTCTATGCCGAGCTGGTTTGGTCTAGCAGTTAAGGTGCTCGCCCCGACTAAGGTATGACTGAGGTCGTGGGCTCGAGCTCCGAGGCATATGTGAAGCGCCTGAATAGAGATTAAGTTCTCTTGGAGCGCTATATAAATGAATTATTAATAATAATTAATATGCTATGCTAGTCACCTGGTGGCCATGACGACTTCGCTGAGGCATGCACGTTCACTGCAACTCGGGCGAGTCGCAGCTAATGAATGCAATTGCAGAACAATGCGTCTTTGTGTCCATCGGTGCTACCTTCCATGCAAAAGATGACTGACTTCCTTCAAGCCCTCAACAGTATAGTATCCACATATGTTTCTGATAGGCTCGATGTATAATTCCACAATCGGGAACAGTTGAGCCGTTGCCTTCGGAAACTTGGTCGTAGAGTCACACCAACCAACACCTTATAATGTTTCTCTGTCTGTACCTCCACAAAACCACAAAGACTATGTGGGTGTTATGCAGTAGAGTTTTGCATAGCGGACTCACAGCCTAAGTGGCTTTCGGTACACATTCGGTAGCCAACAGACTTCATCTCATGCAACAAAGAGAAAGAGGGAAGCATAGCAGAGTCAGGAGAGCAGTTGAGAAAGTGAGTAGGAAATAGCAGCTCAGGACCGCTGGTAAAGATGTGCCATAGTCGGCAGCAGGAGAGTAGTTGTCGTTGCGTAATAATTGTGGAAGCGAGTTCCACAGTCTAGGACCTGCAGAGCTCAAGCTTCTGCTGCCAGCGGTCTTTAGGCATAGGAATGGAACAGCTAACTTATTGTCCACGCAGGACCTGAGGGTGCGAAGAGCCTGAAACTGGTGCAGCAGTTCAGCTAGGTACGGAGAAGCCAAGCCGTGGCGGGCCTTGTGGGTCAGCATAAGAACTCTTCTCTGTCTCCATTGCTCAACCGGCATCCATCTTAGCTCTTTTAGCAAAGGAGACACACGCTCAAATCTCTGGGACTTGAAGACTAGCCTTTCAGCCATATTCATAGTCAGCTGCAGTGGCCTTATAGCTTTCTTTGGTGGCCCAGCCCAAAGGGTATTACAATAATCAAGCCTAGACAGAACTAAGGAGCTAGTTATATTTTTTACAAGCAACTGTGGGAGACAGCTCCTGATCTTAGACACGGATCGGACGTGATAGCTAGCTGTAGAAGCAGTCTTCTGAATGAAGCTTTTAAAATCTAGGCAGCTGCCGAAAACGACACCTAAATTTTGAGCATGTGGTGATGGTCGCACAACAGCATCACCTATTAGCAGAGTAAAGCCTTCTAATCCAGCCACAAGCTTAGGGGGTTTGCCTGCTAATGGTCGAATTGGAAGCGTTTCCAATTCCTGATAAAAATGAGGCGTATTAATCAGCCCTTTTTAGAACCGTGATACCCTTTGGGTAAGGTAAGCATTTTACAAATCCAGCTGTCAGTTCAGATAAAAAATACAAGCTGGTTTAACAGCCTCTTTTGCATAGTAGCAAAAGAGCCTTGGCGCTTTCACCACTGCTTGCTGCAGCGATAAAGGATCGCTCACCACCGCAGGATTCGAACCCACGACCTCTCGACCGAGGACGTGAAAAGCAACCGCCTTACCTGGTGTGCCATCACGGCTCACCAGGTACATAACCTTTGCAACTCTTTCCGAGTTTATGTGCACCAATGAAAAGACTTCAATCAACATAGATGTAGCCAGGGTCAAGCCAAGCAGGTAATCAGACATTGCCTTTCCAGAAGCAATCAATCATGGGAAGGTGAAGCCCGCCAGAGAAGCTGCTTTGGGCCTCGCCAAGGTTAAAAAAAATTAGGCCTCCACTCTCACCTCACCCTCAATGCCCATGCTAATGTCTCGGTGAGAGACTAAGGCAAGAGCAGTTGCCCAAGACTGCCAAACTACCAGTCAGCTTTCCCACCTGCTAAACTCCTCAAACCCTACTTTACATGTTACCGAGTGGCCTAACATGCACAGCGCGACAATGTTCAACCTCGGCATAGATCCACACAGCACTCACTCTGTACCTAACGTACACAGCTGGGCGATCAGGTCACCTAGCGATCGGACTCGCAGCTTCTGGATTCGGAATTACCTGATTGGAATCCTGCTGGACTTTCCCGGTTAGATTTTGCACTGATCAATTGATGCCAGCTAACCACCATCGGGAGGTTTTCGATGCAATTGCAGAACTGGGGCAAGACACCAGAGGTCCAGAGGATACTTAGCAGAAGTCTTACCAACGGGCCCCAATATCGACTCTACACATCCTCCCCTGTAAATAATCTCATAAGAACTACTGCTGCAGACGTCATCGCATGCAGCCCCACCTAACCCACTCTTGGCTCAGTGCAGGGCATACCGCAGTACCTCGAGCCATTCTTGTAAGCCACTCCTTGTCAACCAAGGTCTGAAAGCAACTTTACCTACAGATTGTTATGCAGCAACGTGGAATTGATTCGCGCACGATGCTCCACAGCTATACAGCATTGCAGCAGTGATGGGCTGCCACAATCACAAGCCAGTGGGCGCCACTATTCGATTATACTAATTATTCCCACCAGCGAGGCAAGAGTTGCGATCCTTTGCTGAACAATTTGGACGGTTGCTGATCAACTAACGATCGGACTAGCAAAAACGTTGGCTGTACTTATGCAACTTATGTATTATCAGTCACATTAGTTTCCCTTATCATCCAGTCATCTTACGGTGACTCGTTATTGACATCCTATGAATGCTGCTTCAAAGTAGTGAAATCCAAAAACTCGTCACCAGCAGAGAGTCGATTTTGACTAAGCCTCTTAACAGAGTCTTTCACAGAGAAGGGCCGCGTAGCTCAGACTTGCTCAAGAAAGTAGCTACAATAAAATCCTACAAGTCAAATGCATAAAACAAGTAACTTGGAAGTAATTGTATCATGGTCGGTGCTACTTTTTCTATACAGTGATGGGGTTGGCTATCGTTTCGTGCACCTGGTATTTTTATTCTTAGGTCGGACCGAACCGCAATGGCTCAGTTCGATTTTAGATCCAATATGCGGTCAATTTTTGCAACATTTCGTATATACAACAGTGTCCTCGTTTAACAAGAAAAGGTGGTGACTCGGCGCAGGAAGTTGACGATGGTGGCGGTTCAATCGCCAATCAGTCAAGCTTCTTACCTTCAGCGGTGGTTACAAACTTGAAGTCATTCGGGTAACGTGCAACGAACTGCTTGATAATATCAAGCTGGTCAAGAGATTCGCGGACAGCTGACTTATACTGCGACAAGCACGGTACGTAGCAAGCCCAGACCTGGAACCACGAGAATAGAAAGCCTGTTGACCACATACGAAATGGAATATTCAAAAAGCAAAGCAGACGAGTGACAGACATTGATGAAACTGGCATCTGAAAGCATAGCCAGAGAATCGTGGAAGCCATAAGAATAAGCTCTAAGATAAGGTGCTCGTTCTTCACGATCCACGTCGCGGGTTCGAGTCTTGCAGTGGGCGATCCTGTATATTGCATACTGCAAGTGGTGTTGAGAGCGGTAAAGGCTCATCTGCTGATATAAAAACGAGGCTATTAAATCAGCTAATTATTACTAGGATATGGAGACTACCCACTCGTAATCTACCCCTATATTAAGCTAGGTTTGTTAGTTAGTCCGTATTTCCGGCACCGTCACTGACGTCGGTTTTACATTGAGTCCTTCGTGATTAAATTAAATTAAATACTAGCTGATTTAAAAGCCTCTTTTTTATAGCGACAGATGAGCCTTTAAGGCTATCACCACCGCTTGCAGTGGCGATAAAGGATCGCCCACCGCAGGATTAGAACCCACGACATCGGGACCAAGGCCGTGAAAAGCAACCACCTTACCTAGTGCGCCATCACGGCTCACCGATTTACTTACAGTACTACTACGACGGTACAGCAACGACGAGTATAAAAAAGGACGAGATAATTAGCTAACGTGTATATGTAGCTCCAACATAGCCTCTCATAGTTTAGATTTAACATTGAAATGTTAGAGTTTCAGGGAAATATCAAGAAAATACTTATACCATTTTCGTACATTCAAATATTTGTTCATGGCACAAAAGACAAACGTGGTAGAAATGGGATCGGAAGTTCTGACGACTTCCACGTAAAAGAAAAAATGATTGCAAAAACCACATCTAACCTGGATGTAAACCGAAAGCAATAAATCGAAAAGCAAAAAATTTGCCGATCTCTACATGATTTACGACTTTTATCCCAATTAGTTGAACCTTGGTAGATTAAGGTACATTCGTAAAGCTTGTTGAGGTGCATTCTTGAGACTTTTAAACAGCTTCATTCCCAGTGTAGGTTTATGCCTTGATGCCAATACTTGATATATCGGATTTAAATTTGAAATGCCAGTTCAGCTCTGGTCTTACCGCATCATGCTAGCTTATTTATGAAATTTCTGTCAGATAACTTGTGTTGCGGCAGAGGAGATAGAGAGAGAGAGAGAGAGAGAGAGAGAGAGAGAGAGAGAGAGAGAGAGAGGAGAGAGTGAGAGACAGGAAGAGAGAGAGGGAGGGAGAGAGAAACAGGGAGGGAGAGACAGAGATAAGGAAAGTGAGAGAGAGAAAGACAGAGAGAGGCACAGAAAGAGAGAGAGAGAGAGAGAGAGGGAAAGAGAGAGAGAGAGAGACCGAGGGAGAGACAGACAGCAGAGACAAGGAAGAGAGACAAAAAGAGACAAAGAGAGAGAGAGGGGGGAGAGAGAGACATAGAGGGAGAGAGACAGGGAGGGAGAGACAGAGATAAGGAAAGAGAGAGAGAGACAGAGAGAGGCACAGAGAGAGAAAGAGAGAGAGACAGAGGGAGAGACAGACAGACAGAGAAAGAGAGAGAGAGAGAGAGAGAGAGAGAGAGAGAGAGAGAAAGAGTGCGAGACAGACAAAGAGAGGCAGAGAAAAATAGAGAGGGACAGAAAAGAGAGACAGACAGACAGAGACCAAGAGAGACGCAGAGAGAGAGAGAGAGAGAGAGACAAAGAGAGACAGACAGACAGACAGAGAGTTGGGACGCAAGCAAGAATATATTAGGTTGTTATAAACACTTCAGCGGCTTATTTTGGTGCTACAAACATCTTGCAATACTAGCTACCATGCAAAAAAAGATTGAGCCGGAGGTTTTTTGAGTGAGTGCTGGGTGCATTGATGCAAAATTCCCTATCAGTGGACTATGAGACAGTGCTTACACAACCTTGTGAAGTA
Organism: Cristatella mucedo; assembly: GCA_009760855.2. Classification (NCBI taxonomy): domain Eukaryota; kingdom Metazoa; phylum Bryozoa; class Phylactolaemata; family Cristatellidae; genus Cristatella; species Cristatella mucedo. The sequence goes on along the minus strand of WPIO01000011.1, from coordinate 7,148,819 downwards.
AGAAAATCTAGCTGACCAGGTAACATGTTTATCAAGCACGTTAGTTGCAAGTGTGCACGAAATGGCTACATGGCCTCGTGCCCAAAGCAAGACCTGCAATTTATGCCAAAACATGCACACACTCACAAGAAGCAAGGGCTATGGCATCCTCTCGCTGGAGTCTGCAGATCTTGCGAACTGCCGGGGCTCACGGCTTGGACAAGTAATGTAATGTATCTCCACCCGTAACTCGACAAAGCCACAAAGACTATGTTGGTGCTATACAGAAGAGTTTTGTATAGCACACTCACTGCCTAAGCGGCTTTCGGTACACATTCGGTAGCCAACAGACTTCATCTCATGCAACAAAGAGAAAGAGGGAAGCTTTGCAGAGTCAGGAGAGCAGTTGAGGTAGTGAGTAGTGTTGAAAAGTTAGCTCAGGACCGCTGGTAAGGATGTGCCATAGTCGGCAGCAGGAGATCAGTTGTCGTAGCGTAATAATCGTGGAAGCGAGTTCCACAGCCTAGGACCTGCAGAGCTAAAGCTTCTGCCGCCAACGGTCTTTAGGCGTAGGAATGGAACAGCTAACTTATTGTCCACACAGGACCTGAGGGTGCAAACAGGCTGAAACTGGTGCAGCAGTTCAGCTAGGTACCGAGAAGCCAAGCAGTGGCAGGCCTTGTGGGTCAGCGTAAAAACTTTGTTCTGTATCCATTAATCAACCGGCAACCATCCTAGCTCTTTTAGAAAAGGAGACACGTGGTCAAAGCTCTGCAACTTGAAAACTAGCCTTGCCATATGCCTAGCCATTTGCAGCAGCCCAGTTGTCGGTCAAGCTGGTCGTCACTGGTGGTAGCTACGTACAACATGGCTTCGAGCACGAGTTCGAGATCGCAGTATCGCTCCTGGTGCATCCGAATCATTGGCTCAGCCCATCACTACCTCCCCTCTTTCGTCGACTTAGTATCGAAGCCATCACTCAGCTAGCAATCAGCCGAGCGCCAAGTTCTGAGTCAGGACCGAGGTGCCAAGAGGCTTGCTCTGCCAGGCTTCTCCGGCAGCAGCAGCAGCAGCAGCGCACTGTCAGCGAGTCGCAAAGGGTAAACAAAGGGTCAACGAGCTCCTCGGACCACGTGGCCAGGGCACAGTAGGTGCGAGTTTACGACAACTTATCAGGCGACGCCTCACTATCTAATCGTCGCCTGCAGCCGACCAGTGCGTCCTGCAGCCGTCTGTCTGCACTTCTGCACGGCGGTCGTAAAAGCCAAGACTATTGCAGCACGACGAAGAGAAGAAGAGGGAGGAGGAGGAAAGAGGAGGTCCACGAGCTAGAGTTTCGCCAGGGTTTACCTGAGCACCGACTTTGCCCTGGCGCAATCGCGGGATGTCAGTATGTGATACGTTCCATTTCCCGACCATGCTTTCGTTTAGATTCCACAGTTGCACCTTGCTCCTTCCGAAATCTCTGTACGCCCAAGCAAGGTCGTTGTGACTGCAACGCGAGAGAGGAATTCCGCACTATTCCACGAGGCTCGAAGATCTACCGCCATGCAGTGCAGGTCGCCGTGCAGCGAAGCACCTCTGGACCTCAATCGTGCGACCAAAGATCAGCACCTGGTAAGCGTCCTGCATGCAAGTTCTCGTTGACTCGCTCACTGTCTGTCTGTCTCAGTCATCTCTGACTCTGTCTCTCAATCCCTCTTTTGGTTTCGCCATAACGAGACCATTTTTACCATTGTGTTGCAATCTTTTTTATTTACTTATTTATTTATTTTACCATTAGCATGTAGATGCAGACACACACACGAATCACGTACAGAGGCGACACACGTGCTCACACACACACACACACACACACACACATACACACACACACACACACACACACACACACACACACACACACAAAGGTGCACGTGCGTGCTCGTGCACTGTACACTCGTGGCAAGGAATGTATACAGGCCGTGAAACTAGCTATCTCTCTCTCTCTCTCTCTCTCTCTCTCTCTCTCTCTCTCTCTCTATATATATATATATATATATATATATATATATATATATATATATATATATATATATATATATATCTCTCTCTCTCTCTCTCTCTCTCTCTCTCTCTCTCTCTCTCTCTCTCTCTCTCTCTCTCTCTCTCGGATATCTCGAACGAGGAGCGATGCTGACTTGTCGCTAGACGCTGGCACCAGCATCTCGTTTTAAACATCTCTTGCCAGTCAAAAAGGATGAGTAGGTTTAACTCTTGCCTTTAATTGCAGCTTTGATTGCTGGTTAAACTCTCGATTGTATCGCACGAGTTTTCTCTTCTTTCTCTTGCACTTCACTTTTTAAACATCTCTTGCCAGTCAAAAAGGATGAGTAGGTTTAACTCTTGCCTTTAATTGCAGTTTTGATTGCTGGTTAAACTCTCGATTGTATCGCACGAGTTTTCTCTTCTTTCTCTTGCACTTCACTTTTTAAACATCTCTTGCCAGTCAAAAAGGATGAGTAGGTTTAACTCTTGCCTTTAATTGCAGTTTTGATTGCTGGTTAAACTCTCGATTGTATCGCACGAGTTTTCTCTTCTTTCTCTTGCACTTCACGATGCCCCTTTAGAAAGTTTAGTGCCAGATTAATTTGGCACACAAAACATTCGGCTACCTATTTCTTTCATGTTCTTACTTGTCGCTATCTAAATGCAAATTACTTTCTCATCTTCTATAGTGAGCAAAAGCTGGACCGATTTAAGTAGCAGCCACATATCTGAGACAAATATGTATGGACTAAGTAAATTATGCCCTTCTAGTTCATTCACACGAGGTTAGCAGCAGTGCGGCTGTATCAAAGCATTGCAGTCTCACTGTGATAGCACCTCTTGTACTCGCCTCGAAAGGAACGTCAAGATTGATACTTAAGTCCACCACTACTGGTGAATTGCAAAGCTGTAACTACTATTAGAGACTGGTGCATGCAAGTAGAGCCCAAATAAAGAAGACCCTACTCTTTCGAGTAGTGCAAACGACTAGTATACCGAAGCCGTACTAATTTCGCACAGCACAGCATTCACACGGCTGTGATCCAAGGCAATCGCTAAGTGTAACTCAAATTGATCTTATATGTGTCAGAGATCTTGAAATGTGAGCCGTGATGGCACACTAGGTAAGGCGGTTGCTTTCACGACCTCTGTCCCGAGGTCGTGGGGTCGATTCCTGCGGTGGGCGATCCTTTATCGCCACTGCAAGTGATGGTGATAGCCGTAAAGGCTCTTCTGTCGCTATACAAAAAGAGGCTGTTTAATCAGCTAGGATTTATTTATTTATTGAAATAAAAAGAAAAATGTAAAAGCTGGCAGAGTCGACTGCCTCATTTATGCATCGGCAGCAGAGCCTTAGTAGCTAGCCCCCTGCTAGCATTGAGCAATAAATGACTGCCTGCTGTAGGATCCGAACCCACGACCTGGGTCGTTAAGTTCGAGCACCCTACCACCAGGGCTGCGACCAACGGTTGGTAAAATGAACGAAGTGGGTTTGTGCCAGTGTTCACAACGAGAGCAGGCCTACGTCACTCGCGCCTTCTGCTAGCTTAAAAAAAGCACTACCATCGAAAGTCATCTGCCACTGGACCGGGTGCACAGCATTTGGGCCGAAGCAACCTCAGGGTCACTGACCCAGTGTATAACTGGGTTCAAGTCTCTTGAACGAGGCTGTTTAATGAGCTAGCCTTTACTTTTCCTTTTACTCTACCAACTGAACTATCCGGACTGCCATTTCATTCTACTCAATACAGGGCTTACACAATCTTTACTTCAACTTAATCTTTTCGCTCGAGCCGAATCCGGATGCCGAATCTCTGAATTCGAAGGGTATGTAATACTTGGTGTGTACTTCAGCTTTGCTCAGCCTACGCGCAGTCAATTTGAGGCAGATTGCAGAGTTGGCAAGGGCCATTTCCGTTTATTGCAATTCAGTGACCGAGAGCTAGCATTACCAATGGCTTTTCCTGCTTGCACCAAAAATAGAGTATATACGAACGAGAAATATAAATAATAAATAAATAAATCCTAGCTGATTAAACAGCCTCTTTTTGTATAGCGACAGAAGAGCCTTCACGGCTATCACCACAGTGGCGATAAAGGATCACCCACCGCAGGAATCGAACCCACGACCTCGGAACCGAGGTCGTGAAAGCCTTACCTAGTGTGCCAGCAGCGTCGTCTATTTTTAAAGGGTCGCTATAGATTTCCGTATTTTCTCAGGCCGTTGCTGTCGATTGCCGTGCATTGCCCTTGAATGCACATTCGTGATTGATTGAAAGGATGTGGTTGCACTTTTAATACAGCATGCTGTAAGACGCAAGAAACATTGGATCTCCTTCCACCAGCTTTTCTTGTAATTGCAACAGATAATCATGGATTGCTGTATTGTCTAGAGCAATTGCCGTCGGTTGCCATGCATTGCCCAAGATTAAATGCGTAAAATGACAGTATGGGCATGCACAGTGATTGCTATGTGGTGTGATTATTACAAATTCAAACAGTCGATTTCCAACAAATTTGAAACATGGCGGTAGATGCCGGACCATTGCCGTCGATTGCCGTGCATATCCCTCGATTTTCCCTTCCTCGGTTGTCTTAAAGAATGTGGCTGCACTTTTAACGCAGTGTAGCGAAATACGAAAGAAAAATTCGAGCTTCTCCCAGCAACTGTCAGTCCATTTGTAATGGACCATTATGGATTGGTGTCTTTCCCCGGGCCATTGCAGTCGATTGTTGTGCATAGCCACCGATTGAACGCTCGCGATTACAGGTGAAAATCATGGGCGGCTCGCAAAGTTACATGTTACGTGGAATGAGAGTTGCAGTTTCTTGCAGTCAATCTTTCAATTTTGCACGGATTCTGCTTTCGGCCTCGACCATTGCTGTGGATTGCCGTGCATTGCAGACAGTTAACGAGCAACGCATCTTGAAAATGCTACGGTTTTTTTGGTGCAGCGGAATGCTTTATGTAATGACAATTGGGGCTTGGCGCTTCCAATTTCTCGTCAATTTGCCGCTAGTTGGGGTATTGGCCCGGGCATTTGCTGTCGATTGCCATTGATTGCTCGCTATTGTATGTGCGCGATTGGTTGAAAGGATACGATTGCACTTTAAGCACAGTTCGCTGTGATAGGTAAAATAAATTTGATCTTGGCCCAGTCACTTTCAAGTGGTTTTCGATGGATCATAATGGATTGCCGTATTTGCCCGGGCTATTGCCGTCGATTGCCATGAATTGCATAAGATTGAACGGTCAGAGCAGGTTGAAAGTGTGCTCGCGGAGAGAGATGTTACGTGAACTGAGAATTTGACCTTGATGCTGCCGATTTCTCGTCGATTTGCCACGGATTTCGGTATTTGAATTGTTGACAATTAACGTGCAAACTAGCTTGAAAGTTCTACGATTTCACTTTTAGCTCGAAGAAATGTGAAATGCGATGACAATTGGCACTTCGTGCAACCAATTTGTCGTCGACTTGCCACGGATTGTAGTGGATTGCTGCTTCGAGCCGAGCCGTTGCCGTAATTTGCCATGCATTTCGCGAGATTGCAAGAGCGAAATTACTTTAAATGATGTGGTTGACTTTAACCAGTGTGCTTTGTAACAGGCATTTAAAATTAGAGCACTTCGAAACAGATTTCAGAGCATTTTGCATCAGATCGCAGTAGATTGCGTTATTGGCCCGGGCCATTGAAGTCAATTGCAGTGCATTGCAGCCAAATGGTCAAGGCAATTATAGCGAAATTTTGCGATTACAAAATAACCGAAGATTAGAGCAACGTGCAATCACTATTAGGCTTAACGTGTACGTATTATGGTCGTTTTGCGGTGGGCTGTAGTGGATTGACGTACTGGCCCGACCGTTGCAATCGATTGCAGTGCATTGCTGCAGAATGGTCGAGGCAATTACAGTGAATTTATGCGAGCATACGATAACCGAAGAGTAGAGCAGTGTGCAATCATAATTAGAGTTTCCAGTGTACACGCTCTGGTCTCTGTGCAGTCGATTGAGGAGGATTGTCGTATGGGACCGGGCCTTGCAGTCAATTGCAGTGCATTGCATGAGAACGCGTGTGCACGATGGAGCGAAATTTTGTGGGTGCACTTTGAACTGAGTCTAGTCCTATATACAATGTCAATTAGAGCTTCGCGATGGCGATTTGAGGATGATTTACAGTGGAACGGAGTGGATTGTGGTAGTTTCCTGGGGTCATTTCAGGCGATTGCTGGGCATTGCCACAGCGGGAGGATGCACAATTTTCTTATTTTACGTGGGTGTACACAAAACACAGTGCACTTTAATATGCAATAGCAACTGGAGCTCGGCGAAATCTATTTCGATTTTTTGCGGTGGATTCGGTGGATTTAAGTGGATTGCGGTATTGGCCAGAGCTACTGCAGTGGATTGCAGCACATTGCATGAGAACGGCTGTGCCTGTGCCAGTGAAATTTTGCAAGTACAATTTTCGCAGCGTGTGCTGTCATATGCAATTAAAAAAGGAGCTTTTCAAACAGGATTTCTTTAGTTTCGCGGTGGAGGAATACAGTGGATTTCGGATTTCGATTTCGGCCCTGGGCCGCTGCAATGCTGTTTCAGTGGACTTCGTGAGAACGCGTGAGCGGAATCTCGCGAAGTTTTCTAGCTACACTGTATATGCAGCGCAGTTTGATATTCCAAAACTTCTTGGAGCCGTGGGCAGCTGATTTTTGGTGGATTTGAAGGGAATTAAAATGGATTGCGGTGCAGGCGTCCTTATGCAAATGAGCTAAAGCTCATTTGCATAAGTGCTCGTAAGCACAGCGACATTAAATTTGGTGGATAGACAAAATCGAACGTGTACAACGATATCAGCTCAAAATCTGAGCTCGGCAACGCTAATGCCTGGTTGATGTTAGCCTAATTAGAGTGGATTTCGGCAATTCGTCGAGCCCCGCGGGCCTCGATGAGGTTGGTTAATGCCTCATTAACGCTGCATTAGCTTTGCCCCCTCCGGGCGGAGGTCACTTAGTTTGTGTAGGGGGCGTGCCTTTGAGATGCAGTAAATCGGCAGATTTCGCGTGCCGCTCCCTACAGCTGAACCCTAGCCGCAGATACTGATAGCGATGGCCACGGGAGCCGTAAACGGGACGTGCAGTATCATAAATTAGGAGAAACAACTTAATAGCCAGGGTGGCTCATTAAAACGTCGACATGACTGAGACAGCTGACCTTGAGAGGTTGGAGGAGGGCAAGGTCGGGCGTCGAGCGCATTCAGATCGGTCCAAGGAGGTGGTTTTAGCCCCGAAGCCCTCCTATCACCGCAGATGTGATCTGAAGGTAAAGAGGTCTTCGCTATAGAGGCGGCAGCCAGGGTAATAATTCTATTACACTTAATAAAGCTTCCATACATAATTCAATCTCTTTCAAGGCGCTTTACATTTAGAGTATCGCAGAATGGCGACGATCCGAGCCCTTTCGTATGGCTGAGAGGCCATAAGTACATGTACCCGAGTACATCTCCAGACAGTGGAGTTCCTAGAATATTGAGCGCCCGGGGACGAACTACGCAGACGACGACCCCCCCCCCAGTATTAGTAGCTCATTTTGGCGCGTCGCCTCCTGACCCAGCGCCCGGGGACATATGCCCCCTGCCTCCGCAGCTTCGGTACGCAGCCGTTTCCAGGAGCGTGCTGCGCTTGCAGTCGGTGCTACTTCCTCTTATCCCTCGCCCCAAGTCCAGCAGCGCGAGCTTTGAAGCACCGGCCTGCGCCACCTACCGGCGGCTCTTCAGTGCCTGTAAGAATTACCCGTTGGACTGTTCGAGTACAGGAGCAACTATTGATACAATCCTACCGACGGCGTTGTTAGTTAGTAGAGCCGCGAGCACTGGCTCGCATAGGAATACGGTTCGGCCGCGAGTAAGTCGCTGGCGCAGCATGGGGAGTACGGCCTAAAAAGCTAACGCACTGGGCTGTCGCACGGCCAACCGAACCGCGAAACGCACGGCGGCGTCCAATGCCGCGAAAGACGATTGCCGCCGCCGTGCTGCCTCGAGGTCGCATGCGCGGCCTCAAGGTCGTACATGTCAAGTTCGGCCGGCTTTTCTCTTGAGCAACGAATACAAGTAAATCCGAAGCGAACTAATGCGGTAACTTTTACATCTTCTCACGGATGGCCTAGCGGGCCGCACATTTGGTAGCGTCACCCTCTCGCTCGGGCCTAGCCCAGCGGCGCGGCGGCGGCGGCGGAGCGCTTGCGCATCGTGGATGCGGGTTCGACCCATTCGGCGGGCAATTTCTATTTCTATTGCCCGCTATAAGTGCGCGCGGAGTAACACCGAGGCTTTCTTCCTCAACATAAATGCGGACGTTACAGCGGACGACCTTCGCCTTACCAGCGCGACCGGAGCCGCAGCTGACCCGGCCACGCTTACGCAACCTGTGCGCGCACGACAGATTGTATACAAATTCGTACGCGTTTTGAACTCTCGAGCCTTCAATCTCTATAGGACAGATTCTAGGTATTGCGACAGGCCGCGCCTCACAGAAAAGGCTTACTTTGCGGCCGACAGGCGGCGGTCGCTTTATATACGATGCCGCCGCGGCGCGATCGCCTCGCAGCGGTGGCCTGCCGCCAAGCCAGGCAAACGCGAGGAGGCAAAGGTTTCAATTAGCGGCCGCGACTCGCAGCTACGACACGTCACCGGGGCTCACCGGCTCCCCGCTCGTCGATTTCGCCGTTGACCGTCGCAGAATACGAGCAAGGTCCGGAGGCCAGCAGAGATCTTGAAATATAGTGCCGGTCGACTGCAACCGGCCGCGCGGCTAGGTCACTCACCCGTCGACGAGCGGAGACGCGTCCAAGGCAGACCAGGCCACGTGCTCGGCCGTAACCGAGTTGCCGTCCGCGGTAGCCGAGAGAGGGATGCCGACGGCAAGGCCCAGGACGACGGCCAGCGCGGCGACTGCGGCTATGGCAATAGCGGACGCGCGGTATTTCCGCGTCGGCGTCGCTCCGCCGGAGCTCAGCCGCTTCGCCTTCGATGCGGCGGCCATTGCGCACAGCGAACGAACAACGCTGCGAGCGAGAGCAGCCGCCTAGTGGGTGCCAGATACCCAGGGGTCGGCGGCACCCTTTGACCCTCAACCGTACCGCCGGGAGTGCCGGCCCCGCAGGCGTAGCGCTTTGCCGCGTAACAATCCGGCTCTCGAGTTGTGCGAACTCGAGCTGTGCGAGCAATGCGACCGATGCCGTTATCTCGGGCGGCCAGCTTAGAGTTAATAATAATAATGCACTTGATAAAGCTGGAGCACTCGAGAGCTCCTTACTTACAGTTTCACGTATGCCCTTAGCGCTGATCTAGCGACGTGTTAGATCGGCCCAGATTGTTATCGCCGGAATAGTTTTCGTGGTTCCTGAATTGTAACGGCTGGGAACTAATCGCATCTACGGTCAGGCAGCATAGCAGCTTAAGTCGCGCGAGAGTCAGATAGCTGTGAGAGTCACGCGAGAGTCAGGCTCTGCGCCATGCAGCAGTTATGCTCGAGGCGCGCAGGCGGACAGGCGTGAGGGGGATGGGCGGGAGTTGCCCCCCTAGGCTTAAATAAACTGTACGTCCTCGATCGGTGCGGATACGTGTTATCTTAAGGCGTAAGCGTCCTTCATTGCCGCCTTGTTCAGCCACTGTCGGCGTCGCCTGCGTGCGATGCTGCTGCACCCACAAGTCGGCAGCCGTGCGCCAGGGCTGAGGGCTTCGCCAGCATTCGTCCAGCGTCAGCTGAGACTAGCAGCGTTGCGAGGGTAGTGCTCTGGTTCTAACCGGATGTGAAAGCCGCTAAACACTGTTCGTTGCTCCTCGTTTTTAACGGCTCCCGGGTTTCATATATCGCCGAGATTGCTGATGTTTGACGAAGATCGTCTATTTAATTGTCTGCCAAGCGTTGGTACAGACTATGTATGAATCGATGAGTTGGGTAGCCCTTGCAGCATTCGTCCGGCGTCGGCTGAGGCCAGCCCTTGCTGCAAGCCTTGCTGTGTTTTCGATCTGGTTCTGTCCTGACGCGAAAGCAGATAAACCTTGCTGGTTAAAAGCCGTTTGTAACAGCTCTCCTCCGGAGTTTGATAAATCGCCGAGATTGTTGATGTTTGACTTGACGATGATCATAATTATTCAACAGTCTGCCAAGCACTGTTATGGACAGAGCAGCTCAAGTCACGTAAGAGTCACGTATCAATGAGTTGGTCATTGATTCCTATGACGTACTTCGTGCGTTCGTAATCGGCGGGGCAGCTATGTGAAACACCAGTCGCAAATGTTTAAAAACCTTAATGCTGGGCTCAATTCAGGTAAATTGCTTCACACTTGTGTTGAACCTCGTTGGATATCTTCACTTTTTCAGTGTAGGATTTGAAGCCAATCATGTGCATCGTAAAATGAATTTCTAACGACGCTCTCAAGACACATAAGGCTATTCTAGGACTTAACGTAGCATCAAGACACACCTTGGTGACGTACGCCCGAAATACGAAGCCAGACCGAGAAGAGACCGGTTGACAACGGTCCAAAGGAAGGTAACGACAAAAAGTCGACAAAGACACAATCAAGGGCAATGCACGGCAATCGACGGCAATGGCCCTGCCATAGCCGTCGATTGCCGTGCATCGCTGACAATTAACGTGCAAAATAGCTTGAAAGTCCTACGATTTTACTTTTAGCACAAAGAACCTGGAAATGCGATAACAATTGGCACTTTGAGCAGCCAATTTGTGGTCGACTTCCCATGGATTGTAGTGGATTGCTGCTTAGAACCGAGCCGTTGCCGTAGATGCAATGCACTGCATACGCATTGCCCGAGATTTTAAGAGCGAAATTGCTTGAAATGATGTGGCTGACTTTAACAAGCGTGCTTTGTAACATGCATTCAAAATTGGAGCATTGCGAGACCAATTTCAGGGCATTTTGCATCCGATTGCTGTAGATTGCCGTATCGACCCGAGCCATTGCAATCAACTGCAGTGCATTGCTGCCGAATGGTCAAGGCAACTGTAGTGAAATTGTGCTATTCAACAGTAACAGAAGATTAGAAAGACGTGCAATTACTATTAGAGCTTAAAGTGTACGTAATCTGGTCGTTTTGCAGCGGGTTGTGGTGGATTGACTTACTAGCCCGGGCAGTGGCAGTCGATCGCAGTGCATTGCTGCCGAATGGTCAATGCAATTACACTGAACTTGAGCGAGTACACAATAACCGAAGAGTAGAGCAGCGTGCAATCGTAATTAGAGCTTCCAGTATACGAGTTCTGGTCGCTGTGCCGCGGATTGCAGCGATATTCGGTGGATTGGGGTGGATTTCGGTATGGGACCGGGCCGATCAGTCGATTGCAATACCTTGCATGAGAACGCGTGTGCATAATGGAGCGAAATTTTGTTGATGCACTTTGAACTGAATCAAGTCTTGTATGCAGTGTCAATTAGCGCTTCGCGATGGCAATTTGAGGATGATTTACGATAGAATAGAGTGGATTGCAGTAGTTTTTTTTTAGGCCATTTCATGCGATTGCTGGACATTGCCACAGTGCGAGGATGCACAATTTTTTTTATTTTACGTAGTTGTGCACACAGCAAGGTGAACTTTAAGATGCAATACATAGTGGAGCTCGGCGAAATCTATTTCGATTCTTTTTGCTGTGGATTTGGTGGATTACAATGAATTGCAGTATTGGCCCGGGCTATTGCAGTCGTTTGCAGTACATTGCACGAGAACGGCAGTGCCAACGCAGCTGAATTTTTTTTTTAATTCAGTTGTCGCAGAGTGCGCTGTCATATGCAATCAAAGGAGGAGCTTTTTGATCGGGATTTCATTCGTTTCGCGGTGGAATGCAGTGGATTGCGGAAGTCGGATTGTCGAAGCTCATTTGCATAAGTTCGCAAGCGTGCAGCAACGTAAAACTTAGTGGATAGATAAATTTGAACGGGTACTACAATCATATCAGCGAAAAGATTTGAGCCCGACAACGCTTACATCCGGTCGTCGTTGGCCTAAATTCCGGCGGATTGCGGCGGATTTCGGTAATTCGTCGAACCCTCGGTAAACGGCGCTGAGGCCTACCCCGGTGCCCTTTGACCTGCAGGCCGGCTATTATGGGAAAGATCCGAGAGCGGATCTAACGCATCCGGCTGAGGTCTTTCGACGGGCAGCACGAGGGCTCTACGAGTACGGGAGATACGAGTATCTGTAGAGTACGTAGAGCCCTCGTACCTGTGTCGCTGATGACAGTGTTCCAGGGCAGTACGGACAAGCGAGACCTGCGTTAGACATGCGCGAGCTAAACTGACACGTGTCCAGCCACGTCGTCCCTTTGCAGCAAATGTATAACGCCTAGAAAGAGATTAGGTTCTCTGAGGGTGCTTTATCAAGTACATTATTATTATTATTATTATTATTATTATTATTATTATTATTATTAAAGGCGACGTCGGCAGCTTCGGCCGTATCTTCGGAGATGCTTCGGAGGCTCAGCGCCTCATGGGCAGACAACTTCCGAGTTCAACATCGACCTCGACCTCAGAAAAACGTATCGGCAGCTCCGCGTCAACCCCACCGCGTGGAAGGACCAGGATTTGACCCACCGGGTTGACGGTACTGCCTTACGTGGCTCACGTGGTTTGGACTAAACTTAGCGCCTATGAAGGTAATGGCTGTAGCGCTGAAAGAGACGCTTTCTGCGAACTCGTGGGTGCGCTCAGGCACTGACCTATTATGTGGACGATGTTATCGCCAACAATCACATGGTCACCAATGACGAGGTTATTTAACCCCAAGACAGTTTGGGCTAGAAGCTAAGGAGCCGGAGAAATTGGTCAGAGGACGTACGGTAGGCCTCCGCATCGATGCCCACGATGGGGAAGATTTAAGTGGAGAGGAGAAAGCGAAGTTGGACCTCGCTACCGGAAGTTCGCGATCCGTAGGCAGCTTTTCTCTTTCGGCGGCGCCGTCCCTTTGATCGCCGGATGACTCCGACCGGCCTGCAGCCGTTTGAAGAGAGCCACAGATGACCTTATTGTAGCTTACGGAGGACGCTAGTCGAGCTGCTCGCTGACTCGGCCGCATTGTCGCCTTCGCCCCGCTGAGATCTATCGTCGAAGGCGACGAGTCGACGAGTTCGTGTGAAAGGTCACGGCGAGGAAGCTGCTTTCTTCGTTTCCGGTTTCGTCGGCTTTCCTCGTGCTAAACGCACTTCTGTCATTGATGGGTACCTCCAGCGGTATCTCAAGTCAAGCCTAGTCGCTTCAACCGTTACTGTCGCTACTAGAGAACGAGCTGGCGTAGGTAGGTTACCGTTGCAGCACGTTGTCATGGCTGCTGCAATGATCCACGACGTCATAAAGGAATGTGACCTGCAAGTGAGAATAGAACTGGTGCGTTCGGCCGACAGCCAATCAAACCACTTAGCGCGAGTGTCGTAGCCTTGACTCAAGCCCGTCCGAACATGCCGCCGCAGCGGGGCCGCTTGACTACGGACAGGAAGTGGATCTGCGCACCTTCCGCGACTAGCATCGACGTCGGGGTCGACCGCATGTTGTACCTGACCACGCTCTGCTTTCTCAGCGTTTCAGTAAGGTCTTAGCAGTCGGGACGCGTTTTTAAATCATGCGTGCGCGTTACCGGTCTGGGAATCCAGCGCCGGTCTTCTGGAGCCCTGGATATAAATCCCAACGGGTGGCACCGCCTGCCCGACGACGTTACTTTTGTCAGTGCGGTCAAGTATCTGACGCGTGTTGAGTGAATATCGGTCCCCCGTCAGGTTTATCATATATATTTCTTATTTTATATTTATATTTATTATATTATTCATATATATTTATCATATATAGGCTCCGGACTCTCGATGAGAGCGTAACCTTGGGTGGTCGGGCACTTAAAGGAGATATTCCGAGTAAGGAGTCCGCCACGGGCGCTTATAAAGGACAGTTATGTTATCTTCCGATCTAAAGTCGTTCTCTTGAGGTACACGAGATCACATGTTGCTCCTCTGGCAATGGTATAATGTGGCAATGTAGAGCGAAACCACCGACCTACAAAAGGTATGGCAGCCCGAAGTGGGCGGAACATACTGATAACAGTGTACTGGTACAATCTATCGGCCGCAGCTGGTTTTGGAAGTCAGTTCATTGCCCACCAGGCAGCGCTTTCCATGCGAATGGAAAATGCCGACGGTTTGGTAACACCCCGCGTAGACAGCCCTAACAAGTGACTTTATTCCGCAGCAGCAGGTCTTCGTTAACCCCCCCCCCGCCCCGCCACCCAGAGCGCGTTGCACCTCCCAGGGAAGGGCTGTATGTTTTATCTGAATATTTTATGACTCAAAGTCACTACCACGAGGGGGCAGGGGCTGACTAGTTATTCCGAGGTTAACCGCTACAGGCCCATAGTAATAATAATAATAGTAAGTCATTTGTATCGTCCCCTAAGAAAAATTAATCTCTGTGGTTGGTTACATGCGCGGAATCAAGCAAACAAACGCAAGAGAGTACAATAAAACAAACAAGAAAATATTCATTAAGACATTCGCCACCAGTTAGACCTTTGGCTAGAGACGTGCACGGGGACGCATGCAAAGCACACCGGAATAAAAACAGACGCATTTACCGGGACGAGAGGAAAGCTTACCTAGACAGATGCATCATGAGCCGAGGCTTGAAATATGGAAGCTTATTGCAGGTAGTGACCATCCTGAGCCGGAACCGAGATCCAGACTTTCGATGTATACGTAAAGTTAAAGGCTTGGGTGTCAGCAGTCATTTCAGTCTAGTGCCTGTGTGAGAGAACGCTGACTCACGAGGCCGTGATCATTGAACGGTGGCCCTACGACGGATCAAACTCACCAAGCATCCACAGGCTATCGAGCGGTTGAAGGGCGGACAATGGCTCTCGGAAGATGACTCGGCAGTGCGGCGGAAATCCATGCATTGATGGCATCTGTTGGACACATCCGTCTACCACTAACTGCCACCAGCCTTCGGGCGGGTTTTTAACGAACGCCCGGCTAGCAATTCGATGAAAGCCCCGCAAATGAACCTCATCCCAGGTACAGTGTACATAATTCTGGGTCAGGTGATGCGACGGAAAATATTAAGAAAATAACAAGGGGGAATGGCGAGAAAATATTTAGAAAATAACAAGGGGGAATGGCGAGAAAATATTTAGAAAAATTTGTCCAGCAGCCATGCATTTGTCTAAAGCAACTTTCAAAGACAAATATGTTCGAAATGGGATAGGAAGCTCTGACAATTTCCGTTATAATATGTATATATATATATATATATCATTTGTATAGCGCCCCAAGATAACTAATCAAGAGAACTTAATCTCTATTCAGGTGCTTCACATATGCGTGGGGGGCTCGAGCCCACGACCTCAGCCAGACCTTGGTCGGAGCGAGCACCTTAACTGCTGGACCAAACCAGCTTGAAAAATGATGATCGTGAAAACATCTAACACTGATGAAAGCCGGAAGCTGCAGGTCTAAAAGTAAAGAAATTACCAATCTCTCCATCATACTTGACTTGCACCCCAACCGTCGAACCTTGTTAGATCGAGGTGCATGCGTGAGGCTTATTTGGGGGGGGGGTGCACTCTTGTGACTTTTGGAGAAGTGCGAAGTGCAAAGCGCGGGCACGTTGCCAAGCAGGATGGATGGCTGGCTGGAGTGGAGAACAGAGCGTGCGGTGCATAGCTGGCCAAGGTCAAGGGCGGCACCGACCAGAGCTGCACGACTCCACCTTAGTTATTCTTTCTTCACACGCAGACGAAACTGCTTAAGCTTGGATGAAAGAAACCACTTCTAGTACGTCGGCTTTAATTTCTGTGTGGCCATCTAACTTACTCGCACCATTACGAAATGAGGCACCCGCCGGCTACGCGATTTGCCGTAAGCCGCGTCTCTGCAGATCGTGATGGGTTTTCCTTGGGTAGGTATGCAGTTTGGCGCCCAATTTAGGGGATGCTGGCCTTGCAGGCGTAAGAACCACCCATTGTTAATCCTTGACAAATAGAAAGAAACAATCCCAAGAAGCTATTTTTGCATGCTAGCCATGTTTCTGCTGCCTTCCGTTTGTGTGACGTGTTGCTCCGTAGATCGAGATACATGTATGAAGCTTGTTGAGGTGCGTTCTTGTGACATTTATTATACTGCTTCATTTCCAGTGTAGGTTTGCGCCTTGTAAAACCCATAACTGGGCTAACACTTCATGTATCGAAGTGAAATTATAGATGCAAGTTCAGCTCTGCTGATTTTACACGACTCTAGAAAAATCGCTGATTTTGGTTGGGTACATAGAGCTGTGCATGTCCGTGTTTACGGAAAATAAAGCTACAGGACATTTAAAGAAGTATACGAACTCTGCTGGATTGATGCAGCACAGCTAGAGCCTCGGCTCCGAGTCCAGTAGCCTACTCGAGAAGTCGTCGTTGAAGTGGTAGCATTCAAGTGGCATTGCTGTAGGGCCACCGCCACCTTCGGTAATTACTTGCAGTGCGAATTAGGCGCCGACACAAACGCCGCAGCACGCAGACGCTCCAACCAAACGCGCACATCCTTCTTCCCGCCACCAGCTCGACAGCAAGCGCTCCCCCTCCCGGTGTCCACGTCGCAATATCCTTATCTACGATCCGTCTCCGCCATCTCCTGGGTCCGCTCGCCCTGCCCTTACTTATCAGCTACAACTGATCAAAAGGCTGGCCTGGAGTGCCGCAGCCAAGAGCCGGCCTGCACTAAGGCCGCGGACTTACATTTACAGTCGAATATGGCCAAGCGTTAGACTACCGAGAAATATGCGAGTCCTCCCTCGCAAAAGGGAACGATGGCTGGCATCACAGAACTATGTTTGCTGGGTTGCACGCAGCAGCTGGCGACCTTGTGGTCCTTCTGGGGCCGCACCAGAAGCCGGTACAGCGATCCCAGTCACGCGGGGGATGGCGGGAATCGCAAGTGTGAGCTGTGAAGGATTACATGAGTCACGCTCCCTTGAACGCTGCGCCGTAAAGTAATAGCATAATTCCTTTGTATTGAGTCGTAAGAGAACTTAATCGCTATTAGGCTCGTGTAAATGAGGTTTCTATGGGCATTAACTCCAATTCACCGCAGTCGTGATTTAGATGAGAACGCGTAGTCACTATTACCAAAAATTGGTTAAGTCTACTGCCTGTTCTCGATTTACTTTGCTGGTCCTAAGTATCGCGTAGTATTGCGTTCTGTTCTGCTTGCTGCGAAAGCCAGCAGATAAAAATTCGCCCCTGACCTCCTACGCTTTCTTACCAACGAATGTCGAAAAAAATAATGCGCATTGAGGCCAAAATGCATCCTTCAATTATAATGCATACTTATAAGAAACCGCATCAAGCGCACACGAAGGTAAAAAGGAATTTCTCACTGAAACTTTCACAGAGCTGTGAAAGAGTCGGATGAGTCGGAGCCCGACTTTCACCTCTCTACTATTGACTATTCAACCTATAGCTTGATAAATTCGTAAGGATCTTGCCCTGTAGACTCGCAGCACTTAGCAGCTGCAGGATAGTGGGCGTGGGCGGCACGATGAGCCGCATGGCTTTATGGCTTCTCTCTTGCGTTTTAGGGGCCCGCCAGTCTACCAATAGTTTCGCACCCTAGCCTTGTTCCATAGTCGCTGACGGCAGTAACGTGATACGGCCAGCTAAGAGTCTCCGGCTAGACAGAGCCTGACCTTTAGCTCGAGGCGGCGCGGGCGATGGCGCCCCTAATTCTGGCTAGTCTTTCGTGAGCTCGTCGGCTGAGACGTGGCATTTAGCTCTCGCTCAGAGCGTCCTGGTCGCTCAGTATCCACATCCCGAAGGATAGATTCTTCGACCGTCAATCACGGAGGACCCAGAAGACTGACAGGGCTTTACAGACAACGCATGACTTGACCGTATCTAAAAAAGAAACTAAAACTTGTTTATTTATAGCAGCATTTAGTGGGTCCCTATGATTCGTCCTTTACGTAAATAAATAAATACCAGCTGATTTAACAGCCTCTTTTTGTACGGCGACAGAAGAGCCTTGCCGGCTATCATCACCGCTTGCGGTGGCGATATAGGATCACCCGCAACAGGATTCGAACCCACGACCTCAGGGCCGAGTTCGTGAAAGGCAACCGCCTTACCTAGTGAGCCATTACGGCTCACCACGTAATTAGGCATGCTGACACTGTGCATGCTGCCACTAGCCATATTTGCATGCTGTGCGTCACCTCATAACCAGGGTCATGTTTTGCATGCAGTGGGCTGTATATTCAGTACCCGGTGTACCAGGTTTGATTTTGATTACCAATTCTGATTAGCCACCTCACTTTCACCTGTGACAGATGAAGTTGAGGCTAAAGCTTTCGTGAAGGCATCGAGATAGTACAGTCCTGATGCAGCATATTGCTATTCCAGTTCCATAGCGAGATTTTATTTAGCCCGCATACTGCAATACACGATATAAATTATATACGCTAACTTGATATTAATGCATTGTACCGTCGAGATAATACCTACACATGCTGTCCCAGTGTACAGTAAGCATACCAGCACCGCATAAAAGACGTAGGTGCCAGCCTACCACTCGGCACGCAGATGGCCGGCAGTGCACAAACGGCACCCACAGCAGCACTTTCACGTCTCCTTGAATTGAATAGCAGCCTGCTTGACCGTGTGGGCCTTGAAACCGGACTTGATGCTGGCCGCTGAACAGCCCGACTCGCACGTCCAACATTGAAAGAAGAGCAGATAACTATCCCGATCCAAATTCGTTTCCAGAGATCGACACGTGTGGCAAGTGACATAGTCCTCTGTAATAGCGACAATTCATGAATAAGGATACTCTCAATCTGCATCTGCTGGAAGCGGCCTTTGATAATGAGAGAATTGCTGCCGTCGACTGAACCACTGCAGAAGACGTGGTAACAGCAAGGCTGTAGGAATCAGCAGAGGTCACAACAAAGCAGCTTCATGCGAATCAAATAAGGAGGATGCAACTTGTTCCGGGTTTGGCTAGACTTCGAGGGCATCGCCGATAACGACTTTCTTATCTTTCTTCGACTTTTTCTTCTGCTCCAAGTTGAAAACCTCAGATGCATCTTCGCCCTGCACTTGATGCACAAGAAGGAAGTAGGATCGGCACCAGAACGAAACCCTGTACGTATGACCAAGTATGGTGACAAGGAAAGCAGTGCTGCCACAACGTTCCGGAGCAAATAATCGTGATGGCCAAGCAAATCACGCCATTCAGGGTGACACAAGTGGCAATACCGGTGCATCATTTAAGCTGAGCTTCTCCGTGCTCTTTTTATAAGAACACCGTCATCAGCTTCGGCTGCTGCACCTGCTGCTTCTGCGGCGAGAATGACAGTCTTTTTCTTTTTCTTTTTCATTCTACTTTAGTCGTCAGTAAGTGGCTCTCCTGCTGCCGAGATAGCACGGGTCCCCTTTACCAAACGATGCTAATCAGCAGCTTGCCAATGAAGAATGCAATGGGTACAAGGACCGCACTGAAGATAAGAAAAGTGTCAAAAACAAGGCATTGCACCGCACACTGCAGGTCAAAACAGGCTAACAGTAAATACCTCCGTCCTTGACAGACGGCGCTGGTCCATCTGCTTCGGGTGCATCTACATCTGCATCTACATCTGCATCTAGTCTCCGGGGGTTTCGGCTGCATGATTCTCTCCTCCGGCCGATGCCACAAATTCCAACGCAGTCTTGTTCTTCTGTTTCTTCTTCTTCAGGCTCGGGTCAAATGTCTAAAGATGGACTAATAACTTTGAAGGATGCAAAACACACACAACCTGCAGCTGTTTTCGTTCTAGCAGGTATATATTAGAGGATTAACGATGAAACATTGGCATTGCGATCCAAGAGCACATGTCTCTTTCTAGGCATTTTACACTGCCATCAAAAACGTTTCCATGCACACAGTCCTTCGATCCGAGGTCGGTTGCTGCTGGCGTCAGTATTCGAGCAAGTCATTTAGCTAAACCGTTATTTAGTTGTAACCATCTATCAATATTACTTTGCACGAAGTTGCAGCTTGCTAGGCCTGGGTTAGTTAATAACTGAATTTGTCGGACACCGAGTCCACGATTGCCATGTAAACAGATGGGGTGGTGTGGTCAAATGACTATTCACCCCTCCTAGATGCCATAACGAAGCACGTTTAAAAAGAACTTAAAAACACACCTATTTAGGACAGCATTTAGTGGGTCCCGGTGAGTCGTCCTTGATGTGCTTATGCATGCTGACACTGTGCATGCTGCCACTAACCACATTTGCATGCTGACCCTGTGCATGTCATCCCTAACCATGTTATCATGTTGTTTATCAAGCATGATATTACTCATCGTTCAATTGTTTCCCCTTGCAGCAAAATGTACAGCACCTAGAAAGAGATTGAGTTCTCCAAGGGCACTTTATTAAGTGCATTTTCATTATTATTATTTGCTTAATCTGAACCTAAAGCGGCTTTCCAGCATAATAAAAATTGCCCAAGAGTTATATACAATCTAAATATCGTGTTTTTAGTAAAAGAGTGTGATGGTAGCAGATGCATACAAATGTTTGTGGAGGGCAGTGTACAAATGCAGTCAAATAAGCATGAATTTGTCTAGTGATGAAATGCTTAACGTACAGCATGTATAACCACAATATACACCTCCCACAAGTACTCTGGGACAATTCACACAGTTCGAGCCTATGCTGTGAGGACCGGGTATGTATTTCGCTTCTTTATAAATGCCAATTACGGTTTACTAGAGGCACTAACAATCAAACGATCAGCAAGTCGTGTCAGCAGGTGATGCAACACAAGCCTGATAGGAGATATTCCAGATAGGCAAGCCGGTGACATAGAACGAAGAGACTTCAAGGTGAAGAAAGAACTTTCAGCGCGATACACTGGTTGCTGGGAAGCCAGCTTAGGTCAGTGCGAGGCCCCAACTGTAACTGCAACTAACTGCTAATTCAGGGTCATCTGCAAGGACTGATTTATGATGGCAGGTCCCAGTTGAGGGGGAAAATCTTGCTTGTAGCAGTCATATTTTAACTAAGGCAAGTCTAAATTTTGCAATACCTTTTAATATATACAGCCGGAACATGTTTTTTGTGACATCATAATCAGCGATTCCACACAAGTGATGAAGTCACAATGACTTGTCTCCAGATTTCTGCTATTAAAGGGCTGGCTTGGCCACAACTGAGAGACATGGAACAAAGCCTGGAGAACTTACCAAATAATAAAGGAATACTAAGTAACATGGCTATGGCTGGACGTGGAAGGGCAGGCATGCCTCTTGGAATAGGTCGTGGAAAGGTTGTCGGAGCCAAGCGCCGCAAGCTTCTTTCTGACAACATCCATGGTATCTCGAAAGCGTCCATCCGAAAGCTGGCCCGACGTGGTGGTGTGAAGCGTATGTCAGGCCTCATCTACGAGGAGGCCCTCGGTATTCTCAAGGCATTCCTCGAGAGAGTAATCCACGACGCTACGACTTACACGATGCATGCGAGTAGGAACACGGTGACCTCCATGGACGTGGTGTATGCGCTCAAGCGACAGGGCAAGACCCTGTACGGCTTCGGAGGTTAAGAAGCTTCGCTTTCGTCGGATTACAGGCGTCTCATGCGGTGCCAGCATGCCAGCGACCCTAGTTGTAACACGTCCACGGCGATCTGGGCGAGGATCGTCCCTCACGTGGGCACACAGGACAACGTCCTACCGTGCGCCCTCAGATGGCAGCAACCGCCCGGTCACCTTATAATGGATACCGGATGAAATGCAACCCGGACACAATTTAAAGGCGAATGTGTCTCGCTTTGTCTCAAAACACGTCACTATATATACAACAGCAACTTGGCTATGAACGCTTGCATGTGGCATGCATCCCTCTGTGGCACCACAAACCCGTGACTGCCAAAGTGAATGTTAAGCCATCAAATATTCAAATGATAAGCACAACTGGATTAGGGCGACAGTAACGGAAGCAGTTTTAACTCATACCTAGCAGTGAAGGACTAAAAGAGCTTGTAGGCATGCCCTGACCAACCACGAGCCAGCAAAGCTCTTTTAGTAGAGGCACAGGTAACAGAAGACGTTCTAGGCTAAAGTAAGACCAGCCTGGCAACCACTATTGAGCACAAACAGAAGCTTATAGGTCAGGCAACAGGAGGAGGTCCAATGCAAGCAATATCCGGCAGGTCGGAGAGATCTTAAAAAGAAAAATCTTATGGAATTTTAATCTATCTAATCTAATTGAAAAAATCTAATTAAAAATCTAATTGAAGCACGACGGTGCATTGCCCTCGATGGTGCCTTTGTCGATTGTTTAAAAGGATGTGGCTGCACTTTCAATGCGGTGTAGTGCAATAGGCAAGCAAAGTTCGAGCTTCTCTCAGCAACTGTCAGTCCATTTGTAACTAACCGCTATGGATTGGTGTATCTCCCCGAACCATTGCCATCGATTGCAATGCGTTGCCGTCGATTGAAGGCGAAAAATGGGTCAACATTATGCGTGAGAACAGGTACAGGTTACGTAGAATGAGAGTGGCAGTTTACTGCAGCCAATCTTGTCAATTTTCCACGGATCACCCTTTCGGCCCCTCTCATTGCTGTGGATTGCCGTGCATTGCTGACAGTTAACGAGCAATGCATCTTGAAAACGCCACGGCTTCACTTTGGACGCAGCGGAATGTTACTTGTAATGACACTGGGGCTTCGCTCTGCCGATTTCTCGTCAATTTGCCGCGTATTGGGGTATTGGCGCAGGACATTGCCGTCGATTGCCATTCATAGCTCGTGATGGTACGTTCGCGATTGGTTGAAAGGATTTGATTGCACTTTGAACACGGTTCGCTGTGACAGGTAAGATATATTTTATCTTGACCCAGTCACTTTCCAGTGATTTTCGATGAATCATAATGGATTGCCTTATTTGACGGGCCTTTGCCATTGATTGTCATCATTCCAAGGTTGAACGGTCACAGCTGATTGAAAGGGTTGAAAGTATGTGAGCGAGAAGTGAGATGTTACGTGGAATGAGAATTGGAGCTTGGGGCAGCCAATTTCTCATCAATTTGCCACGGATTCCAGTATTGGTCCCTGCCATTGCTATCGATTGCCGTGCATTGCTTACAAAATAACGTACAGAGTAGCTTGAAAGTCCTCCGATTTTACTTTTAGCACAAAGAAATTGGAAACGCGACGACAAATGGCACGTAGCGCAGCCAATTTGTGGTCGACTTGCCACGGATATTAGTGGATTGCTGCTTCGAGCCGAGCCGTTGCCGTAGATGCATCGCATTTGCATTGCCCGAGATTTTAAGAGCGAAATTGCTTGAAATGATGTGGTTGACTTTAACAAGCGTGCTTTGTAACATGCTTTCAAAATTGGAGCATTGCGAAACTGATTCCAGGGCATTTTACATCCGATTGCTGTATAGATTGCCGTATCGGCCCTGGCCATTGCAATCAATTGCATAGCGTTGCTTCCGAATGGTCAAGGCAACTGTGGTAAAGTTGTGCTATTACACAATAACAGAAGATTAGAACGACCTGCGATCACTATAAGAGCTTAAAGTGTACGTATTCTGGTCGTTTTGCAGCAGGTTGTGGCGGATTGACGTACTAGCCCGGGCAGTTGCAATCGATTGCAGTGCATTGCTGCAGAATGATCGAGGCAATTAAAGTTCGATTGCATGCAGGCTCGTACCGCTCCTTTCCTCAAAAGCTGGTGGGAGCATCCTCGAGAGAGGCCTGTGCACAGCTGTGGTCTGCTTCTAATGAGGCGTTGACACAGGCCGATAACCCGCTGGTGAACAGGTGGTGGATTCATCATCGGGGTCGGCCAAATGACAGCCAGGGTCGAGGAGAAGAGTCGAGCGAGAGTAGGGGCCGAGGGGAGCCGTGCGTGGTAATAAACTGTCGGTGTTGGGCATCGGCTGGCTCTCTGCTGTGCGAGCAAACTACAGCAATCACACTGAACTTGAGCGAGTACACAATTACCGAAGAGTAGAGCAGCGTGCAATCACAATTAGAGCTTCTAGTGTACGAGTTCTGGTCGCTGTGCGGCGGATTGCAGCGGCATTCGGCGGATTGCAGAGGGTTTCGGTATGGGGCCGGGCAGATCAGTTGATTGCAATTCATTGCATGAGAACGCGTGTGCATAATGGAGCGAAATTTTGTGGGTGCACTTTGAACTAAGTCAATTCCTATATGCAGTGTCAATTAGAACTTCGCGATGGCGATTTGAGGATGATTTACGGTGGAACGGAGTGGATTGTGGTAGTTTCCCGGGTCATTTCAGGCGATTGCTGGGCATTGCCACAGTGCGATGATGCACATTTTTTTTGTTTTTCGTGGTTGTGCACACAACGTTGTGCACTTTAATATGCAATAAAAACTGGGGGTCGGCGCAATGTATTTCGATTTTTATCCTGTGGATTCGGTGGAGTGCAGTGTATTGGCATGGGCTGCAGTAGTCGACTGCGCGAAAACGGCCGTGCCTCTGCCACTGAAATTTTTGAAGTACAATGGGCCACTGCAATGTTATTTCAGTGGACTTCGGGAGAGCGAGTGAGCAGAATCGGGCTAATTTTCTGGGTACACTGTACGTGTAGCGTAGTTTTATTTTCCACAATTTTTGGAGCTGTTCGCAGCTGATTTGTGGTGGATTTGACAGGAACTAGAACGGATCTTGGCGGATTGCCGTACAGGCGTCCGGCGTCAAAGCTCATTTGCAGAAGTGCTCGCTCGCGCAGCGACATGAAACTTGGTAGATAGATAAATCCGAACGTGCACTACAATGTCAGTGCAAAATTGGAGCTCGGCAACGCTTACGTCTGGTCGTCGTTAGCCTAATTAGAGTGGATTTTGGTCGATAGTATTTTAATAGACGCTTTCACGGCACGGAGTGTGTTATCCTTACTCCTTTGAGAAATTTTACACACACAGAGCAAAACGCATTCACGGGGTACAGGCTTGTACCTCTTGATATCACGTCAATAAAATATTATGAAATATTATTGGCTATTCACTGTTCTCTCGCTCTGCAAAACGTAAAATTCTGTTAAGGCACCTGTTTAATTACACATTTTTTTTCATCTTACAATCTTTTTTCTTTACCTATACCTCGTACAAACCTCAAATCCTTTGGAGACCAAACATTCAGTTCGTATGTTCCCAAAGCCTAGAACTCTTTCCCGACTTGGGTCACGAAATCTCCTGACTTGTCCTAATTTAGAATGAAACTAAAATCGCATCCATTTATCACAGCCCTTAGTGAGTTCCTGTGAGTCGATCTTTATGAACTTTTGCATGCTGACACTATGCATGCTGACTCTAACCATTCCTGCATGCTGACCCTATGCATGTCACCCCTAACACTGTCATTCTTGTTGTTAATTGAGCATGCTACCGCTAACCATTCAATCGTGGTGGGCTTGCAGCAAATGCAAAGTGCCTAGAGAGAGATTGAATTCTCTAAGACGTCAAATCAAATGTATTTTTGTATCAAATGTATTATTATTTTTATTATTGAGGGAGAGTGTGAACCAGCTATGTGGAGGGCGGCCCCTGCTGGTTCTGGCCGCTGGCACTATATAATATTCGCTTCCCCTTACTCGTTTTTGGCTTCGTGTAGGCGTTATGTTCTGGACGTGCAGCTGCTATAGTAGTCACCGCACACGAAACACGAAAGCCTTCGTTGCCTTTGCAAAGATCGGCAGCCGCGACTTACACGTGACTTACAGGCGCTTCGGCTTTGCACGTGAAGCAAACACGTCTTGCAAAGTATGCTGTGTAGCAGCTGTGAGGCTTGGTGTTAGGGCCCTGAACGTGATACAGTAACGTTCAGTGGGCTGGCGGTGTGTATGTATCTCCCTCCGGCTGTAACTCCACAAAGCCGCGATGACAATGTAGGTGTTACACAGGAGAGTTTTGTATAGCCCACTCACAGCTTAAGCGGCTTTCGGTACGCATTCGGTAACCAACAGACTCCATCTCACGCAGCAAAGAGAAAGTGGGAAGCATAGCATAGTTAGGAGAGCAGCTGAGGTAGTGAGTGGCACGGAAGTAAAAAAGCCAGGGCTTCTTTTTTTATCCGACAGCTGAATTCCTGCCAGTCGGACACTAAACAGATTTTCAAGACGGTAAACCATTTACTGGCAAATACTGTGAAGTCTGACTCCCCAGATATTAAGGGCTCAGCCGAAACGTTTTCAGCGTTCTTTACTGAAAAAATTGTGCACATTCGTGCCTTTATTAAGCACCCTCCGACTAAAGCAATCGTGGTTCCTGAACCTGTGACCTTCCTTAAAAGGTTCTCCGAGGTTTCTGCATGCGATGTGGCTACCTTAATAAGGTCTAGCAAAAAGAGCTCGTCTCCTGAAGACTCTATACCTTCATCTCTGTGGTCTTCACTAGCAGAACAACTTAGCCCTGCAATAACCAAGATTTGTAATGCTTCTCTGGGAAAAGGGGTCGTTCCCAAGTCCTTCAAATCGGCAATCGTTAGACCCATACTTAAAAAGCCTGGATTAGATACAGAGGTCCTTGTAAACTATCGGCCAGTTTTCCTTCTTCCTTTCTTGTCAAAGATTCTTGAAAAAATTGTTGTTAAGCAGCTGGTTGACCATATTGAAAATAATGAAATGTCAGAAGCATTTCAATCAGGATTCAAGAGGCAGCACTCCACAGAAGCTGCTCTCCTCCATGTAAACAATCATATTCTACGTGGCAGCGATGACGGGAATGTCACGTGCCCTAGCTCTGCTGGATCTGTCTGCTGCCTTTGACACCATTCATCACGATGTTCTGCTTGAACGATTGAGATCAAGGATCGATCTGGCAGACGAAGAACTGGCGTGGTTTAAATCGTACTTGTCCGATCGTGTTCAATCCGTGACGTGTGAAGGTCAGGTCTTACAAACGAGAAGGGTCACCTGTGGAATCCCTCAAAGGTCCGTACTCGGCCCCTTGCTGTTCTCCATTTATACACAACCTCTGGGAAAAATGATCAAGGCCCATGGAATAGGATATCACTTCTATGCTGATGATACTCGGTTGTATTTATCGTTCAAACCGTCGGATGCTGCTGCAGCAACTAAAAAACTGAATGCTTGCCTTGCTGATATTTGATCTTAGATGTCGGAAAACTTCCAGAAATTAGATGATGATAAAACCGAAATGCTGCTCATAGGACACCCTAAGCGTGTGGCTGGATTAAAAGGCTTTGCTCTTCTAATAGGTGATGCTATTGTGCGACCGTCACCACGTGCTCGAAATTTAGGTGTCGTTTTCGACAACTGCCTCAATTTTAAAAGCTTCATTCAGAAGACTTCTCCTACAGCTAGCTATCACGTCCGACCCCTATCCAAGATTAGGAGCTGTCTCCCACTGTGGCTTGTAAAAAATGTAACTACCTCCTTAGTTCTGTCTCGGCTTGATTATTGCAATTCCTTATTGGCTGGGCTGCCAAAGAAAGCTATTAGACCACTGCAGCAGACTATGAATATGGCTGCAAGGCTGGTCTTCAAGTCCCAGAGGTTTGAGCACGTGTCTCCTTTGCTAAAAGAGCTAGGATGGATGCCGGTTGAGCAACGGATCCAGAGCAAAGTTCTTACGCTGACCCACAAGGACCGCCACGGCTTGGCTTCTCGTACCTAGCTGAACTGTTGCACCAGTTTCAGCCTCCTTGTGCCCTCAGTTCCTATATGGACAATAAATTAGCTGTACCATTCTTCAGCTTAAAGGCCGTTGGCTGCGAAGCTTTAACTCTGCAGGTCCTAGACTGTGGAACTCGCTTCTACAATTCTTACGCAACGACAACTACTCTCCTGCTGCCGACTATGGCTCATCCTTTTCAGCGGTCCTGAGCTGCTACTTCCATGCTACTGACTACCTCAACTGCTCTCCTAACTCTGCTATGCTTCCTACTTTCTCTTTGTTTCGTGAGAAGAAGTCTGTTGGCTACCGAATGTGTACCGAAAGCCGCTTAGGCTGTGAGTGTGCTATACAAAACTATCCCGTGTAACACCCACGTGGTCTTTATGACTTTGTGGAGTTACAGACGAAGATACATTACATTACATAGGACCACTGGAAAGGACGTGCCATAGTCGGCAGCAGCAGAGTTCAGAAACCTAGGACCTGCAGGACTTTATGGGGTCCCGTGAAAGCCAATGTGTCATGAAGTGGCTTTGGCTACAGCACCCTCAGAGAATTCAAATCTCTTTCTAGGCACTTTGCTGCAAAGGAAACATGATCGATTGATTAGTGGTAGCATGCTCAATGACAAGCATAACGGAGTGACCTTATCCCGGGGCAGCAGGTCGTCGTTACCCCGTGCATGTCACCTCTAACCATGTTATGCTTGTTGTCATTGAGAATGCTACCATTCAATCGCGCTTCCTTTGCATCCAATTTCAAGTGCCTAGAAAGTCACTACGTTGTCTAAGAGCGCTATACAAATTTCATTACTATTACTACTTCAGTTGAATTATTTTTAGTTGAATATTACTACTTTAGTTGGCTGCTGCCGTTGACAAATACCAGTGTAATTATCTGTATTGCTTGTAGTCTCCACAAGGTCAATGTTTATGTAATCTGTATGAAGAACGACTCTTGATGCAAAATATCAGTTTTTCTTTAGCCTTATAGGCGGTAAAAAACAGGCGGTTAAAATCAACCAACGGCTCAGCCGCAATGACTAACCTAACGTAACGACATTTCGTCGCCGAGACCTGTCCCGGTCAGGCTCTTATTCTTGTTGCTGTGCTCTGCTGAGATATATCTTAACGGCACATCAATACGTAATGTAACGACGAGCAGATCAAAAGTCAGCTCGTTACTATTTCACGGCGAATGAGAGTGCACGGTGAAGCCACAGCCATAAATGCCATTTAGAAAATTATCCCCCTTATATTTTTTGACATAACACTCGTCATAGCATTACCGTAGTAGCACTGAAAATATAAGATAAGGCACACTGTAAACGAGCCGTCACAAACTTGTAAAAATGTACTTGTGTACAGTTGCACTGGCATTCAAAATTATCGAGTTTGATCATTGCACTTAACAGCCAGTCGAGATGAGTTTTGGTCACGGCAGGTATCGCATTTTAAAAGGGTCATGCTTTGCAAATGGCGGTCTTTATATTCAGTACCCGGTGTTTCAGGTTTGATTTCTGATAGTTCGATAGGTATTCGAGGGCTCTAGTTGCCAACACTTTTACCGTGACAGATGAAGTTGAGGCTGGCCTACGCAAAGACATCCACCACAGCATAATAGCATTCCAGCTCCGAAGCAGGATTTTATTTAGCCGGCATGCTGTAATACACGATAGAAACTTGATATAAAATTCATTATCAGGCATTGTATTAACACCCTGCTGCCAAGTAGTACAGCCATGCCACGAACACACTGGATGCATGAGTGTAAACCATGCAGGCCCCCTCACCATCAGCAGGGAGCAGCTATAAAAGCTGTCTCTAGAGGTCTCAGTGTACAGTATACATGCACAGAGGGATTCACCAGCACATCAAAGATGTAGGTGCCAGCATACGACTTGGCACGCAGGTGGCCAGCAGTGCACACACGGCACCCACAGCAGCACTTTCACGTCTCCTTGGCACGAATGGCAGCGCGCTTGCCAGTGAGAGCCTGGAAGCCAGACTTGATGCTGGCCACTGAGCAGCGCGACCCGCACGTCGTACATTGAAGGAAGAACAGACGAGTATCACGCTCCAAATTTGTTTCCGGAGATCGACACGTGTGGCAAGTGACGTATTCCTCTGTAATGGCGACAAGTCATGAATAATTGGCACACTAGCACGTAGGATTCTTGTGTAGAAAAAGACTAGTAAGTTCTGCTGCTACATACATTCCATTGAGCACAAGTACTGGACAAGGTGGTTACTGGTGTAGGTCAAATACCTCGCCTCATCTGCCTGCCGATATCGTTCCACAATTGTTCTATGGGGTTCACATCTCATGCGACCCGCTGGGCCTCTTCCCCAGCAGTAAACAAGGATGTGTCAAAAACTATTTAAATGAGTTATTGTTGAATATAGCAAGTTTGATTTCAAAGTTTATATACTCTGCTTGGGGAACGTTACATTTGGCAGCAAGATAACGACCCCAAAGTCTACTGCCGGGCCAATGATGTACTTTTGCACAAATCCTTTTGGTGCAGTGGCCCAGTCATTCTCCTGATTTGAGCCCCATGAAGCAACTATGGAGCGATATAGACAGGCAGCCGATGAAGGTTTTTGGCACATACCAGTAGCCGACCTTTTTAGTAAAACTTGCGCTCTGGAATGCGCAACATCAGAAGAGTTAACAAAGAAGCCGGTGACTTTTATGTCAGGCCAGAGACGAAAGGTCATTTAGAAGATGCACTCTTCACAGATTAAACCACTGTGATCGATAAGCACGATCAATCACTTGTACGCAGATGACATTCAGTTGTAACTTTGCTTTGATCCCACCTAGCCCTGAATCACGTCGAATTCTCTAGACACCCTTGCTGCATGTATTGCTGACATCTGCACATGGATGGCCGCAACTTTCTTAAATTAAACCACGACGAAACCAGTTCACGAGCAATGTGCAAACCAGGTGTAACTGGATATTGGAAAGCAAAACGCTCAAAATCGGCTCAGCCAGCCGCATATCTCCTGTTGCATCTGCACATCATCTAGGTGTCCTTACATTAAAGCAGTTGTTCTCAACCTTCCTAATACTGTGACCCTTTAATACAGTTTACAATGTTATGGCACCCCAACCATAAAATTATTGTAAGCACAATGCAGAAATGCGTTTTCTGATGGTCTTAAGCAACCCCAGTGAAAGGGTGGTTCGTACCCCTAAGGGGACGCGACCCACAGGGTTACAAACCGCTGCACTACAGGATCACATCAGCTCCAGTCAAGTCTGCCTATTTTCAGCTGCATAACATTGCTAACATTCGGGCTTGCTAAGACAGGAATACTACATCCAAATTGGTCAATGCATTTGTAATATCCCGTTTGCATTTCTGAAAAACACTGCCTGCTGGTCTATCGGACTAAGCAATCAGGCAATTACAGTTGGTGCAACACCCTACAGCCAGGCTCGTCAGTCGTGAGCAGCAAATTTGCCATACCACTTCCTTCCGAGCTCGACATCCTTGCCGACTCCCACTCCAGCAGTGCATCCACTTCAAGGAACTGTTTCTCACACGTAGGTCCTTTCATTTTCTGGCTCTGGCCTAACTGTAAGAAAGAACTACTGCCCACCAGGCCAGGCACAGTTCAACTCACTTTCCAGAATAAAACCGTTTATCTACACCTCGTATAAACCTCAAATCGTTTGAAGAAAGACCGTGCCTTTAGTTCGTGTGCTCTAAAAGCATGGAACTCATATCACTCCCGACTGACGGCATGCCGTCAATCGCCTGACTTGACGTTGGAAAAAAGCAAAACATGGACATATTTGTCACAGCATTTAGTGCGTCCTTGTGATGCATCCTTTGCGTTCTACGTTCTCATGTGTGTTGACACTATGCATGCTGCAACATATGTTAAGTGCCTAGAAAGTGATTAAGATCGTTGATGGCACTATACCATCATGTTATTATCATTAATCGTGCTGGGACGACTAAACAGGGTCATATATATATTTTTGGTAGTCAAATATTTTCACAGCTGCGTATAACTTCAGTTGCCTGGCATCGTAGAAAACTGACTACATGAACGAATTTACAGCCATAGCACTTGAGGCCACATGTCAAAGATTTTGTAGTGGCTAAGTGCTGGTATTGATTACTTTAACAGCTCATACGATGGCCAGCACACTTGGCGAATATCCTAAGGGGGTGCTGCATGACCAGTGAGGTGAGCACGACTTACTAATGTAGCGCCTCAGGACACTCTCGATCTGCTTCTGCTGGAACCGGCCTTTGATGATAAGAGAATTACTGCCATCGACTGAACCACTGCAGAAGAAGTGGTAACAGCAAGGCTATAGGACTCAGCAAAGGTCACAACAAGGCAGCTTCATATAAATTAAATTAGGAGGACGCACCTTGTACCGAGTTCGGCTAACATGAATGCCAGAAGGTGCTTAGGCTGCCTGTGAAGCCTTCAATGAAACAACATAGCAGGTAGGCGTTAGCTCTGGCCACTTGGCACTGTCCCAAATCGAACGTTTCCAATACCAACGTGTCCGCCCACGCCCAGCAGCAGCCAGGCAGCTTGCAAGTACTTACAGTTTGCATATCTCTGCAAAGTTTGCAAATGCTGTCTTCTTGGTTCCGAGTCGAGAGACCTGGGGAGGCTTCATGACAAACTTCTTCCTCTCACCAGAGACCATCTCAGGGTTCTTTTCTTTCATGATGTTAAACACACGATTCAGAAGCTGAAAGAGCAGATGCAGACTGAGCAAAAGGTACTGCACGACAGGACCTACGCAGGCCGAGCAAAGTTATTATGACTTTTAGTAAGTATATATAACGCCTACTGCCTCTCATCAGCAGAGATTCCAAGTGAGGGCACAAATACATAATGCTACTATCAGAGTGCTGACAGGGCAACACCTCTATGCACAGTCTCATCGGCATAGCGATGGAAGTAACCATACCCCTCAAGCCTTTGGGCTACTAACCTCATCAAGAAAGCACTGATAACATGCCTCGGGGCTTGCTGCTCGACTGCCGTGACCACGTGCCACAACCGGATACTGCCTTTGGCACGATCTGCTTGTGTATGCGAAACAATTCAAGAATTTCTTGCTGCTACTGCACAATCCTAACGTTGCCTCCGGATATGGCACCTTGCCTATATACAATGCCGTCACTACTTAATCACACACACACACTTGGTCACACATTGAGTCAAGTCACTCCGTATCAGCTACTTTCCGTCCTAGATCTCCAGAGCTACGATTTGCACAAGCACATGCATGCACGCACATTCACCAAAGAGTGAGAGCAAACGACCTTAACAAGTATCACGATACTTGGCATGGCAGCATCCTTCCTTAACCAGATTTGTGATTTCCACTGCCGATCTTAGCTATGTTGTGCAAGCCAAGTGCTTGCTCGTTTTAATTCCCTTTGGACTGGGCTACCAAAGCAACCAACTAGGCCACTGCAGCTGGTTATAAATATGGCTGCAAGGCTAGTTTACAAGCCCCAGGTTTGACCACATGTCTCCTTTCCTAAAAGAGCAACGATGGATGCCGGTTGATCAACAGATACACAGCAAAGTTCTGATGCTGACCCACGAGGCCCCCCATGGCTTGGCTCCCCCATCCCTAGCTGAACTGCTGCACCAGTTCTAGCCTCTTCGTGCCCTCAGGTTCTGTATGGAATTAGCTGTCCAATTCCTGCGCTTAAAGACTGTTGGCGACAGAAGCTTTGGCACTGCAGGTCCTAGACTTTGGAACTCGCTTCCACGATTCTTGCGAACGACAACTACTCTCCTGCTGGCGACTATGGCTCATTATTTTGAGCGGCCGTGAGCTGCTACTTCCATGCTACTCACAACCTCAACTGCTCCCCAGACTGCTATGCTTAAACTTTCTCGTTGTTGCGTGGCATGAACTCTGTTTGCTACCTAATCCATACCAAAAGGGACTTTAGCTGTGTGTGCGTGTGTGCTATAAAAAACTCTCCTGTATAACACGTGTACTTAGTCTTTATGGCGTTGCGGAGTTACAAAGCGAGATACATTACATTACATTGCTCCATAACACTACTAACCTCCTCATATGTGTAATCTCGGTCGGTATGCGAATAATCACCTTCCTTGATGGCTATTGGTTGCGACGTCTTTACTTCGACAGTTTCCTCACCTAAGACTTCGAGGGCATCGCTGATAACGACTTTCTTATCTTTCTTCGACTTTTTCTTCTGGTTGAAGTCAAAATCCTCAGATGCTTCTTCGCCCTGCACCGGATGCACAAGAAGTAAGACCGGCACCAGAACGAAACCCTATATGTATCACCAAGTATGGTGACAAGGAAAGCAGTGCTGCCACAACGTTCCGGAGAAATTAATCGTCATGGCCAAGCAAATAACGCCTGTCAGGGTGACACAAGAGGCAATACCGGTGCATCATTTAAGCTGAGCTTCTCCGTGCCCTTTTTAAGATCGCCGTCATCGGCTTCGGCACCTCCTGCTGCTGCTTCTGCAGCTAGAGTGACGGTCTTTTTCTTTTTCTTTTTCATTCCACTAAAGTCGTCAGCAAGTGGTTCTCCTGCAGCCGAGATAGCACAGGTGACCATTACCAAACGAGGCTAATTGGCAGCTAGTCGATGAAGAATTCAATAGGTACACGGTCAGTACTGAAGATAAGAAAAAGTGTTAAAAACAAGGCAATGCACTGCTCACTACAGGTCAATGTGGGCTAACAATAAATACCTTCGTCCTTGACAGATGGTGCCGGTCCATCTGCTTCAGGTGCATCTACAGTCTCCGGTGTTTCGGCTGCATGATTTTCTCCTCCGGCCGATGCCTCGAACTCAAATGGAGTCTTCTTCTTCTTTTTCTTCTTCTTCAGGCTCGGGTCAAATATCTAAAGGCAGACCAATAACTTTGAAGGATGCGAAACACACACGACCTGCAGCTGTTTTCGTTCTAGCAGGTATATATTACAGAATTAACGTAGAAACATAGGCATAACGATCCACGAGCACGTCTCTTTCTAGGCATTTTACACTGCCCTAAATAACGTGTATACGAACCTGGTCCGTCGATCTGAGTTCAGCTGCTGCTTATGCCGATATTCGAGCAAGTCATTCAGCTAAACCATTATTAAATTATAACCATCTATCAATATAACTTTGCACTAAGTTGCAGCTTGCTACGCTTGGCTTAGTAAATAACTGCATTCGTCGGACACCGAGTCCAACGATTGTCATCTAAACAGATGGGGTGGTGTGGTCAAGAGACTATTCACCCCTCTTGGATGCCATTACGGAGCACCGTTATTTGGCCCATTTCGTTAAAAATAAATATAATTCATTTATATAGCGCCCTAAGAGAACTTAATCTCTATTCAGGCGCTTCACATATGCCTCGGGGCTCGAGCCCACGACCTCGGTCAGACATTGGAAAGGGCGAACACCTTAACCGCTAGACCAAACCAGCACGGCGTTGCCTCGGCCAATGATAAGCTAAGGTACCCGGATGTCTCCTTGACTGAGGTCAGCTCCTGGCATAGAGACGTTCCGGTAGTAAGCGACTGGAACACGCTGCTAGGTGCACACATTTATGAGGATACGAGAGCAGTTTTCATGTCG
The DNA here is from genome assembly GCA_009760855.2 of Cristatella mucedo. Lineage (NCBI taxonomy): Eukaryota > Metazoa > Bryozoa > Phylactolaemata > Cristatellidae > Cristatella > Cristatella mucedo. The sequence goes on along the minus strand of WPIO01000011.1, from coordinate 7,113,504 downwards.
CTGCACGGACATGGCCATTAAAACCGAGAAATCGCGAGGCGGCGGCAGATCTCAGAGGGTACTGCTACGAACACTATTAGTCTGGGCTATGGTAGCACAGAGCCACTGCCGTGATCGGGTCTCCCTTGAATAACTTCTTCGAGGGAGGGCCGGATCCTCAAAAGCATGGCTCTGAAGGACAGGTTTGCCACAGCCAAAATGCACGGCAAGAGTCTCTGACAAGCAACCGCAATGGTCGTAAGCCAAAACACGGCGAATGCATGGCTTAACGAATAAAGTCGGAATGCGCCCGTGACCAGTTGCAAGCCATTGTTAATGTGCAGCACAAAAAAAGCAGGGCTGGATTTTGCTTGCCGATCCCAGCATGGGGCAGCTTGCTGCCCGGAAGAGCAAAGTTCTATGTGCTGAGAAGTCCAAATTGACTCTGGTTGCAGCAAAATGAAGTACGTTCACCGGCAAATATGTGTGAAGCGCACGTGGACGTTTGTCTGAAAAAAAGACCTTACATTTGGTGGAGGAAGTGATACGGTATGGGGTTGCTTCTGAGCTTCTGGTGTGGGGGCACCCACAGTGGATTCAAGGAATTGTGAATTATAATGTCTATTTCGACATTTTGCTGACTGTAACATGGCCATCTGCCCTAGCTCTTGACGGACTCAATTTCTGTTGACAACATGACAGTGATCCATCGAAGACTGCTGTGACTCTTAACAGTATTTCACGAACCGAACTGACAACGGGAGTCAATTGCTGTCATACAGTGGCCAAGGCAAAACCCGGACTTGATTTTAATGGAACATCCGTTGGACGAAGTCGAACGAGCTTTAAGGTTTCGAGTTCTGCGGTGCACGAAACCCGATGAGTTTGTTAAGGTCTTGACGGGTTGCTGACAGTTCATCCCTCCGGAAGAAAATTCTTCCAGAAACGTGCCGGCAGCTGACAGAGTAAATGCCGACACGATTGCATGAAGTCATCAAAAAGCAAACTGCCTCGTCAAGTTATTGATTGTACCTGACAAACTGTGTGTAACTACATCTGCTTGATCTAAACCTAAATCGGCTTGCAGCATAATAAACAGTGCCCCAAGAGTTAGATCTAATCTAAAAATTGTTTCTAGTAAAATATGTGCTGGTAGCAGATTCGTACAAATGTTTGTGGAATGCAGTGTACATATGCAGTGATGAAATGCTTAACGTACAGCATGCATTACCACAATATACACCTCCCGCAAGTACTCTGGGACGATTCACACAGTTCGAGCCAATGCTGTGAGGACCGGGTATGTATTTCGCTTCTTTATAAATGCCAATTACGGTTTACTAGAGGCACTAACAATCGAACGATCAGCAAGTCGTGTCAGCAGGTGATGCAACACAAGCCTGATGGGAGATATTCCAGATAGGCAAGCCGGTGACATAGAACGGAGACTTCAAGGTGAAGAGAGAGCTTTTAGCGCGATACACTGGTTGCTGGGAAGCCAGCTTAGGTCAGTGCGAGGCCCCAACTGTAACTGCAACTAACTGCTAATTCAGGGTCATCTGCAAGGACTGATTTATGATGGCAGGTCCCAGTTGAGGGGGAAAATCTTGCTTGTAGCAGTCATATTTTAACTAAGGCAAGTCTAAATTTTGCAATACCTTTTAATATATACAGCCGGAACATGTTTTTTGTGACATCATAATCAGCGATTCCACACAAGTGATGAAGTCACAATGACTTGTCTCCAGATTTCTGCTATTAAAGGGCTGGCTTGGCCACAACTGAGAGACATGGAACAAAGCCTGGAGAACTAACCAAATAATAAAGGAATACTAAGTAACATGGCTATGGCTGGACGTGGAAGGGCAGGCATGCCTCTTGGAATAGGTCGTGGAAAGGTTGTCGGAGCCAAGCGCCGCAAGCTTCTTTCTGACAACATCCATGGTATCTCGAAAGCGTCCATCCGAAAGCTGGCCCGACGTGGTGGTGTGAAGCGTATGTCAGGCCTCATCTACGAGGAGGCCCTCGGTATTCTCAAGGCATTCCTCGAGAGAGTAATCCACGATGCTACGACTTACACGATGCATGCGAGTAGGAACACGGTGACCTCCATGGACGTGGTGTATGCGCTCAAGCGACAGGGCAAGACCCTGTACGGCTTCGGAGGTTAAGAAGCTTCGCTTTCGTCGGATTACAGGCGTCTCATGCGGTGCCAGCATGCCAGCGACCCTAGTTGTAACACGTCCACGGCGATCTGGGCGAGGATCGTCCCTCACGTGGGCACACAGGACAACGTCCTACCGTGCGCCCTCAGATGGCAGCAACCGCCCGGTCACCTTATAATGGATACCGGATGCAATGCAACCCGGACACAATACATAGTTATAATTTTATAAATTTTGATTTAAAGGCGAATGTGTCTCGCTTTGTCTCAAAACACGTCACTATGTATACAACAGTAACTTGGCTATGAACGCTTGCATGTGGCATGCATCCCTCTGTGGCACCACAAACCCGTGACTGCCAAAGTGAATGTTAAGCTGAAGAGCTTGCCATACCATATTCAAATGATAAGCACAGCAGGGTTAGGGGACAGCAACAGAAGCCTTTATCACATACGTAGCAGTAAAAGACCGAAAGAAAGCAAGTTCAGGCTACATGTTGGCTGCAGGAGAGACTAGACTGCATACGAACAGCTGAGCTCACTTCAAGGATTTGCTGAGCCAAAGCTTGTATCGGCAAAAGACGTTAAATAATAAAAATAATACACATCGATAAAGCGCCCTCAGACAACTTAAAAAAGGGCCCAGGAACTTGCGCTGACACCTGCTCTCGCCCTATACGGTTTATTTCATTCATAGCGCGACGAGGTAATGCAATGGTGTCGGCCTCTTCTTATCCATCAGGTCCTCATAAAACAATCGTTGACCGTTAACAAGCATGATACCACTAACCATTCGATCGCGTTTCCTTTGCAGCAAATAAATCACGTAGAAAGAGATTTAGTTCTCTGAGGGTGCTTTAACAAGTGTATTATCATGATTATTATCATTTCAACCCCACTCCCTCCCGACATTGGCTCCCAGTGAATGGTTCTGTTTGTGCTCATGGGTGCTTAAAGAGTAAGTGCTATTATAGTAATGCACTTGTCACTAGCCATTTGAATACTTTCTTTCCATCACATATCGTGCTAGAAAGAGTGTTCTCCTGTTCTCTATTAACAGTAATGCTGCCTTTTTAACAACTCACATAAAAAAATGCAATGAATCTTTCTTCATTTTTTTTTTTACTAAAGTCGAATGACAAAAATCACCTGTGGGCTAAAGCAAGTTAGTAAACATAATAATAATCTGGATAGCTGAATGTAAGTTGGAGTGCGACATGACTAGGGAATAGGACTCCCCAATTGGTTTCACGTGCTGCATAAACTTTAAAGCCTATATTTTTCATCACGACTTTGACCTGAAATACACAGTAAAGGAAATTATCCTTTTTTGTACACTCGTAAAGTCGACTTTCTTTGTTCGAGAGGCCAAGTGAAGATCCGACATCGAGCCCCCATCGAACATAAATCGGATGAAGTAGATTGACAGCTATTAACTTGGGGTATGCCATATGATGCATGAGCCATGCACTGTAATTTAGTTTACAAGTTTTTGTTCAATCATTTTACAGCTTATCAACTTCACTTAATGTTAGGAGTTAATTTTAGCTCGGGATAGCATTGCCAGGTCAAAACGGATTTGCCTATAATGGCACAACTATACTTTGCACTTAGTGTATGCAGGCTAAGTGATGTTGACAATGAACAAGCACAAGGGCTTACAACAGACAGATGACTAGTTGCTGTTGGACCCATTTATTACAGCTCACTACAATCTTATAAAGTAGCCCAGATTAAACAGAACGATGGATAGCTAGTGTATGGCACGAGGGAATTGCTGAGACTAGGCCACATTCTCATCAGAAACTACCTTCAGCAGACGGGTTTCACTCAGTGCTACCAAGTCGATTAGGTCGATTCACTACTTCACATACCAAAGCCCCCTCCTGGTGTTATTATGTCCGATCTCAAAATCTGCCAACGTTTGAAAGATATGCATTAATATCATAGAGAAGCTATTACGTTCAAAAAGAGCCAGAAAGGAGCCTCATACACAAATGCTAATTCTGCTACTACTAATTAATTTGTATAGCACCCTAAGAGAACTAAGTCTCGTTCTAGGCATTCTAGATATACTGGAAAGATAGCAAACGTGATAACACGCAAATTGTAAGCACATAAAGAATAATTTTTCGTGTGGAGAAATGGTGTGATATGGTTTAGCTTGTCAAATGTCGTCATGTCAGTGAATGTCATTGATGTCAACAGTGAGTGTGTGCCTTCCCAGGCTTTCAGAGCACGCGAACTGAAAGCTGACGTGAGAGGCACAGCTAAACGACTCAAGTCAGAAATGCGTGAGCTACACTGGACAGTCTGGAAAGGAAGTATTTCAGATAATAAGTGACAGGATCTCGATAATATATAGATTTGTTCGGTTGAGGTGATGCATATATATATATATATATGTATATATACATATATATATATATATATATATATATATGTATATATACATATATATATATATATATATATAGCACCTCAACCAAACAAATATCTGTCTCTACATACGCTAAAAACGTCAACTGGTAAGTTAGTCTTGAGGTCGACATGCTGCTTGATGTGCAGCCACGGCAGATCACCGAGAATGCAGCAATTGCGACAAGCACGAGAGACGCTCTTAGCTGCATAGTTCTGCTAGAACTGTACAAGCAGAACCTGCCAAGGAGCGCGTTACAAAAGCCTATACAGAGAGACGAGTCACACAAGCATGGAGATATTACCTGAGATACTCTTTACTACGCATACCTGCTAAGTTAACATGAGTTAACTTACAACTGACCGCGATGGTCCGCAAGGACTTACTAGATGAAAAAGAAGCTAGGGCAAATCGTGACTACCCCGCCCCTCGACGAACGACTGCGATCCTGCTGATACACAAAATGCCGGGGAAATGCGCTCAAATATGGATCCTACGGGTCTCAGCACGCTCTCGGCACTAGGCATGAACGAATGCGCTGATTCTTCTGGGGAGATACTAAAAGATGAGGCTTGAAACGCGAGCAATTGCATTTCGACTTATTTCAGGCGTGCGAGAATAATTGGGTTGCTTTCTTACGCACGTCGACGACTATTTCGATGCCAAAGCGGTGACTGATCGAAACCGCTACGACTAAGCAAAGCGGTACCGACAAGGACCTTGCCACACGCGACAAGAATTAAACTCTCTCTGCTTTCCAAGGCCAAAGTATCCCAACATGGGAAGCCTATAAGCGTAACAGTCGTCGCAGACCGGATGAAGCCGCATACGGCGTAGCTGCACGAGGACCAATGCGAACGTCGAATCAAGAGTTAAGAAACTTGAGCAAGAACTCTGAGGCGCAAAATAACGGGACGCGTGAATAAATTAGCGTACCATTTCTTCTTCCTCCATTTCAACCTTTTTGGTCTCTTAAGTATGCGATAACAATGATATTCACAGAGACAGATGCAATTGCATCAGATACGAGCGGCCATATGGGGAACAAGATCTTGAATGAAAATGGGGTAGCTGTAAGCCGAGCACGCACGAGTCCCACTAAATTAAGATAATCCCGCTCTCTTAATCAATAGTTAATAGAGAATAATAATTTGTTTAGGCTGAATAACTAAAGTGGTATATTTGAAGTATCACGGTCACTTTTTATCAGCACTCAGGTGACTTTTTTTTACACGCGCTCATAGATATGGTACTACTCATTAGGATCCTAATAATCGCCGGGCGACGCGATAATGGTGGAAGTAGATGTTGGTGCACACTGCTCTTTGGTGGATTGTCATCGTCTGGGTTAGCGATTATTATCAGCTGTTAATTCCATGTTTCAGCGACGAACGCACACGTTCTTGCATATGCCCAATTTCTCGGCATAGTTGTCTACTGACGGAGATACATTGGCGTAGTTCCTGTCTTTGAGGCTGGCGCGCATCGGAGGAGCCGTTTTCTCAGCGGCGCGAGAGCACCCGCGCGACCGACGTTGCTCCCAGCGGTCTCGAGGTTGAAATAAGAATTACGCAAACTTAGCGTAGGCCCCGTTTCTAGCTGTCAAATGTCCGCCGCGGCCGGCGAAGAAGTGTACCGCTGTTGGCGTTCGGCTATGGCGTTGTTATGGTATTAGGTACTCGAATTCCCACTTGCAGCTTGACCCGAATTGCTTAGTCAAACGTAAGAAGCCTCGCTCATAAATCTCCGACCATGCGCCAGCTATTTTCACATGCTACGTGATTGCGGCCGCCGCCGGCTCCTTAGCTTCATAGGCATATGCTCAAGCCCGCCGTAGTGGTTGCCGCGTTTGTCGCGCGGCGTTCTGCAATTATACATCGTTCGTAGCTTCTCGCCAGCGTAGCTTTGTCGACAGCGACGTCTGTGCGCGTCGCCAGCCCGGTCGTTGGTGATCTGCCGGAAGATCGAGTGCCGGGAGATAGAAAGGGTATTCTGGAGCGTTTACTCTTGTGCTAGCCAGCCTGCTCATTTATATTCACGACTCGAAGTATGATTGTGAATTCGCGTAATGTAATCAGGCTTAAACGAAAATTGTCCTTAAGGCGTCACTTTTGACGGCGGTCTCCAGATGAAGTGTTTCAGTGCAGCGCTTGCACCCGCATCTGCAGTTCCCTCGGTCGGGCTGAATAAGAAAGAGAGAGAGAGAGAGAGGGAGAGAGATGAGAGAGAGAGAGAGAGAGAGAGAGAGAGAGAGAGAGAGAGAGAGAGGGAGGGAGGGAGGGAGGGAGAGAGATGGGAGAGAGAGGGAGAGAGAGAGAGAGCCTTCTGCCCGCCTACATGATATGAGGCTGTCGAGTCAGCTAATCTTGGCATTTGCTTAGGTGGGTTGCGAGTCTCTCAATTAATAGACTCCTCTAGCCGGTAGCCATGTACGACATTAATATAGTGGCAGCTATGTAAGATGTCGACCCAGTTTATAAAGGCAGCAATTCTTCGCTTTGTAGACTTCCTTCCATTCGTCTGTCATGGATGCGGGAATGTTTTCTGGTAAGACGCTTCCATGTTCTTTCTTGCTTAAGGAACGTAACGATGTGTCTCCAGCCCTTAGCCAGCAGTTGGTTTTGCACACACACACACACACACACACACACACACACACACACACACACACACACACACACACACACACACACACAGCTTGCTTTGAAGTGAATCGTACTTTAAAGTACCTTTCGCATGCTGAACTTTTTTGGAGCACTGGTGTATTTTGCCAAACTATGGTATTTTATTTATTTATATTTGGTATTTTCAGCATTCTTCTGGTGGCTGCAGTGCGATGAGCATCTTAATGGAGCACAGCTTAGGTTTCCCCACAATTTATGGGATAGTATCAATATATCAATCGACCTCAATACTGTTTTAATCGCCCTTCTAAACGATATCAAACAACCTTGGAAATTGAGCACCTGCCATTCAACCATTTAACACCATTCGAGAATGCCACTCTAGGTTCTAGATCAGTTACTCGTCGCATGTGACAGCCAAGTGGCCAGCGATTCTGCTAAAGCAGCACTGCGGCCGTAGAAACACTGCGATAGTAGTCTGCTGTATCAACATCACAGTCATGTCTGGGCTTCAGGGCCGTCTTTTGAGCAATATGTGGCTGCCGTTGACGATTAGACAACTTGGATGGACGAGCAGTTTCTATGCTGACATGCAAGTGATGACAATTTATATGGATCCTTACAGCTGGCAGTTATCACCGCCGTGGATACGAACAAGGCACGGTGTTGCCTGGCGCGGGTGTGCTAGCTCGTGCTCAAAGCCATGGTGCATAAACACAGTGAACCGATTCACATTCAGAAAGTCGTGATTAATTGCAAGTTTAGCCTGAAAGCTCTTGAATTTTAAATAGCTGCAGAAACACCTAAAAAATATCTATGCTGCAGCCATTTATGAACATTAATAAAATGAACATATTAAATTGCAATTTTTCCCATGGACAGATGTTGAATATCATGACTGGCTCCTCACGGGCTGTCATAAACACGATGGGAAAGAATTAAACATGTATTATCTAGGTTTTAGGTTTAACCCTGCACCATGCCGACGACAGCATCTTATCCGAATTTCAAAAGCAAAAAATGGAAAGTGCAGTAGCAACTCCAAATCGAGCCTACTCCAGGGTAGCCGACATTCTTAATCAATTGCCAGCCATTCATTTGCTCCTGTCTAGAGAAGGGTACATGTTAAGGCAGTGGTGCGTGTGTAGGCAATGGCTCACGTGGTGTAGGGGCCGGTGCATGTGAAAGGGGTGGGGGGATGTTATGGTGAGTATTCAAAGCAGTGTTTACACCACCAGCAACTGCGATCTTTTGGGTTTCTGTACGATGACTAGAGAGTTACCCAAAAAACTTGCTAATAAGGATTATCTGCAAGCCATAGATAACCATAAGCATGTCCTAGTGTTGCAGTATACCTGTGAGACATGATGCCATGATGTGTTGGATCAAACCCCCCTTCAAATTATGTGAGTTCTTTTGAAGCTCAGCTAAACAGCCGACCTCGGCAATTTCTCACAAACGCTAGTTGAGAAGAAGTTTTGGTGGGCAAGGAAATAGCCATAGATCTTTCCATTGAACTGCGCACCGAAGTCGTGTGAATAGCTTATTCGCATGTGTGCACATACATAGACACACACACACTGACACACAAAGACACAGACACACACAGATACACACACACACACACACACACACATATGCACCGAAAGACACACACACATACACAAGCAAAGACACACACTTCTAGGTCACTTCATTCTTTGGCTCTAGCCTATCTCTCAGATATATTCCCCCATCAGGCCCAGCATCGTACCACCCGCTTTTCGGAATCCAACAGTCTAGAAATACCTCGTACACACCTCAAATCCTTTGGATACCGTGCATTTAGTTCGTATGGTCCCAAAGATTGGAACTCCCTCCCGACTTGCGTCAGAACATCCCCTGACCTGACCACATTTAAAAGGAACTTAAAAACACCTATTTAAGACAGAATTTAGTGGGTCCCTGTGATTCGTCCTTGATCTGCTTATGCGTGCTGACACTGTGCATGCTGCCACTAACCACATTTGCATGCTGACCCTGTGCATGTCACCCCTAACCATGATATTCATGTTGTTTGATTATCAAGCATGATTTTACTCACCATTCAATTGCATTTCCCTTTGCAGCAAATGTAAAGCGCCTAGAGAGAGATTGAGTTATCTGAGCAAGCTTTATCAAGTGTATTATTATTATTATTATTACACACATAGACACGCGAGCACACACACAGACAACATAAACAAGTGGTGACTGGTTGATTCTCCTAGGAACAGCCCATCACTGGATTTGCAATGCTACCCTTCAAAAGGCGGGGTTCCTCAGTTGCACACGAGATTCTGCTTGCGCTCACTCCGGCATTGGTGCTCTCACTGCACCTGAAACGTTCGCCCTCGTGATTTTCAATGAGCTAATGGCCATGCTCTTGCTTTGTTTAAAGGGCTGTGATGATGCCGTGCGTAGCAACGCTGCAGGTGCTCAGGCAATGACCACGATTTAGCTAGCAGTCGGGCCGCTGAAAATTCCTTGTTTAGAGTGTCCATTCGACGTTGCCTTTATGTGGTGCGGCAATGCAATTAATTACCTGCAATTACACGCGTGCGTGCGCGTAAGGTTGCTTTGCTGCCATAGGTGTGCCGCAGGGTCAGCGTTGATGCGCACGGCCCGACTGACGTGGCAGAACTTCGGAGAAGCCTCCGATGCTCAGCGACGACTGCATACACAGAGAAGTCCTCCCCACGCCTGCCGAATCGGCTGGCGGGGCGGGGCGGGCATGAGAGAGAGAGGGCACAAGGCAGCCCGTGACACAAGGGCATTTGTTGTGCAGACGATCGCAGCGCTCGAGCTGACCTTGAGTGCACCTGCGTTGTGCTCGCGAATATTTACATACGCCACATTATTACCCGCCGACGCCTGACGATATTGTAGCAAGGAGCATCGGAGCAAAGAAGTGCACGGGTGCTCCCAGGTGCGCGCACCAACTGCACCGCACCGCTCGCTCGCGGCTCTCTTGCTCTCCGTTTTCACCAGCAGCCCGCGGCATTTCGTTGCGGGGTCAGCATTTGCCCTGCCGTGGCTTCATTAATCGATGCTCGCCGGCGTGCTTAAAACGCCGCCGTTGTGCTGCAATCAGCTGCGAGCGCTGACCGGCTGCTGCTGTCTGGCTGTGCAGGCGCTGGTCGTTGCACAGCCAGGCCTAGGTGGCAGAGGCAGCAGCAGCACAGACGGTGGCGGAGGCGACGACCTGTGCGTCAGCTGCGACAGACGAGTCCTGGTGCCGGTGACTTGCTCCAGCTGCTCTAGACATTTCTGCGTCCAGTGAGCCAGCTTCAGCCGTGCATGTGCCACTAAACAGCAAGCGAGCGTAATACACGAGACTGCCAAGCCTCGCAGCACGCACAGCCACGGTCATTTCTGGTGGCGCTAGTGGTGGGAGGGGAGCTGCTGCTGCTGCGTTGTTTATGTCTGACTGTTCCATCGTCTGCTAAGTTCTCTTGGGGCGCTATATAAATGAATTATATGTATCTCTCGTGGCACCACGCTGGTCTCATCGTTTCCTTTCTTTTTTTGCTTATGTAGACATCGGCTGCCCGAGGATCATGGCTGCCCGGCACTGCTGGCAGCTGCGTCAGCGCCGAGTACTCGGTCACTGGCAGCCGCTCGGTGCGTCAGCAGTAGCGCAGGTAGCAGTAGCAGCAGCAGCAGCCGTTGCAGTGGCAGCATGGTTGTTTCGTGGGTGCACACACTCGACGTGGATCCGGTTCGACCATTCGCCGAGCAGTTCTCTTTATGCTTCGCTCGCGTGGATGCCGCACATGTTTGATCTGAGTTATTGGTCACCGTTTGAGCATGTTTGGTGATTCTGTTGCTGGCAGAGTTAACTTGTGCTCGCCAGAGATATCAAACATTCTGCTGGGAGGTTAGAAGCAGATAAGATGGAGACAATGCCTTTAGTTCCTATGCTCCTGAAGCCTGGAACTCACTGCTGACGCACGTCACGACGTCCTCTGACAGGCCGACGCTTAAAAAGCTTAAAACGCACATTTTTATTGCAGCATCTGGTGGGTCTATGTGATTCTTCCTTCGTGAGCATGTACCTGCTTACATTATGCCTGCTGCTTTCGGGTGTTACCACCAAACATTTGGTAATAATAGTAATATATTTGTGTAATGACCTCAAAGAACTGAATCTGACTTTAGGCACTTTACAGATGCTGCACATAAAGTAATACCAAATATTTTGTGAAAAATCCGAAAGTAATGCTTTCTATACAACATCTGTAAAGTGCCAAGAAATGATTCAGTTCTCTGAGGGTACTATACAAATGTATTATTATTATTTATTATTATTATGGATAAGATCACAAAACCTTGTGGTAAGCTATGCAAGCCAACTCATTTTAAATCTTGCGATTAAGGCTTTCAGCTCTGACTGTCCAAATTTACAAAAAATACGTTGTAAATTAAAGCCACTCGTTCCCTAAACAAAGGGATCCAACGGCTGCTCAGACCGGACGTTCTCTTAGTGGTGGAAGCGAAGCTTATTTGCTGCACCATCCAGTTTGGCAAACCGAGCATGCACCATTTGTTGCTGGCACTATGGCACAATTTTTGTGGCTAAGAGTTCATGACACACTATGATATTTGAGATTGTATCTTGATTTGCAGGCTGCATGGATTTTCGCATCAATCACTGCATGTAGAGTCGCTGGCCCTCATGAATGTATGTCAATAGTGCCACCATATTTAGTCCGGTGTATTTTTCGTACTGTTGGATGTTGCATCGGCTGATATCATGAGTTTCAGCAACTTCTTTTTTCTGTTTCCGTGTGCACAATGGTATGGTGTAAAGCTTCTGTAACTATTTTTGTAAGTATTTAGCGACATGCATATCAGTATTTTGTGGCATTATTGATTCTTGCAACCTCCAATCGATGATTGATAGAGAGAATGATTGATAGAGAGAATGATTGATAGAGAGAATGATTGATAGAGAGAATGATTGATAGAGAGGAGAGAATGATTGATAGAGAGAATGATTGATAACGAGTAAAACGTAAAAAAAAGTGAAGACTAGTCGATTGATGTAACGGCCTCATTTATGTAGCGACAGAAGAGCCTCAATGACTCAACAAACTTTGTCTCATGCAGCAAAAAGAAGAAGTGAAAAGCATGCCGGGTAGCTGGGTAGCAGAGAACCATAAAACAAGTGAATAGCGTAGAATTGGATGCGCCTGACTGTTGTATAGGATATGCCAAAGTCGACAGCAAGAGGAAACATATGTAAGAATTGTCGAAGTTAGCTCCACAATCTAGTACGTGTAGAGGAAAAGCTTTGGTCATTACAGTCTTTAAGTGTAAATGCGGTGTAGCTAATATGTAATTTAATAAATTAGCATATTACATAATAAATAAAAAATGTAAAATAAAAATTAATAATGTAGCAAATTTATTGTATCGAGAGGATGTGAAGGCTCGAAGAGGCTTAAACTGGTGATAGGGTTCAGCTATGTGTGAATGACTTTTCAAGCCTTTCAAGCCTCGTGTTTCTGGATGAGAACTTTGGGGGGGCTCGTCATTTTAAGTCTCAGCTAAAAATCAATCTGTTCTAGTCAGCTCTCTGTTCGCCCCAGTAAATGTGTCCTTTTTTCCGTGCACTTTGGGTCCTGAGCACTATTCAGTGTATGCTACTAGCTAGTCGGCTCACGAACCAATGACCCTCCCCTCCAATGTCTTCTTGTTTGCTTTTGCATGCTTGTCTAGGTTTGATACCGTCCACGTCATTAACCCTTAGTTATTAAATCTCTTGCGGCAAATTTTAAAGCACCTGGTTGATTTAGTTTTTGCATGCTTGTCTAAGTTTGATACCGTCCACGTCATTAACCCTTAGTTATTAAATCTCTTGCGGCAAATTTTAAAGCACCTGGTTGATTTAGTTTTCTTAGGCTGCCATACAAATGACCTGTGCATGTCACCTCTATGTTATGCTTGTTGTCATTTAGCATAATACCACTAACCGTTTGACCATGCGTTTTTTGCAGCATATGTAAAGTGCCTAGAAAAGTTCTCTGAGGGTGCTATACAAGTGTATTGTTATTATTACCGAATAATGGTATTATTGCTAAATCGCTGCCTTATTTGAGAACCATTCAAATTTCAGTTACATCCAATCACAGTATTTGTAGGCAGCCTCGCCTACCTTAAGCTCCCGATCTTTTGTTGGATTGCCGATCTTTCAACAGGACTGTTAATTTACTCTGCTGTCTGTTTTACTTCAACTAAACTTTTGTGATTTCCTATTTGGTAGTAAGGTTTTTTGATTCATTAACTAGTGAATAATATCGCATGTTGACCAACTGCTGATGTCAGTTGCTGTGGCTCTGGCTGATCATTTGCTCCCCAGGTGATTTCAGATGTGATTTGGACACAAATATGCACTAGACCGATTTAGTTACCAGTGTATGTCACATAGCACAGCTGCGAGAGTGAGGTCACATGCAGTGTCTCCCGCATATGCATTCTCATTTAAGTACCTGGCAGTGTCTTGTCATGTCACGCCTACTGGAGAGCCTAACTGCCATGGTCTGCCGAGGCTGATAGCAACTCGCAGGAGGTACTCAGCTTCTCTCGACTGCCTCTTCCCCTGCTGAGACCTGCCATACTTGCTGCCGATGTGGCACATGCCAGCATGTGGCCCTCCTTTCCTGTCCAGTACAGTGTCCATTTTGCCATCGTGGAATATTGCACCGCAGCCAGCTTACTCTATGTCAATTGCAGGCACTGTTAGGGGTAAACAGAGCGGTTGTGACTATGTCGGCGTCTCATGAAATCTTGTGACATTTGCTTTTGCAGCCTCTGATCACTCGATCGCACATAAGGCGTCTGCCACTGGCACTAAGCCAGCACGACCTGTGAAGGAGTCTCCATTAGCGGCCAAAGTGGCGCTGATGAAGCTGAAGACTTCAGCTGTGGGCAACGCCAGCGTGCCCGAAAGTGAGCGAGTATATCTGAACGTTTGCCTTCCAGCCGATTCCATTGCAACCGTGAAAAAGGGTTTTTTCTTCTCATGTGTAAGTAGTAGTGCTCGCGTTAGTCGGCAGAGTTAGGTGCCGATGCCGCTTGGCTGACACACAGCAGTCCTTTCCAAAGAGGGAGTGCCAGCGAAGCCATATGCGTGCGCACACACACACACACACACACACACACACACACACACACACACACACACGAGTTGTAGCACAAAATATGTATTCTGACTAACCAGCGATTAGGGCTCTGCATAAAGACTGGATTTGTGCCTCTTACCACCGTTAAGCATGTAACCAAACTTCATATTTTGGTCGCATTTCATGCCGATTGGCTTCTGGGGATCCCGCTAGCCATCGATCCTGGTCGCATTTGTTAGTATCGATGCTCCTTTTTGTGCCTCGACCGGTTGGCGAGACGTGCGATTACTCTGCTTCAGACATCCACCGTCGGCAGAGTGGTTGATGATATTGCGAAAATGCAAGGCCTAAAGAACAGTAACAATCTACCGAGCGCTAAGGTGAGACCACTGAGGTGCCACCCTCACTCTACCATCGGATGATTGTGAGCCTTTTGACTGCGGACACTGCCGATTGATCATCCACAGGCTGGACTTTATCCTTGCAGAAGTTGTGCCTGCTTGATAGCAGTGGTGGCCAACCTTTTTCCATGGATACCACACTCCAGTCTTTGTTATCATCTGCGTCCTTGACCAATGGCGGACAAGTCAGCCTAGACTACCAGCCGTAGCAACGGCCTAATGTCAGCTCGAGTTTCTAGGGTGGGCAAGAACCCATCACTATGGAGGATACAAAGTAAGATGGTTGTGCATCGAAGTCTAACACACAACTGCATCATGCTTTGGCCTGCCGCTGCCGAGCTTCATCGGCAATGACCTTCATTGGCACTGACGTGGTCTGCCTTTGCTTAATTCGAGTCGCTCAAATGTGCTGGCTCGAATGGAGCTTCCACGACATTTTGGTCAAGGGTCGGAGTGACATGAAGTCTAAAAAGCATGCTATAATGTGTTTGTCTCGTTGACCTGCTCAAAGATGTAGGTCTAATAAATACTCGATTTACTTGGTGAAGGCATTCGCATTGTTTATCGTGCCAGTGCCGGCAAGATGGATGGGATATGCAGCATAGCATCGATTGGACTTGCTTGGGCCCTGGTCTTGACGTGACCTGTGTTGTACTGTACATAATAAAAGTAATAAAATTATATAGCACCAAGAGAACTAAATCTCTTTTTAAGCGCTACATATGCTCAAAAGGAAACGTGTGAATTAGTTACTATTAAAATGCGCAAATTTAATCAGTATGGTAGTGTGGTTGTAGGACATCCCCCCTGGACGTTCCCCCACCCCCCCCCCGACATTCCCCCCCCCCCGGTGGACCCTAGGACATCCCCCGTAGGACATTTCCCCCTATGTTGATGAATGTATAACTAATAATACACACACATATATATATATATATATATATATGATCAAATGAAGTTCACGCTCTATTAAAATAAAATCAACTCAGTATAATTAGAAGAATGGATGGATTGGAAGGGTGGCTTCTAATGGAGCGAGTGGCGGTTGCAGCGGCTGCAGCTGCAGCGAGCTATACAGTTCTGTCCCACGGGAGTTCGGTCCCGCTCGACGCCGAGAGGCACGTGTTCCTACCTGTCAAAGAGGGCATGCCACGCATTCCTGCAAATGAGCACCAAGCCTCAAGAGAGCTACTGAGTATAACTCGAGCTCTAGAGATCTAGTTGTGCCCTAATACGCACTAATTAAAGCTTGGAATACCAGCAAGGGTGGATTTAGGCAGCTGAGGCACAGCCCTCCCTAAAACCTAAACTCTAATTGCTAAACCCTAAATTCTATGCTAAACCTAAAACCGTAAACTCTAAACACTAATCCCTAAACTCTAAAAACCCTAAACCCTAAAACACTAAACCCTAAACCATATACTGGAAATGTCCTACCCCAGGGGGGGATGTCGGGGGGGGGGATGTCCAGCAGGGAGATGTCCATACCCGCTAGTCTACAAAGAACAATTCACAGGGACAGAGCAAAGGCTGTGAGAAACAGGTAGGTTGTTGCTTTTTTTTACTTTTAAAGCCGGTAGATGAAGTTTGTCAATCGATCAATGAGTTATGACTTATAATAATAATAATAATACACTTGATAAAGCACCCTCAGAGAACTCAATCTCTTTCTAGGTGCTTTACATTTGCTGCAAAAGAAGCATGATCGAATGGGAATGGTGTCATGCTAGATAAACAACATGAATGACTTGGTTAGGGGTGACATGCACAGGGTCAGCATGCAAGTGTGGTTAGTGGCAGCATGGAATGGTGTGAGCACCCATAAGCACATAAAGGAAGAATCACAGGGACCCTATAAATGCTGTCATAAATAAGTGTGTTTTTAATTTCTTTTTAAATGTGGTCAAGTCAGGGGATGTCGAGATGCTAGTCGGGAGTGAGTTCCAGGCTTTGGGAGCATACGAACTAAATGCACGGTCTCCAAAGGATTTGAGGTTTATACGAGGTATAGGTAAACAGTTAGTTTCCAAAAAGTGGATGGTACGATGCTTGGCCTAGTGGGGGAGTGGATCTGAGAGATAGGCTGGAGCCAAAGAATGAAGGGACCTAAAAGTGAGTGATAGAACCTTGAAGTCGATGCGTTTGTTGACTGGGAGCCAGTGCAGCTCACCTAGAAATGGTGTGATGTGGCAACTGCAGCGCTTACGACAGACAAGCCTAGTTGCAGAATTGTACACCAACTGTCAGCGCCTGATTGCAAATGCCGGTAGACCAGCTAGCAGTGTGTTACAGAAGTCAAGATGGGATGTCACAAATACATGAACCTAGTTAGATGTGGTATCCCTGTGTAAACAAGCCCGAATTTTAGCAATGTTATGTAGTTGAAAGTAGGCAGGCTTGATTGTGGAGTTGATATGGTCGTCTTATGAAAGGTCACTTTGGAACATTACACCTAGATTGAGTGCAGATTCAACAGGAGATATGCTGGCAGAGCCGATTTTGAGCGTTAGCCTTTCCAGTTTCTGAATCACACTTGGTTTGCCCATAACCCATAATACAAATATTGACAGCATCAAAAGCTGCCAAAAGATCGAACAAAACAAGCAGAGATACTTTACCCATGTCTGTATTTCTACGTAGGTCGTTGTACTCCTGAAGCAATGCTGACTCGGTGGAATGATTAGCTCTAAAGCCAGACTGGAACATTCTAGCAAGGTTTTAAGTTTCAATATATGAGTTTAGCTGGTCTGCCACGACTCGTTCCACCGTCTTTGATAGGAATGGTAGAAGGGAGACTGGGCAGAAGTTGCTTAATTATTTCTGTATCTAGTGTTGCTAACTTGAGAAGTGGCCTGACTACGGCTTTTTTTCCAAGTGCTGGGACATGACCTGAGGCTAATGACATATTAATGGTGGTAGTTATGCATGGCAGCAGCAGATCAATGCAACGTAGGAGCAGGACAGTGGGAATAGGGTCCAAAGGAATCGTCTTCTTTGATTATGATATGAACTTCAGGACGAGATCACTTGTGACCTGCTCGAATGTAGACATTGAGGTGCTGCAAGGAATCGAGGGACATCATTGTAGGCGTGATGCTGCCATTGCATGGATGGACTCCCTGATCTCGTCTATCTTCTTGACAAAGAAGCTATAGAAGCGACCAGCTAGATCATCACAGCGATCATCAGGTAAGGAGCTAACCTGGGAGTGGTTGAGGAGATGGTTGATCGTCGATATCAGCATTTTTGGATTATGCACTTGTGATTCAACAATGTTTTAATAGATGCTAGACTTATCCTTTGATGGACAGTCAGTCCTGATCTTTTGTATGCTTTTTTCAAGCTTGCGCTTTAGACCTAGCTAGTTTAATGTCTCAGGTAAACTGTAGGCCGTCTGGGCGAGGGCGCACAGTGCAATTAGTCAGAGGTACAAACTCGTCGAGCGTGTCAGCTAGTGTCGTGTTGTAACTTTCTACCAATGATGACAGGTCGGAAGTTGGACTGAGCAGCAGAAGCGAGGCAGATATTTTTGCACGGGCAGTATTGATGTCAAGGATCCTGCGTTTTTTTATTCATATGTGATTTTAGAGGAGGATGAGGGCACGTATTTCAGACTGAAATGGATCTGCATGTGGTCAGATAAGCAGGATTTGGTAATACTTGGTGATTTCAAAGTGCAGTTGTATGAGAAAATTTGGTTGAGTATGTGACCCTTGATGTGAGTATGGACATGCACATGAGCCACAAGAGACAATGAGTCAGTCTATGCACGAAATTCAGTGCTGAAGCTGTCAGATAAATTTTCAAAGTGAATGTTGAAATCACTCATACCGAGGAAGGATCGATTTCTTGCACACAAAATCGAAATGAGATTGGAGAAATCTGAGATAAAGGAGGATTTGGTACCTGCTGAGCGATAGACTACTACCACCATCGGTAGCTTGTCGGGTGAAATCAAGACAATAGATTCGAAAGATTGCTTCGAGGGTACTGCAAATGGCTTGAAGTTTAATTTCGATTACACGATAATAGCATCTCCACCGCCAGTTTTGTTTGATCTATGGATGTCAAAGAATGAGAAGCCAGTCGGAGTAGCGTCTTTAATTGGCTGGCAGTTTACCGATTTTAACCAAGTTTCTGTCAAGGTGAGTAGATCGAGACCATTTTCAGAAATAAGGTCGCTTATTACTAGAGGTTTATTGCAAATTTAGCGAGGATCTCAAAGACAAGGGTATACTTGGGCCGCCGTAGTCATAACAGGCCTGATGACCACTAATTTAGAGAGATGCAAAGTGACGCTTGTGGGGGAGAGTGCTGAGCGGTTCGAGACAATGCTAGGAATACCAAACGAGCTGGTACTCAGCTCGCAGTTCCAGCCAAACGAGCGGCGTCCAACCCACCACGGCGGCTCCGGGATGCTTTTCTTTTGTTAATGAGTAGTTCATGATTGTTAGTAACAGCAGTAATATATAGGAATGCATTAGAACTACCATGATGACGCGATAACAGGTGTGCACGATTATCTAACATGTAGGTTACTAGCCGCCGGCGTAGCTAAGTCCGGTGCCGGCGTAGGAGACCCAGCAGCCCGAAGCGATAAGCGGTTCGATGTCCATAGGCACGTAATTTCTTACGTGCTACGGTCAAACAACAATCAGATTAGCTTTAGATAGGTCTTATCTGTAACCGTTTCTGTGTACGATGTTAACAAGAACTTCGATTATCGGAAGAATTCTGCAACGGACAAATGAACACGTATGTGGCCGCTCTGTTTCGGGAAACGAGACTTCAGGAGCAAATGAACTTAAAAGCACTATCTCCGAGGATTTTGCAGTCCATTAGAGGCACAAACAAATGACGGGAGTCAGAAGAGCTGTGGTGTGATGAGAGGCACGATTATTATGTATTCCAGACGGTTAGGCCAGAGTCAGTGAGTAAAGGGAACCAAAGATGAGTGAAAGGACTTTAAAATCGATAATTTGCTTAATGATGGAGAGTCGGTGCAGATTAATGAGAATGGCACTACGTGGCAGTGATCAGTCGTTGCATTCTGCGTCTAGACATGAACTTTGGGGTCAAAGTCGCCTGCCCCTGATTTTCCCTAGCTACTGTCATACGTGTTTGGAGAGAGAACCCCGATACCATTTTTCTGGCTAATGATCGATGCCTAGACATCCTTTCTGAAATATTAAGGGGTTCCAAGAAGCCTCTCTGTCTTGAAAATAGGTTAGTTAATATTAATGAGTTCCAAGAAGCCTCTCTGTCTTTAAAATAGGTTAGGTTTCAACAGCTATGTGGCTACAGTTTTCTGCTAGTAAGCGTTGTTGATGATAAAAGCTATCTATCAATCGACCGAAGTAGGCTGTCACGGCCAGGACTTTATAACATATAGAATTGCTAGTCAGTCTATCAAGTGACCAAATAGGATTGGAGTGCAAAGTGAGGTGCACAAAATAATAAAATGTGATTTTCTAATTAGCATGGCTCTGCCCTATGGATATCTAGTAAGTCATAATGTTCATTTACTCGGCTCTATAATAATAATAATAATAATAATAATAATGCACTCGATAAAGCGATAGCTAGCCCTTCCGAGTAGTGGGGACCCATTTCGGTGAGACGAGAGCTGATCTAAGCAAATTTCTGCAAGCTCTATGCCGCTAGCAGCCACTTACCAAGGCTTTTGTGTAACCAAAACTTGGACAGGCTTATCAGACTTACTCAGTACTATGACAGCAGTACGGATGACTACTTGTCATTGGTTAACAAGAGCAAATTAAGTGCACTTCACCTCTGGGGATGGCGTTACTGCAAACATAGTTATAATGTTGTACCCAGGCTAGGACGGCTGTCGTGTGGTAAGGGTCGTCGGCTTGTCCGGGGCCTGACCTACGGGCATAGCCGGATGTGCGGTGACGATGACGAGAGGTCAACGGGGCACTTGGGTAAGATAAGTTGGCCGATTAAGTCATGGTTTTGAAGGCTCCCGGTTTCGCCGAATTATGTACCTGGATGGGTGCAGGCGTGCTCCGGTGATGCGGCCACGCACGCAAGGCAACGAGTGCCCAAGGCCCGAGTGGAGCTGGATAGCACGCTCGTTGTTGTGATTTGTATATTCCGCGTTCCCCGTGTATCCTGTTCGTGACACCCCCCGTGTGTTGGCGTCTTTCGGCGGAAGCTCTCGACTGTGGTGGACGTCGACTCCAACTAGCCAAGCAGTTACTCAGCTAGCCGGACCTTTCATGGCTTACCCTCGTACTGTTGGAACGGAGTCGGTACAACGGCGGAACTGCGGAAGCCGACTGACCAACTAACACGTTTGTTCGCGCTTGCTGCGTCGTCTTGCGCCCCTATAGTGTACTCTGTATAGGACCTTCCCTGTAGGCTTGGTTAGTTCCCCTGTTTTTGTTTGCGCATGCGATATTATAAAAAGGTCTAACATGACGGCCGCTCGTCTTACCCTAGCTCAGCGGCATGGCGAGCCGCAGTGTGGCACGAGTATGGCGTCCGTGGCAGGAATTAGCCTCTGACCCCTGGATTTCGGCTACATCGTTAATACTAATAATAACAGGTCGTTCACACAGAGCCCTATGCAAAAAAGATTTCTATCCACTCGCTTTACAATTCTCTGCAAGAAAATGAATAATCAACTGGACATTACCAAAGCTTACCATTACGAAAGCTTTCGATTATGAGGAGGATTATGTCCTTACAGGGGTAGATGGACACACAAAGAAGGATAGCCTCTGAGATAGGGTGTATAAAGCCTTTGGGCTCTCAGAGCCCAGGAAGGGACTAAAGAATCGGTCTTAATAATAATAATAATAATAATAATACATTTGTATGACACTCTCAGAACTTAATCTCTTTCTAGGTACTTTACATATGCTACACAGGAAGCATGATCAAGTGGTTAGTGGTAACACGCGCAATGTCAACAAGCACAACATGGTAAGAGGTGACATGCACAGTATCAACATGTAAATGTGGTTACTGGCAGCATGCACAGTGTCAGCGTGCATAGAACTTAAAAGAACGAACCACATGGACCCACTAAATGCTGTGATACATAGATGCCTTTTAGCTTCTTTTTAAATTTCAGTTGTCATGACAATCGGGATTGAGTTCCAGGCATACGAACACAGGGCACGGTCCCCATAGAATTTGAGATTCGTACGAGGTGTAGTTAAACGATTTGATTCAGAAAAGTGTGTAGTACGATGGCTGGCCTGATGGTGGAGTACACCTGATCAGTAGGCGGGAGCCAATGAATGAAGTGACCTAAAATTGAGTGATAGAACCTTGAAGCTTATGCAGTGCTTCGACTGGGAGCCAGAGCAGGTCGGTGAAAAGTGGTATGGTAAGGCAACTGAAAAAGCTTACGACAGGCAAGCCTAGCGGCAAAGTTTGGCACCAGCTGTAAGCACCTGATTGCAATGCCTGTAGGCCAGCAAGCAGTGAGTGAGTCAGCAGTGAGTTACAAAGTCCAGACGGGGTGTTACAATTTAGATGTAGTATCCCTGTCTAAGGAAGCCCGAATTTTAGCAATGTTACATAGCTGAAAGTATGCAGATTTGACTCTGGGGCTGATGTGGTCGGCTAATGAAAGGTCACTTTGGAACAGGATGTTACCTGAATAGGCTTCATAGGCAGTGTGGTGCTGGGCGGTTTCACTTTGACCTGAGTGCAGCACTGGCTGACTCATGACACTACCTCTATTTTCGGAACTGCATACCACTATTGATTGGCTGAATATCACGTGTACCTGGGCCAATAGGCCTCTGCCAAGGCTATATCAGCTACGGCTGATCAGAGCTTGATCATGAAGAGAAGCCAACAGCATTCAGATCTGTATGCACGATGGCTTGCTCAGCTAATGGATTTAGTTTAGGACTAGTATATATTGGACTGTTTGTCACTTATTCTTTGTCCGTATTTGCTATGGTTCACGTTCTGTTTGTTGGCTGCGTTATTAAACACCTAATTTTCTCGATCGTTGACTAGTGAGTGGCTTCACGAAAACACTGCGTCTCACACAGGACACCTAGATATTTGTGAATATTCTTTAGGACATATGCCGGCAGAGCCAATTTTGAACATTAGGTAGTCCAGTTTCTGAATCATGCTTGGTTTGCCAATAACTAATAGGCTGGTTTTATCATCATTCAATTTAAGAAAGTTTGCTGCCATTCATATGCCAAAGTTTGATTTCATCAATACATGCAGCAAGTGAGCTGAGAGAATTCGAGGTGCTGGAGAGCTGGGATATATTAAAGCAAAAATACAACTGAGTGTCATCTGCATAGAAGTGAAAGCTTAGATGCTAATTAGCAATCGCATCGGAGAAAGAGAGTTTAACCCGTGAAAAGAACCATTCCATGCATAGAACTCTGACGTACAATGTACTCCAGTGGTTTCTCTTGTGATTTTTGTCCTTTAATGTAAATGCTTTGGAGTCTCCCATTGGAATAAGACCTGAACTATTGTATTACTGTGCCAGTGATGCCCAGGCGAGATGAGAGGTGCTCGAGAAGGATTTGTTGATCGAGAGCACCAAAAGCTGCCGAAAGATCGAGAAAAACAAGCAGAGAGACTATACCTAAGTCTGCATTCCTCAGTGGGGCGTTATACACCCGAAGCAATGCTGACTCTGTGGAGTTATTAGCTCTAAAACCAGACTGGAACTTAGTAGCAAGGTTTGAAGTTTCAATATATGAGTTCAGCTGGTCAGCCGTTACTTGTTCCAGTGTCTTTGATAGGAATTGTAGAAGTGTGGCTGAGCGGAAGTTGTTCAAGTTCTCTTGGTCTAGCGTTGCTGTCTTTAGAAGTGGCCTGACTACAGCCTTTTTGAAAAATGTTGGGACATGACTTGTAGCTAATGACATATTTGTAACGCTGGTTATGCATGGTTGCAGCAAATCTATCCATCGTAGGACAGTGGGAATAGGGTGTAGAGGA
Organism: Cristatella mucedo; assembly: GCA_009760855.2. Classification (NCBI taxonomy): domain Eukaryota; kingdom Metazoa; phylum Bryozoa; class Phylactolaemata; family Cristatellidae; genus Cristatella; species Cristatella mucedo. Next base: position 7,089,814 of record WPIO01000011.1, on the reverse strand, counting down.
CTAGTTGTCTTCTTTATTGGGATTTGAACTTCACTATGATGATACTAGTGACCTTGAATGTAGTCATTGAGGTGCTGCATGAAATTGAGGGACATAATTCTAGGGGGATGCTGCCACCATAGGGATGGGCTCATTGATCTTGTCTATCTAGTTGACAGAATGGCTAGAAAAGCTACCAGCTAGATCATCAGAAGGATCACTAGATAAGGAACTAACCCGGGAGTGGTGAAGGAGCCGGTTGACCGTATACATCAGCATTTTTGGATTGGGTATCTGTGATTTAACAATGTTTTTTTATTGGCTAGACTTGGCCCTTGCTCGGATCTGGTGGTGCAGTCTTAGATCGAGAGTCGCGTCCTGCCCTATCTGGTGACAAGTACGAAAATGTTTCTAGGCTGTCAATAAGCTGGTACAGACGACAGATTAGAGCATGGTAACCCGCAAGCTGCCGTGTCTAGACTTGCCTTCGATACCTTATAGGCATCGGTGCAGTCACTGAGACGGCTGGATCACAGACGAACTCGGAGCTCGCAGGAGCTGTCTGGGACTCGTCTGTAGCGAGACCGAGATCGAGAGCTTAAGCCCTTAGGCACATGTGCAGCGCCAGGATAGGGATCAGATTCTCTTAAGGTGTTATACAAATGAATTATATTTTTAAAAGATAAGAATAGGGCATGTGCATAATTTTGAATGCTCTGAAGCGAACCTCTATTTAAGGGCTCGCTGGGCTACTTGGCTTCAGTGAACTATTATCTTGAAGGAATTCACCAGATACGTGCTTGAAAGAGCCTCTTATGTTGGAAAGAAGGCTCTACTACAAATAATGTTGTTGCATATTTGAAATGGATCGTTTATGGAGATCAGTGATGGGAAACGGCCAAAGCAAGAGCATCCTAATTGATGATGGCTCGTCTTCATAGTGTCGATTACGCATATTTCCAGGCACATGAGCTACCTAAGACGACCCTTGCACGTGTCGAGTAAGCCTTATTGAGGCGAAGCCTTGCATTATGAGTGCAAACTAATCCAATTATCCAATGATAAAGCAATGACAGTATATCCTGCATGTACGTAGCGATAAATGGTTTGTGTTGCCTGTTCTTGTATTTCCTGCGTCTATCGTAACTTATTAATAAACGATAGGATCGATCCAAGGAAGCTGAAGCTCTGAACGATTGATTTAGGTATGTTCACAACTTGTGGGCGATAACCATGCGAAAAGGCCCGGCACTGACCCCACACGCTTTACTCATCATTGAAAAAATTACCATACACCGTGAGATTGGCACGCCGAAATCACATTACGGGTTTCTCATTCTGGTCTTAGGGTATCGGCAGTCCATCTCGCAGGGCTCCACAGCATGAGCTTTCACACACAGCATGCAAGCGCGGCCCGAAGTTCATCACTACGTAGACAGTGCAGAGTTACTGATAATGGCTTGCGATTTCGGGCTTGTACAGCTAATGAGCTTTTTTTGGTGTACTTCAACCGTTGGTAGATGCGAAAGCCAACTCCCGAAGACTTCAGCTACACGGCCGTATTCGAGAACATGACTACCAGTCGGCTTATAACGTGCCGTCCAGCTAAGCTCCAGAGCCCACTGATAGAGCTACTACAAAACTGCTCTTTTTAACCAGCCAGACCCTAGGCTTGCGTCGCATGCGCTGGACGAACAGACGACCCTCGGAACAAGTGGGCGTTACCATTTTCCTGTAGATCTGCTAGCGGGGGGGGGGGCTGTCTTCAAGTTTTCAACTATGCAAGGCCAGCAAAGGCAGCGAAAGATATAGCGCAGATTTTATCCGAGTTGGTTCGCGCAGATCAACTGAAGACAAGAGCTATCTATCGGTCAAGGGCTGCGTCCGACACGGACGGTGCCCGAGAGCGAGCTAGGGCTCGGAAGCAAGAGTTTCCGGCCGGACGTGCGTCTCGCTCATCCGGTAGCCAGTGGTCAACCGGTTAAGGGGGCTGGTCTAGCCGAAGCGCACGTCGGCGAAAGTTGCGCTGGAATATTAAACTAGGTCATTTAGAGAGTAAAAATTTCGTATTTACTCTCTTTCTCTCTGCTCGTGGTCTTCCCACGGGTCTGACACCACTGCTCTTCGGATGAATAACTAGCGGGTGGGTTGGCCCCGGCAGCCGAGGCTGGAGAGGCAGCTGGCCGCTACTCGATGACTATGCTCGGTCTGCTCTAGCGAGCGGACGCCGCCGGATCTGAATATCAAATGGAACGCGATGAAGGCCCTCTGCATAAGCTATGGGTCCAGTATAAAGTTCGGGTAAGCGTCGCTGCCGAGCTGAGGCCCGACCGGCCGCCCGTTCGGTCGTTTCTGTCTCGGTGGGCCGACTCGCCAATTGGTCTCGATTGCTCACGACAGCGGCCGCGTGGAACGCTGCTGTTTTACTCTCTCTTTCTCTCACTCTCTCTCGCCCACTCCCGGCATCTTATCGATGGCTTAGGCGGGCCAAAGCTCGGTCCGCAACCAGACCCTACGCTTCGCACCGATTTTGACCAGAAGCGACCGACGGAGCAAGTGCGCAGCTTCCTATCCCCGCAGCCGCACGTTAGCTTCCGCTAGTGGCTGCAAGTTGCCCCCTCTGCTTCGCTCCGCTTTGATGCGCCGCTCGAGCGGTTATACTGCCGCAAGAGTACGAACCTCCTGCTATTCCGCTTCCTGTCTCTTCGCTTAGCGCTCCCCATCGGATCGTGCTGCTTTACGAAACTGAAGGTATTTCGCCGTTCGTTTCAGGCGGACGTTGACTTGCTCAAGCAGTACATTCGTGCCTTCAATATACACTGCCACCGAACCGCCGTGCAGAGGCCAGCGATGCCGGCGAACTCGGCCAACCCGAACCTCGGCCACGACGGATACGGGCCTTTGCTGGCGTCGGACAATGTTCCTGCTGATTTTCTTGCACACCTGTCAGAATACCTAGCTACTTACAAGACCCGCGATTTCGCTTCCGGTGACTATGTCTCTTGTTTGTCGGACGTGGATAGCATTCTGCAATGTCTCTCCTCACTCTCGAAGTAAGCCTGCTAGGAGTCCACTCGCAAACGCAGCCGCCACCGCCGTTCTGCTTGCTGGCTGCCGCTCAGCTGCCGCGTTTCTCTTTGCAAATACGGTCGACGTTTATCCAATCTGTGCAAGTGTGTGGACCAAGGTGCTGCCCTCAAGCGCACCGTCGTAGGCACCCCAGAGCTTTGCTCTCACGTTCGGAGCTTTTTGATGTCATTTTGTAACGTTAGGTGACGAGCGTCGGTTTAGCTTGCTTCTCTTTGCCTGTTTGCCTGTCTGCCTTCTGGGCATGGTCTGCAAGCTGGTAGCTGTAGTTCTTGTGCTACTGCTGCTGCTGCTCTCAGTGGACGACGAGGAAGCCAGGCCAGCAAAGATCGCCCTCCAATTGATCGCATGGTTAGCTCACAATTCGTGAGAGAGCTGGTCAGCAAAGAAGTGACGACCCGCAGTAGCGCTGCCTGCATTTCAAGAACTGCGTGTCTCGCTAGTGACATCCCGTCTCGACTTCTGCAACTCACTGCTTACTGGCCTACCGGCATGTGCGATCAGGCGATTGCAGCTGGTGCAAAACTCTGCAGCTAGGCTTGTCTGTCGTGAGCGTCGCAGTTGCCACATTACACCACTTCTCGCCGACCTGCACTGGCTACCAGTCAAGCAACGGATTGACTTCAAGGTTTTGTCGCTCACTTTTAGGTCCCTTCATTCTATGGCTCCAGCCTATCTGTCAGATATACTACCCCATCAGGCCAAGCATCGTACCACCCGCTTTTTGGAATCCAACAGTCTAGAAATACCTCATACAAACCTTAAATCCTTTGGAGACCGTGCATTTAGTTCATATGCTCCCAAAGCCTGGAACTCCCTCCCGACTTGCGTCAGAACATCCCCTGACCTGACCACATTTAAAAGGAACTTAAAAACACCTATTTAAGACAGAATTTAGTGGGTCCCTGTGATTCGTCCTTGATGTGCTTATGCGTGCTGACACTGTGCATGCTGCCACTAACCACATTTGCATGCTGACCCTGTGCATGTCACCCCTAACCATATTATTCATTTCGTTTGTTTTTTTTTCAAGCATAATTTTACTTACCATTCAATTGCATTTCACTTTACAGCAAATGTAAAGCGCCCAGAGAGAGATTAAGTTCTCTGAGGGCGCTTTATCAAGTGAATTATTATTATTATTATTATTATCACTAGTGCGTGCGAGTTTGTGTGTGTGTGTGTGTTTCGTGGATGTGAGTGGTGTGCCTGTGCATGCATGCATGTGCGCTCGTGCATCCCCACCCCCCCTGTGGCTGTTGCCTTTGTGCTAAGTCTCAGTTACATGGCCAGGTAGCACTCTATCTAGGCCAACTGTGATGGCCAGCCTGCGAGAAGTTTCCTGTAGTCAAGTCAGTTGCAGAGTCGGTCCAAGCTGTTGACCACCAACGATTTCTCACACCGGGTTGCCATTTTCTGAGTACGAAAATCGCACTCGATGTAGGCGAAAGTGTCGCCAGGGCAAGCTCCACCTGGCCAGCAGCCGGCAGGAATGCGCACGACTTTGCTCGCTCCTGGAGGGCCAATGCTGATATGCTGCTGCAGTGCAGCGGGGTGGAGGAGGTCGCATCAGGGTGCCACACGTCAGGAAGTCTCTCGTCGAGCACCACAGTGGTTTTTCCCCACAGAGTTGCAATCGAGCCAGCTTGCTGTGCATGCTGGGAAGCAGGAAGCAGTGGAATGGCTGATTGCAACTGGTGTCGACGGCCGGACCCACTACTGCGCCATGTCGATGCGTTGACATTTTTAGTGGTTGAAAATCTGTCGCAGTGCTCATCGGCTGCTGCTCTGTGTCTGGCTCTGGGCCCGTGTTCCAGGCGAACAGCATAGCCTCGATGATGTTTTAGATGATGGTGTCAAGGGCAGCCCACCGGATTTAGCAGCCCCTCTAAAGCTGTGTTTGCACTATCGACTTTCCCACTAAATCGGTGCTGATTTTGTGCCGATTTTCTGCTGGTTTGGGCTACAACCTCGCTGCATTTTGGTGTTGGGGGAGGAACCAAATCGGCCAGCGGTCATGAAGGAGAAGCTGCTTCTACTGTATGCCCCCTAGTTGTACCAGCCGACCATCCAACAATGGGCGATGCGTGTGACTAGCTCTGTTCACGTCACTGTTGCTGCTGCTGTGAATGATGCAGCTGTTGCTGCTGCCGAGGCTGCAATGCCCAGCTGCCCACTCTATTTAGCCTCGGCAGTGCCTTGCAATGAAATGCGTATGTGTTGTTTCCATGGCTTAACCCTCTTCTGCACAGAAGACATCGTGTGTTTGTGTATGAAATGCACCAGCAAACCGTAACGATGCACATCGCTTTGCACTATACACCCACACACCCGTTATGGCCCTCATTACATAGCACTATGCACTCTCCCAAAAAAGCTTGTATATGCTTATCTTCCTTTTCTTTATATTCTTCTCATGTTCGTCTGCAATGATGCCTGCATTGACGAACTCAACTTCTGCGGGTGATGGGTCGGCGACTTTCCGGAGAAACCATCTTTTCATACCAGCCTCCCGCATTAGAGCAGGGCGATGTGAGCATTACAAAGTTGGCAATCAATGTTTCTTGAATCGTTAGTGTAAACGCACTAACTAGGAGGAAAGTCGATAGTGTAAACGCAGCCTGCCTGTTGCTGAGCAAGTGGTAGCATGCTCAACGACAACAAGCATAACATGGTTAGAGGTGACTTGCACAGTGTCAGCACACATAAGCACACAAAGGACGAATCACATGGACCCATTAAATGCTGTGATAAATAGTTGGCTTGTCAGCTTCTTTTTAAATGTGGTCAAGTTGGGGAATGTCATAACACCAGTCGGAAGTGATTTTCAGGCTTTGGGAGCATGCAAACTAAAGGCACGGTATCTAAAGCATTTGAGGTTCTTACGATGTGTAGGTAGAGGCTTAGATTCTGAAATGCAGGCGGTACGAAGCTTAGCCCGGTGGGAAAGTAGATCTGAGAGATAGGCTGGAGCCAAAGAATGAAGGGACCTAAAAGTGAGTGATAGAACCTTGAAGTCGATGCGTTTGTTGACTGGGAGCCGGTGCAGCTCACCTAGAAATGGTGTGATGTGGCAACTGCAGCGCTTACGACAGACAAGCCTAGTTGTAGAATTTTACACCAACTGTCAGCGCCTGATTGCAAATGCCGGTAGACCAGCTAGCAGTGTGTTACAGAAGTCAAGAAGGGATGTCACAAATGCGTGGATCAATTTAGATGTTGTATCCCTGTCTAAAAAAGCCCGAATGTTAGCAATTTTTATGTAGCTGAAGGCATGCAGACTTGACTGTGGAACTGATGTGGTCGTCTAATGAAAGGCCACTTTGGAACAGGACACCTAGATTTGGTGCAGAATCAAGAGAAGATATGCTGGCATAGCCGATTTGGAGCATTAGGTTTTCCAATTTTTGAATCACACTTGGTTTGTCCATAACTAATAGGCTGGTTGTTTTCATCATTCAATTTAAGAGAGTTTGCTGCCATGCACGTGCAGATGTCATCAATACATACAGCAAGGGAGTTCGAAGTGCTGGAGGGCTGGGAAGTATCATAGCAAAGGTACAACTGAGTGTCATCTGCATAGAAGTGAAAGCCTGAATTCTGCCTGACAGTCGCACCGGCAAGAGGGAAACCATGAACTATGAAAGGAACTGGACCAAGCACAGGTTCCTGAGGTACCCAAGCTTCAGTGGTTCCTCGGATTAAACTGGACCAAGCACAGGTTCCTGAGGTACCCAAGCTTCAGTGGTTCCTCGGATTATCTCTGTCCGTTCATATCAATACTCTGTAGTCTCCCACCAAGATAAGATCAGAACCATTGCAATGCAATACCAGTGATGCCCAGGCGAGGATAGAGGCACTCAAGAAGGACTTGGTGATAGATAATATCAAAAGCTGCCGAAAGAGCGAGCAAAACAAGCAGTGAGACTATCTAAGTCTACATTCCTTCGAAGGTCGTTAGATATTAGAAGCAATTCCGGCTCAGTGGGGTGATTAGCTTTAAAACCAGACTGTAACTTACTAGCAGGGTTTGAATTTTTAATATGAGTTCGGCTGGTCAGCCGTCACTTGTTCCAGTGTCTTTTATAGGAGTTGTAGGAAGGAGACTCGGCCGAAGTTGCTCAAGTTCTCTTGGTCTAGTGTTGCTTTCTTGATTAGTGGCCTGATTACAGCCTTTTTGAAAGGTGCTGGGACATGACCAGTGGCTAATTACATATTTATGATGTTAGTTATGCATGGTAGCAGCAGATCTATGCATCGTAGAAGGACAGTAGGAATAGAGTCTAAAGGGCTAGTTATCTTCATTGAATAGGAAATGAACTTAAGGACGAGGTCACTAGTGGCCTCCTTGAATTTAGACATTGAGGTGCTGGATGGAATTGATGGACAGGATTCCATGGGGGATGCTGCCACCCTGTAGATGGACTTCTCGAGTTTGTCTATCTTGTTGACAAAGAAGTTGGAGAAGCGATAAGCTAGATCACTTTAAGGATCATTAGGTAAGGAGCTAACCTGGGAGTGGTTAAGGAGATGGTTGACCGTAAACATCAGCATTTTTGGATTGTGCATCTGTGACTCGATATTTTTATAGAAGCTAAACTTGGCCTATGCTATGATCGATTGGTACGATGTTCAGTAGTCCTCTTATGACTTTCGATGGGCAGTCAGTCCTGATCTTTTATTTGCTTTTTGAAGCTTGTGCTTAGTAGATCTAGCTAATTTAATGTCTGCATTAAACCTTAGTCTGTCTGGGCGAGGGCGCACAGTCTGCTTAGTCAGTGGTGCAAACTTATAGAGCATGTCAGCTAGTGTCGTGTTGTAGCAATACAGCTAAGATGCTGCAGATTCGTTTTTAATGCTCGTGAAGAAATCTGTTAGTCCTTCGTCTAAAAATTGAAATGCTGTGTCTATCCTGCTGAAGAAATTGTGCTTGCTGCCTGGGCGTTCTACGGCCCGGTGACACGTTTTTTGGACCAATCAGTTTCCTCCCTCATTGCATGTGTCCCACAAATACTGCACTAGGATTTCCTTATTGACTACAGCAGACAGTCACGAGACAAGTACCGGCTTGCAGTACTAATATGGAATGTACATCTGTGCTACTTCATATTAGAGCTCGGTAAACGTAGCCTTTGGCTGCCTGCTGTTGCCTAGTGTGCCCCTCCCAGTTCTCGGTGTGCACAGTTTCATTTGTTCGCATGTCTTGTTCCTGATCTGAGCATATGTGACAGTGAATGTTCGGTGAAGTGCAACTTCCTAAGATGGCAAAAATGATTTAAAATGTTGCCATTACAATCTCAATTATGCCAACAAGCAACCTTGTCTAAAGGGTGCAGCACGTTAGTGACCACATGCACCTCTATAGGCACTAGCGTTTGCGAAGTATGTGTGCCGAGTCATGAATGCATTTCAAACCGGTGTCTACTGTCCTATCAAGGCGTGCGTCGAGCTGGCAGCTCATGATGCAACAGAGTCTGAGGTTTCACATCAGTAGAGAAGTCTGAGGTCTCACAATACGTGGCAAAGTCAGAGACCTCGTTTTCATAGGGGGAGTCGTAGGATGCTCAAATCGCACAGCCAAGCATCGCCCCAAACAGATGTGGCTTTTGCAATCTGCTTGAGGCGCCTGTAGATGACAGAAGCGAGTAGCCAGTCTGAGCGTTAACACCAGTCAAAGTGACCACTACCCCATTCATGTGGCTTTGCATGCCTTTTAAATCTCGTTCTAGGCAGGAGTCTGCATGGATGGGTATAGTCAATTTCCTGCCATGCTAGAGGCCAATGATCGTGACCTCTATTGTCACACTTGGCATCTTTCGTGATGCTTAACCCGTAGAGAAAGGTTGTGGGTTCGAGTCCTGAAGCAGGCAATCCTTTATTACCACTGCAAGCAGTGGTGATAGCCGTTAGTGCTCTTCAGCCTCAGCGTATAAAATAGGGCTGTTAAATTAGCTAACTTCCTTTTTTGTTCTCACGTGTTACAATCCATAACCAGTTATGAAATCTCACTTAGATCGGCCTTGTACCCATCGCTGTACGCTGTAAGCTAAATTTAGTCCGCCTTCTGCCAAGTTAACTTTTCATGCTAGCAAAAGGCAACCTGACAGCTTCTATCACCGTGTCACCTCGACCGGTTGGTTTGCAGATGATGGCTCCTATTCACGAAATTCTATTGATTATGCTTGCATGGCGATTAACTTGTATATGAATAGCAGATTACAGCTAAAAGTGTGGCTTCCACATCGATTCTTTACAGAAGGCTGGCTAACATTCCACTGATTTCTGCCAGTACGATAGTCGATGACCTGATAGTGGTGGTGCAACTAATCTTGAGCAAAGTAAGTGCCTTTGCTGTCAAAGTGTTGATTAGCAGTTTTTGAAGAGATTTGTGACTATTTTTGCTGTACTATATGTGAAAGTTTGATGCGGTGATAATACTAAAAAGTAATTCTGAAGCTAAACTCAGCAAAGACTTTGTGTCACCTGCTAAGTGCCGAAACCTTAGCCACATGTGTTAATCTTAGAAAACACAATGTCAACATGCATAACACAGTGAGAGGTGGCGTGCACAATATTAACATATAAAACACGGTTAATGGTAGCATGCACAGTGTCAGCACATATAAGCACACAGAAGACAAATTACAAGGACCCACCAAATGCCGTGGGAAACAAGTGCGGTTTTAGCTTTTTTTTTTATAAATGTCATCTAGTCAGAGGATGTTGCTATGTCAGCCGGGAGTGAGTTCTAGGCTTTGAGAGCATACGACCTGAAGGTACGGTCTCCGAGGGATTTTAGGTTGGTTCGAGGCACAGCTAATAAGCCATTTGATTCAGAAAAGCAATTGATACAATTCCTAGCCTGGTGGGGGATTCGTTCTGATTGCTAGGCTAGAGCCAGAGAATGGAGACACCTAATAGTGATTGACAGAATCTTGAAGTCGATGTGTGGCTTGATTGGGAGCCAGTGCAGGGGCAACAGCCCCTGCATACAGCCGTGGTGCCGTGGTTTGTCAAGTCGCCAACGAAAGGTAGGTGCCCCACAAGGAATGGAGACACAGGCGTTCACATCATGCCTTCCCTACAAATACTGGATATCTATGGATTCCCGATGCAGCTATTGAGGTACTTGCAGGGTCATAGCCTAGGGACAAAGAGCTTGCACTTCCACGACCAAGGTCGGTGAGAAGTTTTGGAATGTGGTAAGTGTGATGCACGCGACAGACATGCCTAGCTGCAGAGTTTTGCCCCAACTGTAAGCGCCTGATTGCACAGGCCGGTAGACCAGCAAGCGGTGAGTTACAAGAGTCAAGATGAGATTCAACAAATGCATGGACCAATTTGGACGTATATAAAATTAATAAATATTAGCTTATTTAACAGCCTCATTTCTACAGTAGAAGAAGAGCCTCATTTGTACAGCAGCAGCAGAAGAGTATCAACGCTATCACTGTGTCTTAAAGTTGGCAATAAATTATTACCCACTGCAGTATTCGAATCCACGCCCTCGGTCGTGAAGAGTGAGCACTTTACCTCTTATGCTATCATGGCTGTGACACTAGTGCCTGCCGTTGGGGTTGGGGGCTGCAGACAGGCCCCTCCTGTCCCCTGCCGTGTAGGTTTCCAGCAGAACTCTCCAGTGCGGAGCTTTGCTTGGGAATCACCGAACACGGCCATAAGTGGCATCGGTCAGCAACGGCTGCACTGCACGTTTCCCCTAGTTGCTTCAGGAGCGATTGCCTCACTTCCACCTTCCCCCCTGCAGTCAGGCATACCTACGTTTTGCACCTTGCGGTCGCTGTCGCGAGAGTGAGCGCTCCAGCGGCTCCGCTCAGCGAGCTAGTGATGCAAGTCACGTCTCTCCTTTCAGCTCGCAGGTGACTCCGGCGGCGGCAGCAGCAGCGCAGCTGCTTCTGCTGCCACTGCTTCCGATGTTCAGCAAGTGCTTCCACGCTGCAGAGCGCTCGTCGTGAGCGCTCTGCAGCTCGTCGAACACCTGTACGATCCATATGGCCTGTGGCGGCACTACGTACACGGGTAAGCTCGATCACTGGCTGGCCGCTGGTGGGCCACTTGAGATTAGCTAAGTGCTAGACGCCCGTGCTGCATGAGATGCGCCGGAGACGTTTTAGCACACCCTTGGCATGCATCTTTTTTCTCACGACTTCCTTCCATGGTTTGAGTGCCTTTACTTTGCCGATGTTTGCGCTCCGTCTCTCCCCCCCCCCCCCCCCCCCCCCCCGCCGATGCGCGAGATCTTAGTGCTAGTCGAAGCAGCAGCAGCAGCAGCAGCAGCAGCAGCTGCTGCTGCTGCTGTGACGCATGCTGCGTAATCGGCGGCCGACGAGCTCGCAACGGTCAGAATGGCGGGTGGGGCCACTCTTGTTGCAGCCATCATGTAGAACCTCGGGGATGCAAGCACTCGCCTGCGCGCCTCCACGACGTGGTGATTCCTTTCATATACGGTGAGTCTGCATGGCTTGCTCGAGCTCTACGCTAGAGTATGCCACTGCCACCGAGCTTCGCGAATGCTTCCTGTGGCACTTGCTGCTTCCGCTTGCCTGCTCGTGAGGCCTCGCTGATGGGGGGGCCTGCCAAGGCGCATTTCACACGTTGCTGCTTTCGTTCAGTCGCCAGAGGGGGGAGTGGCAAAATCGCACCCGAAACAGCAAGCTCGCAAGTGGGGAGTCCTGCCCCGTCGTCGTCGTCTCTTGATTTGACGGCCAGATCGATTCGGGTGCTCTCTCAGTCGCATGCATTAGCGAAAGTGCAGCGAGCAGGCCACTACGAGAGCTCACCGAGAGTCAATCCCTCTTCACGACTGCTTTAGGCAGCCTGAAGCAGATGATTTGCCTCCGCTGCAATATGGCATGCTTCCGACAGTGTGCTCGCTGAGTGCCTTCAGCTAAAGCGATTGCTGTGTTCAGTCTAGTGCCTTGCAGTAGCCAGGCAGGCCGATCCGTGTTGCAAAGTAGCTGAGTGGAGTGAGCCCAGCGATAAAGCTCTCGAACTTTCTATCACGTGTCGTGAGTTCCCGTGCTGCAGCAGTCATGCGGTTCTTGCCTGCTGCAGGTGGCATGAAATCTGCCACGGCTCGGCAGCTGCTATGTAAGCAAGGCTGTTGGAATAAAGAGCTGCTATTTACTTTTGCTCTGTCCTTTTTGAAAAGAGGCAAAGCACGGCTGAAACCTAAACCTTCTGCATGTTTATGTGTGCGTGTGTGTGTGTGTGTGTGTGTGTGTGTGTGTATGTGTGTGTGTGTTCGCACACGCACATGTGTGAAGACGTCCATGAGTTCTCAGGTGTTGACAGGCTAGGACTATGCAGGAAGAAAGACTTCTGAATCCACTCGTGCTTCTGCGCAAAGCAGCAGTCGTTATCTGAACCTGACCTGTCTGATATGGCATGCTCAACCCAGCTCACCCCACTCCCTTGCCCCTAGCCAAGTTAGATGCACCCTTTGGCTGGTGCACAACGGCTCTGCCATTTTTGTTTTACCCCACCTAATATGCATTACTAAATTGGAAAGTCAATTGCTTGTGGACAGCTAGTCATTGTGAGCTGCCGGTGTGCTTGATGGTGAGTCATGACAATCTGTACTAAGGAGTCGCTAGTTGCCAGCCCACCGGTCTCTGTAGCCTCCAGGATGTGCAGGCAATTTAAGGCACAATTGGACCGTGCCAAAAGACCTCTTGCACCATTCGTATTCAGGCAGCACTGTAGAAGGCAGGTTCGGTTCGCTTTTAAGGTGGCCCGTCACAATCTTGTCATCGAGAACGTGCAAAATCTCAAAGGATGAGAAGCTGCTGGAAGGCATGGGTGGATGATCGGTTAAATCCACATTGCTGCCAATTATCTATGTGGTTGAGGATGCCATCCGACGACAGGTTTGGAGGGTGGTTTCGCACGATGTTTTAGGATACTGACAGAAAAGGTTGTATGGATTGCCACAAAAAACCGTGTCGTTGAACAGCTTGTAATGGACTGCTGCTCTGAACACCATGCGTTCTCGATAACGGGCTGGTGAATGAATTGTCTACCTTGCATTGAACCTTGTTCCCAGGAGGACTCGCCCCCTTGCCTGTCATCGCAGCTACAAGCTGCTGTTGTCTGGCCATCTGTTGTAGAAATTCAGCACTGCTCGCTGCTTAGCATTGGGCACTGCTCTTTGTGCTGCATTTGTCAGCCGTCTGTGCGCTCGTGCGTGCCTCGATCACCGCTATCCACGACTCAGGCAGGCAAGCTAGTGGCACCGCAATCGCCTGGGATGTCGCACCACGTCGTGCTTCCGTCTTTCTGCAGAGAGTTTCCACTCGGTGCCCCGGCTCGATGACAGCATCCAGTGTGCACTGTTGCACATGTGCGGTGCAGTCTTATGCGGGTCGCAGGTGAGTCATCAGGTCTTTATCGTGCGCTCCAATGCTATCCGCGACTCGCCTGCTATGATCACTGGACCTCCGAGGATGCTGTCCGTGATACTTGTTGCTGTTCGAAAGCCCGGGCGGTGACGGTTTGACTTGTCCCTCTGGCAGCTGCACCGCTTTCTGCACCCATTCTGCTTCTGTTTGCAGAGGAATGCGCTCAAGTTTATCAGTCCCATCACACTGGTTGTTTTTGCTAAGATCTTGTCAAACCTTGGCAACAATCCTCAAGACAGTGAAGCTGACGTCGTCAGCCAGCTGCTATTTAAGTGCCTTGCAAAGATGGTGCAGATACTTCAAAGCTCCAATCCGGAAGAGGCAAGGATGCTGTTGCAAGCTGCTTTTGGCTGCCGTTGGTACCTGCTGATTGTCACTGTTGGTGGCTGGCCATGCTGCTGTCGGTGTTCTGTGTGTGATTAAGGGGAGCATAAATCAAGTGCTCTTTCGTTAGATCATGAAATAGCAGCTAGTGGATTATGTGGTTTTGCGGTTCGATGGTAGCCAGCTCAGACTGTTTTGTGCAGTATCTAAGCACCTGCCACTCGTGCTGTCATTATCTACTCGGCTTCCGGTGTCCTTGCTATGCGAGGCATTTTGGGATTCCCCTACTGTAAACAATGATGGATTAAGCCGAGCCAACAAGTGGACTTAGGTAAAAAAAAGTCCTAGCTGATTTAGCAGGCTCATTTTTATAGTGGCAGAACAGCCTAATCGGCTATTGCCACTGCTTGCAGTTGGCAATCCGTGATGGCACACTAGGTAAGGTGGCTGCTTTCATGACCTCGGTCCCGAGGTCATGGGTTCGATTCCTGCGGTGGGCGATTCTTTATTGCCACTGCAAGCGGTGGTGATAGCCGCAAAGGCTCTTCTCTCGCTATACAAAAAGAGGCTGTTTAATCAGCTAGGATTTTTTTTGGCAATAAGGAATCACCGAGCTTCAGGATTCGAACCCACGACCTTGATAGTGAAGAGCGAGCATCTTACCTCCTGGGCTATCGGAGCAAGGCCCATGGCTTTTGTGGGCTTTTCCTTGACTGCGCTTGTGAAGCTTAGAATGAAGTACAGCTACATCCCAAGATATCCCCATCATTGAGGGCGTGCCAGTGCTTCATGGGGAAGCAGAGTGGTGACAGTGCTCAGCTCGAACGCTCTATTCACGGTATTGATGTTTCAGAGACAAATTGAGGTCAGCATGATCATGGAGGCACTGCTGCACTCGGCAAAAGTCTTGAGTTGCTGCTTACAGTCGCCGGGACCTCGGAGTCAGCTCATCAAAATCCTAGGTCAGTTAGTTTGACAACTTGTTGGCTTACTGGTGATCAAAGGCTGCATGTGAATCCTGCGTGCTGCTTCCCACCGACAGTACTCAGTGGCCTGCTTTTGGCATTTGCTTCTGCCCGAGCAGTGCCAACCGCCTTAGCCAGGGCAGGCTACTCGGAATCATCAGCATCTTTGAGGGCCGTTATTGGAACAGAGTGTGCTTCCGTGTTTGGAACAGAGTGTCTGTCATGCTTGCGAAATTCCAGTGTTGCCTGTCTGTTGGACAGTCTAGGAAATTTTAGTACGGCCTAGTAAAGCTGTTGTTTACGTACCGAAAGGGTCCAGACTTGCTGTCCGAATTTGGTAATATTTGCATGTGCATCAGTGTGCATGTGTAGGAATCTGTGTAAGCACAGGTGTGTATGCAGTTGCAAAAGAAAAGACTTGGCGTGACTCGTGTCGTTGCTAGCGACGTTAAAGGAATCATCTGCAAATTGTTTTACTAAATATGACTCCTTTTGCCTTTGACATTTATTTGCTGCCTCAGGAGAACCACATCTCATTCTAGGCAATTCGCAGGTTCTAAAAGGAAGGTTCTATTTCGTTAGTTGCGCTCAAGCCCCGAAAGTCTTTATGTTCTGTGCGGTTTTATGTCATCCTTTTTAATGTTCGCTCTCGGCGCACAGCAGCTGCTGTAAGCATGGGTGTTGAGCCGTGAAGTGCGCACCCTGCTAGTCCCTTGCTGCAGAGCGAACTGCCGGTGCAGACTTATTGTGAATGACTGCTCTACGCAGGCAGCCACACTGCCACAGCTGGGTACCCTGATAGCTGCGGTGAGTTTCATTGTGCATGAATTAAAAGAACTTTGTTTTCAATGTACGACACGAGATGTGTGATAGCAGAGAGTTGGACGATATTTCTTTGTGAATAGCATAATAGCAGCAATCTCAAATGGGTGTAATGTATGTGCAAGTCTGTGTCATTCTCTCGGTATGTGCCTGTCGTTCCTCGGTCGCTTTGTTGTTGGTGCTTGATGGGCTCAGCCAACCCCCTCCCCCCCTGCGAATTTTGGTGACCTCGATGTCGGCTTGTGCTCATTTCACCCTGTTCCGACTGGATGTATTTGATTGGCG
The DNA here is from genome assembly GCA_009760855.2 of Cristatella mucedo. Classification (NCBI taxonomy): domain Eukaryota; kingdom Metazoa; phylum Bryozoa; class Phylactolaemata; family Cristatellidae; genus Cristatella; species Cristatella mucedo. The sequence continues at coordinate 7,073,934 of WPIO01000011.1, read as the reverse complement.
CACCTGATCGAATGTCCTTGCAGCACAGTTGGCGCAGCGCACCACACGGGAACGTATCGGCGAGTGTCAGGTCATGCATTTAGGATCATTGAGTCTTGATATTCAATGAGAGCATCGCGTTGTGCTTGAATTTGCCAGGCTGTCATGCGGTCATTGAGAATGAGTGCCGAGGACCGCGCATGCCGTGGCAGCAGGCCCTGTCTAGGAATTGTGAGCTCGGTTCCTGCTTGCTGCTGTTCCTGCCTGCGATGCAGCTGCTATACGTGCAAGCTGTGCTTTTATTGTCTGCCTTCTTCTGTAGGCTGCCTTCAGGCAATGCTGGTGTCTCCCGATAAGACATCACTGCAAATGGCTTGCGCGAGCATAAACGTATTTAAGGAGCTCCTTTATATACTGGATCAGGCGTCGGTATGTTCAGCTTATCTATCTCGAGGTTGTTTGCCCGGTTGTTTGCTTCTGTCCACTCAGCTACATGTAGTCGCAAAAAATCCCAGCAGTGCAGCAGCTGCTATGGCTGCTAGGGTAAACAAGAGGCTTTTCTACCGAGTCAGACATGCTAAAGTTGAGCACGGCATGCGAGAATGCTTGGTGAGTGCCTGCAAACAAACGCATATGATTTTGGTATGTATGCATTTAGTATTCACGATTCTTTACCACCTACACCACGATTCTTTATTATCTCCCATATCTGCCCAGGCAAAGGGGCCATCAGCGTAATACCGGATAGGTAAAAAAATTTGCTTTTTTGGCCTGGTAGTGTGCTTAGGGGTCGCTATCTTGGTGCCAAATATAACGATTCTCAAGCAGAGTATTTGAGTTTTGCAATCCGACTTGCTCGACTACCTGAAGGTGCATGTCTTGTCCGAAATATCTTAGATCTGATGCAAAGGTCTAACACTCTTTGCTTGAAAGCAGCCTTAAAGCCATCGCTGATTTTAATATTAATAGTCGGTTAGAGACCGTCATGCCTCATCCTTCCTTTGGATAACCCTTATTTGCCCCTTTACTTTACCAATTTCAATGAAAGTAATCCATAATATTGATTGGGGATTACTGCCAGCAGTCCATAAAACAGAATTGCATTCATAGTCTGTCTTGGGTGTGATCTTGGGTCCACTGTAAGCCACCTGCTTTATTACAGCTTGCAGAAGCTTGCATCTTTCAGCCTGCAACCTTGCGTTTTGCAACCCCCCTCCCGTAAGGTACCACTCGTAGCAAGCCTCCTACTTATCATATTATGTTCTAATACTGGTCCCTTCATCATCTCTTTTTGAATGTGCAAGGTCTTGAAGTGTGGCAGTTCTATGTTGAAGGGCTACCTTGAGTCAGGCATGTCTTTCGGAGCCGACTAGATCTAGCTGTCCGACTCATCGAACCATTCCTAGTATATTTATTGGTAGTATATCGTACATTAAATTTGCTATTCCTAAGCCATTGTCCGATCACACAATTGCTATGGCCTTGTCGATGCAGCACTGGCAGTATCCCTTTAACATAACAACTGCAGTGTTTCTTGACTGGCATTTTCTAGCCACACATAGCTGATCCAGAAGTGTTGGAGCTGGGCGAACGCAGATGCTACATTCGAGTATTGAGCTGCAGAAGTTGGGACGGGATGTAACAAATGTATGGACCAGCTTGGAAGTGGTGTCCCTGTCTATGCTGCCCCAAACTTGTGCAAGGTTACTTAGCTGAAAGTCGGCAGACTTGACTATATAGCTGATGCGGTCGCCTAGTGAAAGTTGACTTTGGAAGAGCATCTAGATTGCCTGCAGATATGCTAGCCGAACTCTTGTTGGGGATTAGGTTTTCTTATTCACGAGTCGCAGTAGGTTCTCCCAGAGCTAGTGAGTTGGTTATTGCACAGTTAAACTTGACAAAGCTTGTTGCCATCGATATGCAAATGTCAGCAATACAGGTAGCAAGGGAGGTGATAGAGTTCCACTTGCTGGAAGGCAGGGCACGATCAAAGTATAACAGTGGGTCGTGTGCATAAAGATTGTGCTTGGTGATTATATCGACTTGTGGAAAAGTATAAAATGTGAAAAAAGTGGACTATGTACAGATCCCCCTGGGGTATCCCCATACTTTGTAGGCTCATCGGATGACGGTTACCATATGGACCAGCAGACGTATTGTTCTCTGTTATTCCACTTGGATGTCTCGTACAGTATGGTATCGCAGCTCAAGAGTTTGCATCGTGCGTCAAAAGGTGCTGTGCATTCAATGCACAGAATGTAGTGCATGGGTTTATTTACATGGTATCATTTTTTTACATCTACGTTATTCCCCAAATTTTAAAATTGGTGTACGATTAGAGAGAGAAGGAACATTTCGGCGAATGGCTTCTCGGCCCATAATCGAAAGATAATTATCGGTTTTTTGCCATGTTTATAGTTGGAAGTTTTAGTCAACCCCCCCCGAACATATCGAACCAAGCAAAGCAGTAAGAATCTGCACCTTGCATGTCTTGTCTTGGACCCTGTTTTCTGGTAGTGCCCCAATCAATTGTAGTAGGTCCGGGTTGAGATCTTCTCGTATAGCCAGCCACACGTGAGCCTCGCCTTCTGCTTACTGTTATCTGCTTGACCTTTAGCTTTCCGTTGGCCTACGTTTGCCGACTCTTCTTTCAGTCTGGTCATATGCCCGATGGAAGTGATGGTCTGTCCTGGGACGAGCTAGACGGCCAAGCCTCATCTTTGCCCGCATACCGGAAGGTGAGTGGTTGCAGCACAGGGTTAAGACTGCTTCTGCTGCCACCACTGCTGTTCCATCTGGCTCGTGTTTTGGAATTAGCATGACACATAGGGTCTGTCAGAATCAGGATGGCTACTGCACATTTGTGAGCATGAACGTAGCTCGCTAGCTTGAGGTTGCTCCATGTCTTGTGATGTTTCAAGCTTGCTGCAGCAAGACACGGGGATCTTACAGGAACTGCTAGCCAGTCGACCAGTTGCAGTTGCCGACACTCGAAACTTGTCGATGCGTTGTCTGGCTTTGCACTCGAAGAATGCAGTGCCAGAAACCAATCGAACGAGCTATGTTGCCGCCATATGTGCCCGGAGGCGTGACATTGCATGAATGCAAGCAACTGAGAAACTGAATGCTTGCCTTGCCGATATTCGATCCTGGATGTCGGAAAACTTCCTGAAATTAAATGACGATACAACCGAACTGCTGCTCATAGGACACCCTAAGCGTGTGGCTGGATTAAAAGGCTTTGCTGTTCTAATAGGTGATGCTATTGTGCTACCTTCACCCTGTGCTCGTAATCTAGGTTTCGTGTTCGACAGCTGCCTCAATTTCAAAAGCTTCATTCAGAAGACTGCCTCTACAGCTAGCCATCACATCCGATCCCTATCCAAGATTAGAAGCTGTCTCCCACAGTGGCTTGTAAAAAATTTAACTAGCTCTTTAGTTCTGTCTCGGCTTGATTATTGTAATTCCCTTTTGGCTGGGCTACCAAAGAAAGCTATTATGCCACTACAGCGAACTATGAATATGGCTGCAAGGCTGGTCTTCAAGTCCCAGCGGTTTGAGCACGTGTCACCTCTGCTGGAAGAGCTAGGATGGTTGCCGGTTGAGCAAAGGATACAGAGCAAAGTTCTTATGCTGACCCACAAGGCCCGCCACGGCTTGGCTCCTTCATACCTAGCTGAACTGCTGCATCAGTTTCAGCCTGTTCGCGCCCTCCGGTCCTGTGTGGACAATAAATTAGCTGTCCCATTCCTCCGCTTAAAGACAGTTGGCGACAGAAGCTTTAGCTCTGCAGGTCCTAGACTGTGGAACTCGCTTCCACAATTCTTACGCAACGACATCTACTCTCCAACTGCCGACTATGGCACATCTTTTTCAGCGGTCCTGAACTGCTACTTCTATGCTACTCACTACCTCAACTGCTCTCCTAACTCTGCTATGCTTCCCACTTTCTCTTTTTTGCGTGAGACGAAGTCTGTTGGCCACCGAATGCATACCGAAAGCCGCTTAGGCCGTGAGTGCGCTATACAAAACTCTCCTTGGTAACACCCACATGGTCTTTATGACTTTGTGGAGTTACAGACGGAGATACAAACAAACAAACAAGCAAGGCAGGCGCGCCGTGCAGACTTGAGCGAAAGAATGAAATGTTGCCCTGTTTTGGCTCAGGGTGTCAAGATGCTTGCCTTTGACTGCCAAGGTCGTGTGCTCGAGCCGTGCGGCCTACGTGAAGCATCTGTAAGGCGCTACAGATGAATTATATTCTTGATATTATTGACCCGAGCTGGCTAGTGTAGCACCATCAAGACCCGATGGGGCGCCCTGTGCAGGCATCAAGGAGTACTATTGCCTTTTAAATAATGTGGTATTCAGCAGCCAGCTGCTTCAGTCCGCTCGCCATGCACGAAGGGGCTCGAAGCTCGCCACGCGCACACAAGCCGGACTGCTGTGAGACCGGCAACGCAATGACAAGCCAGCAGCGGGGCATCTGATGATGTCGGCACTCTTTCTAGCGGGCCCCGATGTGCACCGCTGCTGCCGCCGTCATGTCGGACGATACGCACAGCCTCGTCGCCACCGTCGTGAGCCTCGTCGGCGTCCTCATGTCCGGCTCGGTGGCCATGGAGCAGCACTTTCGGGATCAAGTGGGCCGCGAGCTGCTCCTCGGCTGCCTTCGACGGCTCGGCTGTCCACGACGCGAGCTGCTGCAGCTGCTACTCGATCTGGTCAGCACTTCCGCTCCTTCGCCGCCGCTGCTGCAGCAGCAGCAGCCGTCGCCCTCGCGTCTGTGCCGTTGCAGCCGGATTTGCCGTGCCGCGTGGTAGCTTAGAGCTCGCGTTACTCTTGCTTCGGTCGAGTGCTGGCAATTTTTCTTTCATCCGTCAAGTCTTTTCGTTCATCCGTCCGCCGCGTCAGTCAGTCCATTTTCCTGTGAGCCGCCGAGCGAGCAGAGCTTTTGTCCGTTGAAGAAAGGCCAGGCAGGCGCCATGCTCCACTTCAGATTGACTGACAGAGAGCTCATACACCATCGACCCCCTTCCCCCATGTTTGAAAAATGAGTCCATTTTAAGCAGGCCTGTGCATTGGGAGGGATGCCTGACTCAGAGAGATAGAGGATTTCACGCTGCGACAGAGTGGGGACAAGTTAGGACAGAAAGTGCCACTTAGCATTTCCTTAAATCTATTACTCATGCTGTTGTTACTGCTCGACCTCAGTGAAGATTAAGACAAACGTGGCGAGGCACTCGTTAGGTGAACCGAGCTGTCGAAGCCTACAGGGATACCAATAGGGTAGAGGTCGTGTATGTGTGCAAAATCATCCTGAGGCCGATAGATATCGTTGCTTGGGCTTCCAACCGACACCGACTTCTGGCACGGTCTGCTTGCAGAGGCACGCCGACCTAGTCAGCTGGACATGCCAGTCTTGGTTCTGCGACAGACCGTGGCATCGTTAGTTTTCCGGGCGAATGCTGAGCGCCTTTAGCGCTGAACGTCAACGCTCCAATCTGCACTTGCGCTCGGAGTTGGCCATTTGCCACGCCGTCTGCTAGTCGCTGGGCTCGCTGGCCAGCCATTGCTATTCTCGACCGCTCGCTGACCTGCAGCAGAGGAGGGAAGCGCGCCCCCGGAAAACATTCGCCCTTGCGCATGTTTTCTTTTGTTTCTTCGTGCCACCTTTTAACACGAAAGCCTAGCAATGCTGCCAGCCGTCGCCGATGTGTTTGATCGCGTGCCACTCAGCTGCCACGGTTGCTGCACGTGCTGTCCTTTCCCCCCACAGGCCGTCGAGGAGCATTCGAGCGTTACCGTGCGGTCGTCGCAGCGCCCGCCAGCTGCCGCCGCATCCAAGCCGCCGCTCCGAAATGTCACCGTCCTTCTGGTGCTCATCGACTGGCTGCCCAGTGTCGCCTCCTCCCAACTAGCGGCTGCTTCTGTCAACGGCGGCAACGACGACGACCCCGCCGCTGCCGACGACGGGCGAAACTTGCAGAGCTGGCTGTCCGCTCACATCCTTGCCCTGGCCACCGCCAGCACGGCGAGCCGTGCCGTCTGCTGCAAGTGCAGCGTCGTGCGTGCCGTCACTCGCCTGCTGACAGCGCACAAGTCCGAGCTCGTCTTCGGCACCGTCGTCGGTGAGTCGTCGGATCCGTGCAGCACGAGCTGCACGTGCTGCTGCTGGCTGCTCTCTTTCCATCTCGCTCAAGTGGGCAGCAGGGCAGCAGGCAGGCCTGCTGCCCACTCTGGTGGCAGCGGTTCTTAGCTCTGCCTCTGGTTCGTGCTGCTGCGTGTTCTCGCCTCACCTACCAGACCCTTCAGACGCTTACTGCCCCGTGCTTACTTTGCCGGTTTTTCTGCGACTCGGCCCAGACTTAAGATGCTTGCACATCACCACCCAGACCGCAGGTTCGAGTTCTGCAGCTGCAGCCTGCTTCAAGCTTGGAGGGGGTAGATTATAC